>CM053769.1:36418304-36577871 GCA_028658325.1 Potorous gilbertii | reverse complement strand
GATGGAAATCAGGGGGCTGTGATGTAGGAAGGAGGTCAGGGTCAGCCGGCAGGAGACTGCCACAGCCCTGTGTGTGACCGAGTTTGTCAGTTTCAGTAACTAACACATGTTTGTGTAGGGCACTCTTTATTACAGCAGCCCTGGGAGAGAGGTGCTGTTATGATGCCCCCTTTTAGAGATGAGGAAACTGAGGCAGAGGTGAAGTGACCTGACTAGGGTCACACAGCTGTTTTCCAAAGCCAGATTGGAACTCATCTCCAGACCTGGTGCTTTATCCAGCTGCCTCATCTGCAAAATGAGGGTGTTGACTAGATGATCTCCAAAGGCCCTTCCAGCTCTTGAGTTTCTACAAATCTGAAATGAACAGGCTGCCAAGGGATAAGACATGCCCATAGAGGAAGGGTCTTTGCTTTCTCCCAGGGCATTTTGCAGTTTTTCTGGCTCTGGCCATTTTATTGTCTTTGAAAGCATCTAGTTATGTGACTGACCTTGGGCAAGTCATTTAATTTCTGCCTGCTGCAGTTTCCTCATCTTCAAAATGGTGGTGATAGCACCTACTTCCCAGGGTTGTTGTAAGAATCAAATGACATAATAATTGTAAAGTGTTTAGCGCAGTGCTAGCACATAGCCATCACCATAGAAAGTTAGCTATTATTATTAATAAAACCATCACCTTGGTCCTTATGAATTGGGGAACAGGGAGAGAGGAGAATGAACTATTTTTCTGGAACTAAGGAAAGAGGAGGGTATGGGGGTGAGGGAGAAGGAAGAAAATGGTGACTGAGAATTACCTTCACTAGATCTTAGTCTCTCCCACTATGAAATGGGCACCCTGGAAATGCTGCATGAAGCCATCTGGTTGTGGAAGCTGGGAGAGCCTCCAATTGCTTGTGATGCCAGGAGCTAATTTCCTGTGGTTTTTCTGATGTACTCCTGCTTTATATATGCACATTAAATCTGACTTACTAGACAGGGCAGACCAGAGTCCTCCTGCCATGACTGAGTTCCTGCCTTTGAGAAATTGTGAGTCATGAGGAGACATCCACCCCTGGGCCCTTATGCATAATCCTAGTGTGGTATGTCAGTTTACAGTTTCAGCTCAACCCTTTGTTCCATATGGCACTTTTCAACCGAATTCTAACAAAACTTGTGCCTTGCCTTAGCTTTTCTAGAACGTTAATTGTTTAAATCTGTTGTCATCTTTGCCAGTTTGCTGGATGTTGAGTGAATTCTCAGAGTTTTTTGATTTACATTTCTCATGAGTGATTTGGAGCAATTATGTATACAGTTGTTAATAGTTTGCGGTTCTTTTGAGAACTATTTGTATCCTTTGACTATCTACTGGGAAATAGCTCTTGGTTTTATATATTTTTATGTGTTTGTTCCTTATATCTGGGATTTCAGATCCTTTATTAAAGCTGTTTATTGAAAAAAAAATTCTTCCAATTGACAGTTTCCAGAAGAAATGAATTTCAACAGCCCAAGATATGGAAATGATTTTTATTTCCTCTACTCCCACTTACTTCATACTTGCTTCTGGCTTCTGAGCTTTTTGTTTATCTGAAACTACCCTCTCAGAGGTTGCCAACAATCTCTTCATTGCTAAATCCTTTGATTCCCAATGCTCATTTGTGTTTAGTATTGTGCATCACTTGACAATGTTGAACACCACCTTCTCCTGGATACTCTTTACTCCCTGGGTTTCCATGATACTGCTCTCTCCAGGTTCTCTTATTTTTCTGATCTTTCTTTCTCAGTTTCTTTTGCTGTATCATCCTCCTCCATGTCCTGCTCTGTAATCATGGTTAAATCCCCCAAAACAGTCTTGAGCCGCCACTTTTTCTCTCCCTATACCTTTTCTCTTGGTGATCTCATCTGCTTCCATGGGTTCACCTATAATGGCCATGTAGATGACTCCCAGATCTGTATATCCAGCCTTCCTCTCTTGACTGAGCTCTGGTCCCATATCACTAACTACCCATCAGATGGTTCCAACTGCTTGTCTCAAAGGCATCTCAAATTGAGTTCTGTCCAAAATAAGAACTCCTCATCTTTTACCCTAAATCCATCCTTCTACTATTCTTCCTTATTTCTTTGCCATTTTCCGGTCACTCCTGTTTACAATCTTGAAGTCAATCTCAGCTGTCTTCTTTCTCACACCCCATATCTAATGACTTGCTAAGTTCTGTTCACTCTTCTTTGATAATGTCTCTTTCATCTGCCCTCTTCCTTCCACTCATATAGCCCTTACTCAGCTCCTTCACCTCTTGCCTGGACTATTACATTCACCCCATCTGTACTTCTGGCTTCCTTTCTCTTACCTCATCTTCTACACAGCTGCCAAAATACCTTCTTCAAGTACAAGTACTTTGAGAACCTTCAGTGGCTTTCTGTTGTCTCTAGAATAAAATACCAACTCTTCAGCTTGGCATTTCAGCAATCACAGTTTGATGTAGCAGCCAACCTTTCCAGTCTTATACCACATTATTCTCCTTCATGCATTCAGAAGTCTAGCCAAACTGTGTATTTGCTGTTTTCCTCTCCCTCGGCAACCCTCCTGCCTCCATGACAAGTCTCTCTCTTGTGTCTTGGAGTGTGCTCCCTCCTCTTCATATTGAAACTCATAAGCCATCTCCTACAGCAGGACTTCTCCACCTTTTTGGGTCTTGGACCTCTTTGGCCCTCTGATGAAGCCTGTGGATTCCTTCTCAGAATAATGTTTTATATGTGCATAGGTAGTGCAGTGAATAGAGTGCCAAGCCTGGAGAGTGGAAGATTTCATCCTGAGTTCAAGTCTGGCCCCAGACACTACCCTGGCAAGTCATTTAACCCTGTTTACCTCAGTTTCCTCTTCAGTAAAATGAGCTCGAGTGGCAAACCACTCCACTGCCACTGGAGTGGCAAACCACTCCAGTATCTCTGCCAGGAAAAACTCCAGCTGGGGTCACAGAGTCAGATGTGACTGATAATCACTGAACAAAATAAAATACATAGGATTACAAAGGAAAGCCATTATATTAATGCAGTTATGAAAATAATAAAAAAGAAGTTAAGAACTGCCTTCCAGGAAGCCCTTCTTTGTCCTTTTTGGTATTTAGTGCCCTTTCTTTCTTCTCAAAAGTTCCTTTTAATGATTAGTTAAAATTTGGCTCCTTTCTCGCTTTATATGTTGTATCCCCTTAGTAGAATGTAAGCTCCTCCAGGGGCGGTGCCTTTGTGTCGCCGGTTCCTACACACGTGCACACACATAGCATTTAATAAGTGCTTGTTGGAGGTGAGGGACCCTTTCCTAATAATCAGAAGTAGGAGAGGGCAGTACAAGATCAGAGAAGAGATGATGAATGTCGGGACTCTTCTTTCCTCAGTCTGCAAATCTGAAAATTGGGAGAGTTATGCCAAATTCTCCTGATCCTTTGGAAAGGACCTTGATTTGTTTAACAGGAATCAGATTTTGTATAATCTTTGGACCTGGGCTTTAGAGCTCTTGCTGTGTTCCCAGGCTTCGCCCAGAGCACTGTCCGGTCCTAACTGTGCTAGGCAGCCCAGAGCTTTATGCAGTTCCAGGTAACCTGCATCTCTTGGCAACTGAGGACATTTAACTTGGAGAAGAAAAGAATAGGGGGAAGAGGAGTGGGCTTGTTCTGACTTCTGAGAAGCTGCTGGAAGATGCTGAAAACTTAATTTTCAATCAGAGCTGTGTCACCTCTTGCTTGGCCTATAGCCTCCTAAATGGTCCTCCTGCCTCTCTTTCCCCAGCCCATATTCCACACAGATGCCAAAGTGATTTTCCTAAAGTATAGGTCTGAGCATTTCACTCCCCTCCTCAATAAACTAATTAACATCAGTGGTTCCCTGTTGCCCTTTATGACCTGGTCTTAACTACTTTTCTAGCCTTCTTATACCTTCCCACTCCCTTTGGACCAGCTGGATTGGCCTTCCGTTCCTCATACATGGCACTTCATTCCTCATCTCTGTGCCTGGGCACTGGCCATACTTATGTCTGGAATGCCTTCTTCTCTCACCTCTGCTTCTTAGAATCTCTTTGTTTCCTTCACAACTCAATTCTTTCAAGAAAGAAGCCTTTTTTGATTTTCCAGCTATTAGTTCTTCCTTCTCAGTTATCTTGAATATGCTTATATTTTTGTATTATCTTCCCCCGTTCAGTGATTGTTTTATTTTTGTCTCTGTACCCCAGCACTGTTCCTGGCACATAAAGTAGTAGGTACTTGTTGATTGATTGATTTGATAATGGAATGAATTACTGTCGAGGTAATGAATGATTTTGAAGTGTTTGTCAGAGATGTTGTAGCCAAGATTCTTCCTTAAGGTAGATGCTGATTTAGATCCCTTGAAGACTCTTCTAGCTCAGAGACTGTAGGAGCAGCCATGTCCATGGTTATTCAGTGCTGCTGTTTATGTTTCAGATGAAGATGACGTACACAAGTGTGGCCGGTGCCAGTCCGAGTTCACTACACTCGAAGACTTTGTGCAACACAAAATACAGAAGGCATGTCAGCGCACACCCCAGGAAGCTACAACAGCCTCAGCAGCAGCCCTGCTGGGCCAGGAGGTAAGGACATTTCCCTGGTGTGATATCTGGGGGCTGCTCCCTCCCTACCTAAAGAGCAACAATGACTTACTTACCTTTGACTCTGTTTCCCCCATGGAGGATGGGCTGCAAGGGCTCTTTCCTTGCCCTTCCTCCTTAGATGCATCCCATTCTCAGTCTCCAGACCTCTTGCATATCATACAGCGTCCACCTATTTGCACCTTGTGAAATGGACACAGTTTGGTGTTTGGGAGTGGGGAGTCAGTTCCCAGCTAGAGAGATGAAAGGATTCATCTTGTTCTGAGAGCTCTTTCCCTGAATAATGCTTCTATCCATATTCCTTTTAAAGGAGAGTAAGTGTTACAGATATCAAAAGAGTCAGACTCTCTCTGTGTCTTGTGTTTCCTGGCTTCTCTCCTCCATGCAGTCCATCTTGTATTACAGCAGGTGGTCCCATCTGGGGAGGAGTCCATTACAGTGGCTCACATTGTTGTGGAGACGTCTTCGCTCTCAGAGGACGTTAGCAGTGCTCCAGATATCATTGGTGAGTGGGGCTCTGGCCATCAAAATGTTGCCGTCTGCAAGGTCAGAGAGAATGCACTTTAATGGTCTCCATTTTAAGGGCTCTTGAGAGTCATCCTGGTTAGAAGGCCCAACTTTGAGTCCTCATTCTCCCACATACTCTCTCTTAAATTTTGTAAGCCTGGTAGGCACTTTTCTGGGCCTCAGATTCTTCATTTGAAAAGGTGAGGTTGATGCTTTCTGGGATCTTTGCCAGCTCTGACTCCTATAATCCCATGGGCTTCAGCGATACACTGGGGGTATGTCTTCTAGGACCAGCATGAGTCCCTTTAGCCTTAAAATCTCGATTGCTGGCTGATGCCCTAAATTCCTTTAACAAGGGACAGAACCTTTCATTCCAAAGAGAGAGCTTAGGGTAGAAGTTGAAGTTGTCCTGGAGGACAGGATTCAGTCACAGTTAGTTAATCAACAAACATTTTTTAAGAGCCATCTAGGTGCAAGGTGCTGTGCTAGGCAATCAATGTCTGATTGCAAGGAGCTTGTGTTCTACTGGGGAAGTAAATGTACATATATGGGTATTTGCAAAATATGTACAAAGTAGTTATAAGGTTTTTATTGGAGAGAGGAGTAGACATCAGGATCTTGGGAGGTTAGAAAAAGCCTCATGTACAAAGTTGGTACTTGAGCTGAGTCTTAGAGGAAATCAGGAATCCTAAGAGACATAGGTAAGGAAAGAGTGCCTTCCAGCTAGTGCAAAAGCATTCACATGGGAGTTGGACTGTCCTGTATGAGGGACAATAGTGTCATACCAGTCCATTCAATAGTATACTTTCATTTACCTACTATGTTTTAAGATCCTTTGCTTGATACTGTGTTTCAGGGTGTCTGAGACAGACACCAGAACCTTTTCTGAAAGTAGATTTGAAAAGAGAGAGCCCCACAGTTTGAGGCCTAGAGAAGGTGCAGTGTGCAGAGTGGGAAGTTGCAAGGTAGGGGGCTGGACCATGGAGTACTAGAAACTGTGTGGACATTGCTCCCTCCATCGTTTGGTAGCAGTTCACTTTGCATCCCAACAATACCTTGTCAACTGTCACATATTTTCTCTCCTACTCATCCTCTCTTTTCTCAAATATTTCACCCCTGGTCCATTTTTTCTCTTTATTTTCCTTTTCTTCTTTCTCAGCCAGGGTCCAGCCCCAACAGGCATGCATTAGTCAGTGCCTCTGGGACCTCTATTCCTCACACTTTGCTAAGGCCTAGTCTGAACAGAAACAGGATAGATGTTCATCAGCTGCACAGATTCATATATATATATATATATATATATATATATATATATGGGGGGATAGGGTGGGCCTGGAGACATCATGGTAGTGGGGTGGGGAGAGGTGGGAATTCTATGTGTTTTAAACACATTGTTTCATATCTCTCAGCCTCAGTTTCTTTTTCTGTAAAACCCTACCTGCCTCACAGAGATATCATTATGAGCAATTGAATTAATGTCAGAATGTTTTGAAAGTTAAAGGAACTTCAAAAATATAAGGTGATGGGTTACTATAGTACAAAGACAGGTACTTTGTGGAGAGTGGAATCAAGGCATTGGTTACTGAAAGGGACTTATTCATAAATTGGGACTGTTCTGTATCAGAGAAGTCTTCCTGGAGGAGGCTGGTGCTCAGTGCATATTTGAGGGGCAGAAATATAGAGGGCTTCTCAGATGGGAAGAGGAAGATCCTTCTGTCGATAAGAGTCTGAGTATACACAGATTTAAGGCCGAAAATGGTGGGAAGGGCTGTTTGCCAAGAAGCACATTACCGGTCTGTGAGGGCATACGATATAAAATGCAAGGCCTTGAACGAAGCTCTTTTGGATGTCTGCCTTTTAATGCAAGCGGAGTAGAGGGGGAAGAAAGAGGAGAGGGCCTGGCTGAGGAAGAGAGGGTGATGGGGCAGATCAGGAGGGGAGGCTGAGATCTACAGAGACAGTTGTAGTATGCCTTAGATTAAAAGGTGGATCTCTTTGACACCTTCCCCACATTGTTAGAGGGCCTGTCTTTTCCTTCTTTGCTTTACATTCTTGGAGCATTCATACAAATAAAAAAATTTCATGCATAGATAGCAGCACCCTACCATGTAGAATGTAAGGTAATGTTGGGTTTTCATTTGAAATTCCTGTTTCAGGGAAGGTGTTATTTGGAAAACCAGTTCTCTTTGGTCCCTAGTCAGACGCCCACTTTGTTCTTGAAAGTCTGCTTTGATCCTGGTAGCTATTATGTGGTTCACATTGGTGCCAGCCATGTAATTAGGTACACAAGGCACAGGCTCCCAGCTGCTGCTTCCCTCTAGCTGAAATGCTTCCTGCTTGGCTGCCAGGCCCCCACTCCTCTGTCACCATTCCTTTCTTTCTAGTTTCCCATTGTATTACCCACAGTTTTTCCTGCATCCCTCTCCCCTTTACCCTCTCTAATTTTCCCTTCCCCCTCTTCCATATCCTAGAATTCATCTGTATCCTGCCTTCCCCTGCCCCTCCTTCCGGCTTCCTGGGCTGGCCTGACAGGCTCGGCTGGTTCAATCTCACCACTAATGAGTCCAGGGCTGACCCAGTTAGCGTCACATCAGAAAACGCATCCCTTGCTCATCAGTTGTCTTAAGAAATAGGGGCACTTGATGTACACATGTATTTCTTAATAATGGTAATAGTAGAAGCACATTTCTTAATGGGAGGCAGCATAGCATACTGGCTAACGAGCTGATTTAAAAATCCACCACTGTCACGGGCTGGCTCTGCGAGCCTGTATTCTTTCAGGGCTCAGGCATATCTCTAAGGCAGGGGTTCTTCACTTTTTTGTGTCCTGGACCCCTTTTACAGCTTGTGAGCCTCTTCTTAGCAAAATGTTTTTAAATGTATAAAATGAACTCTGTGGGATTATAAAGGAAACCAGTTATATTCAAATATAGTTAACAAAATACTCCAAATTACAAATAATGTTTTAGTTTTCCTTGAGCCCAGCTTTGTTAGGATTTAGGGAATTTTTGACAGGTAGCGATTTCAGAAGGACAAAGCCCATATCTCCTATTAAGTCCAAGATTGACTAGATCTATCCTTCAAGCTGACTGACCTGTAGAAACCTAGCCCACTTCTTTCCTTCATCCTCTGTTGGCAGCAGATCCCTGGACTGAATGGCACTTTCTATGTTTCTCCATAAAGAGTCAGGAACATCTGAAACACCCAAGACCAAGCTATCCATGTGAAATTGGGCCAGCATCAAGTTCCCTAACAATTTCTCACTTTCTGGCGGTCAGGAATTTTCTTTGGTGGCAAGAGCTGAATGTGATGGCAAGACTTTTCTCCCCCAGGCAGTGGTCATATCAAAGAAGTCATTGTCGCAGCAACAGACCATGTCTTTGAAAACCCCAGTGGGCCTGGAGACAGTGAGCTTGTAGAAGGTCCTGTTAGCCCCGATGACACTGAGCTACTAAAGGTGAAGCTGCTTGTCAACAAGGAAGGACGCTACGTGTGTGAGCTGTGTAACAAGACATTTAAAACGGTGAGCTGGGCTGGCCCAGGCCAAGGTCCCTTCATGATGCCTGACAGTGGCGTTTCTCTTGTACTTTGGGTGTGGGCCTGCTAGGCTGGGGCTCTGGCTGCTCGTGTTTGCTGCCCCGAGCCACTTTACCCCTCTTCTTCAGTTCCTTGTGTTGTTTTCTGTGAGGTGTTCCATTTTCTAGAGAACCATCCTTTTCCCTTCACAGGCCAGTATCCTCAAGGCCCATATGATCACACACAGCAGCAAGAAGGACTATGAGTGTAAGTTATGTGGGACTTCCTTTAGGACCAAAGGTTCTCTCATCCGGCATCACCGGCGGCACACAGGTAAGATGGGAGCTGGGTCTGGAGTTGTTGTGTGGGTTGGGACCTTCACACCGGCATCACTGGTTCTGCCTTCTGTCCCCATGGATGGCAGAGAAGGAATCATAGCCTTGTGCTTCTAGTCTGGGCCTGAGGTTCTGAGCAGCCACATGTGGGGTGAGAAGAGCTACCTCTGTGGCTGAGGTAGCTGTCCCTGGCTAACTGGTAACTGACACACACGTTTTTTCCCCTTAGGGTTGTTTTCCAGTCGTCGCCTTCTGTGTAACTATTGACTGTTCTCTCACCAGATGAGCGCCCTTACAAGTGCAAGAACTGTGGGAAGAGCTTTCGAGAGTCTGGAGCTCTGACCCGACACCTGAAGTCCTTAACTCCTTGTACAGAAAAAATCCGATTCAACATGAACAAAGAAATCGTTGTCAACAAAGAAGACATTCCCCCAGGTTTGTGAATTCTCTGGATGAACCCAGGATACAGCAAGTAGCTGTCCTCTTGCCTAGGAACTTACTGGCCTGTTGCCCTCACAGAACCTCATTAAGGGTGTGAGCTCCTTCAGGGATAAGGAGTGAGGAGCTCTTCATAGCAGGTGACTTCTGCAACCTCTTAGGTTACGAGGAAACATGCTTTGGTCATACAGGATCACAGATGTACAGATTATTTGTTGTCCCTGATCCTGTCATCTTTGGGCTGTTCTGGAAACAGGAAGGAGAAGCACCTGCTCTGCATATATCACTCACTCTTGGGGCCTCTCTCTTCTCAAATATACAGTGGGGGATGATATTGCTAGGCAGAGTGAGAGAAGACGGGAATGACTGACCACTGACCCCAGGATGGCTGAGGGGCAGGGTAGGAGATTCTACCTCCTCAGCCCTCTCCTCCCCTTTAGATGCCCTGTCTGCACCTAGTGGGAAGGGATGATGATTTTCTCATGGTCTTAGTTTTCCTTTTGTTTTAAGGAGCCAGCGATTCAAACACCGAAACGGTCACAGCCATCACAAGTGAATCCATTGAGACAACACCACCAGTGATTCACCTTGTCACCGATGACAAGGGCACTGTCATCCATGAGGTCCATGTCCAGATGCAGGAGCTTCCTGTGGACATGAAAACCTTAGCCCAGGAGGTAAGTGGAGCTCCTGGCTAGACTGGAAAGGGCTGTGTGCTAGATTGGGTGGGACTAGGTTTCTGTCTGAATGAAGAGCACTGAAAGCATGAGGATAGTGTCTTCTGCCAGTTCACTGGGAAGAAAATGAACGGTCCTGTTTTGGAGATGCTCCCTGGCACTAGCCCTTTGTGGGGAACTGTTGAATGCGGGGTCTTTGTGAATTGGACACATTATTTTCCATTGAGTTGTGGTGGGGAACAGCTGGCTGGTCTATTCTCTTTCTTTCTGTTCTTGGTTCTTCTGAAGGGTTGTAGGGTGGCGAAGAATCCCAGTACCGAGAAAAGTTCCGGCCTTTGTTTTAGCCCAGACTTGTAAACCCAACCCTTAGGAGAGGAGTCCAATATTTTTTTTTTTTTAATACTTGAGTGGGTAGGTGAGCCTTTGAAAATCTCAAGGTTACCATGTGAGAGGACAAGCCTCATCATCAGAGTGAACAGGTCTGAGCTCCTTGGCCACAGTGAATGTTTTTTGGAACTGGTGGAAGGCCCCATGTATCCTGTTGAGGGCCAGAGTGAGGCTCAGCCTCTGGAAGGGATCAGATTCTCTCCTCTCTGCAACCCCCAAGACTCTCCTTGGCAAAATTTACCTTTGGGCTGTTCTAAACCAAAATTCACGTGATCTCTCATTCTGTTTCCAGAATGTCAGGAAACATTTTTTAAAATGACTCTTGTTTGCAGAGTCCTCTATTAGATACTGATATTCCCTTTTTTTCTGTAGACATCAGTCCCTGAAAAGGTGCCATCTGAAGGGGAGGTGAGCAGTGAGAATTTGCTGAGACAAGCCATGCAGAACTCAGGTCTCGTGATCGAGAGAGTTGCAGTAGAAGAGGGGCCCATGCCAGCTGAGCCTTGTGTTGACACTGCCCAGGAGCCAGGGCCTGAGGGGGTGAGGACAGGAGAGCAGCACTTTGTAGCTGTGGAAGAAGTGCAAACAGTAGGTGCCTGTACCATGTACTCCTCTCTCGCTCAGGGATTAACATTGAGGACTGGTGGCCTCTGCCTCCTGAAGGGGATCTTGAGGAAGCCCCACAATTAGGACTGTTCAAAGGGGCCTCCATACCCCACATTGTTTGGTCCATAACTGTGCAGATATGGGCCTCATTGGTCATTGGTCCTATGCCCCAGAGTTAAAGAATCCCATTCATGCTTTTTCCTGATGGAACTCTCTCCACAAGTGTAGCAAAGTGTGTGCGCAGCAAGATATGTGCGAATGAGTGCTGGGGGCAGAATACTCTTCAGTTAGTTAGCAAGCATTAACTAAGTGCTGGCTGCGTTCCAGGAACTGTGCTAAGTGCTAGGGATGCAAAGGAAGACAAAACCAGTTCCTGCTCTCAGGGCACTCACAGTCTGATGGGGGAGATGGCAGGAAAAGGACTGTACAAACTATAGGATGGATTGGAGATCGTCTCAGAGGGAAGGCACTAAGAGGGACTGGGTAAGCCTTCCTGCTAAAATGGAGATTTTAGCAGGGACTTGCAGGAGGCAGAATTGAGGCAGGAGAAGATGCACAGCTTGGGAGACAGCCCACCTAAATGCCTGAGGTTGAGTGTAGTGTGCCCTGTTCAAAGAAGAGCCAGGAGGCCAGGTCACAGAGCCCTTATGGGAAGGAGTCAGGTGGAAGAAGATTGGAAAGCTAGGAGGGGAACAGGTTGAAAGGAGCTTTGAATGCCAAATAAAATTTGATATTTGGTCCTTGGAGTTTAATGAATAGAAAGGTGAGCCGGGTCTACCTGGACTTTGACAGCAGAGTGGATAATAGACAGAATTAAGTTCTGTAAGTGTAAGTTTGGGGCAGTCACACTGTGTTTATATTGTGGGGGGCAATAGTCTTAGAAGATAATTGTTTGTCCCTGCAGGCTGACCCAGCACCCCAGAGTGGGTATACACAGTACTCCTGCCCTCAGTGTGTAGAGGTCTTCAGGTCGGCCCCAGCCCTGGAGGTGCATGCCAAAGCCCATGTCGGTAGGTCTTGTCCGTCTTTGTGAGGCATCAGGACAGGGAAGGAGTCGAGATGTGAAGTTGTAGAGGACCCTTGGTCCCAGCCCACCATAAAGGTGGCTGTAATATATGGCAGCCTCATTGAACCTCTCCACATCTCTGTATATTTGTATGTTTAGGAGTGCACTTGGTATGTGTTTGTATATGTCTGTACATTGGGGACAGGGAGTGCTTGGGGATGAATTCAGTGTGTGCCCTGGGGGCTGGTCTCCCTTCATCTGCAGGACAACAGCTATTCAGGTGTGAGCAGTGTGGAAAGGAGTTCCCCAAGGCCTACTTGTTGAAGAAGCACCAGGAGGTGCATGTTAGAGAGCGGCGCTTTCGCTGCGGCGAGTGTGGGAAGCTCTATAAAACTATTGCCCACGTGAAGGGACACCGCCGCGTGCACTCAGATGAGCGTCCATATGCCTGCCCCAAGTGTGGGAAACGTTATAAGACCAAGGTGAGTTGTTTCTCATCAGAAAGGAAGCCAAAGTTTAGGTGGGGAAGGGACATGCCCATGGGAGCCAGGAATGGGAGAGAGCTACTGCCAACCCTTTCTTCTTGTTCTCCCTTGTCCGTCGCTGGGGCTTTGGGATTCAGCCTACCCAGACAGTGTCCTTCTCTGCATCTGCATTGACCTGGCCAGCTCTCTGACCTTGTACTGCCTACAAGCAGCCCCCTGCCTGACCCAGGTTCCCTTGTGTGAGCTTTTTTGACCTGAGGCCTCCATCAGCTGGTGTGGCCAGCACAAGACAAGAGCTCTGAAGGGAAGAGAGAGAGAAGCTGTGGTGGAGGGGCCTCATGCTGACCCTACGTTGTCTGACAGAATGCCCAGCAGGTGCACTTCCGGATACACCTGGAGGAGAAGCCCCATGTGTGCCAATTCTGCAGCCGGGGCTTCCGGGAGAAGGGCTCCCTGGTGCGGCATGTCCGACATCACACAGGGGAAAAGCCCTTCAAGTGCTACAAGTGTGGCCGGGGCTTTGCTGAGCACGGAACACTCAACCGGCATCTGCGGACCAAAGGTTAGCCTACTGAACCTGCTGCCGTGGTCCATGGAACTTGGGTGTGACTCCCCTTGGCTTGGTGGGTGTGTGTGACATATCCTTTGTCTGGCATGCTCTGAGAGGCTGACATGTGGGGCTGGCTCCCTTTGGTGGAGTGAGACTGCTCCAACTTGGACCCTGACTTGGGTTTTGGGTAGGTGGTATTTCCATGTGGCTATGGGAGTGGGGTGGGGGGCTGGCTTTCCAGGGACCTGCCCAGGTCCTCATCAGGTAAGTGTTCGTGCAGGAGGCTGCCTACTGGAAGTGGAAGAAGCAGTGGTGTCCAGGGCTAGCCCATCGCCCCCAACTCTGTCTGAGGATGCCCACACGGTGCTGGTGGAGTTCTCCTCTGTGGTGGCTGATACTCAGGAGTACATCATTGAGGTGTGGGCTGGGGTCATGGGCACACAAGTTTCAGAACATGGAGCGGCACTATGTTGGGATGGGGTTAATGAAACCTAGAGGGGAGGGTGGAGCCAAGGGCGGGCTTTGGGCAAAAAAGCTATTGCTGGCTAGACTGTCCTGCCCTTCCAAGTTTGCTAAGAGTCCTCTTTTTGGTTTTTTTTCTTTTCAAGGCCACCACAGAAGACACTGAGACCAGTGAAGCCACGGAAATCATTGAGGGCACACAGGCTGAGGTGGGGTAGTGGGGGATTTGGGGTCAGGTGTGGGGTGTGAAGCCTGGTATGGGGGTGTGGGATTGCTAAGACCACCCTAGAACGCAGGGACCAAGATTGAAGTCTGACCAGATCCTGAGGGGTCAGGATGTGTCCTGAGGTCGGAGAGAGGGAACTTGGGTCCTTCCCTCTGCTTACAGTGTGGAGAGCTGAGGCCTCCCTTCCCTCCTTGTCTAGTCCCAAGGCCTAACCTGAGCACCCTATTCCACTCTCCCCAGGTGGACAGCCACATCATGAAGGTAGTGCAGCAGATTGTGCACCAGGCAGGCTCTGGTCACCAAATCATCGTCCAGAATGTCACGGTGGATGAAGATGAAGGAATGGCAACCAGTGCAGCAGCTGCTTCTGATACCATCACCATTGCCACCCCTGAGAGCCTCACAGAACAAGTGGCCATGACCCTGGCCTCAGCCATAGGGGAGGGTGCTGTCTTGACTACTCGGGCAGGAATCGAGGCTGACCAGGCCACGGTCACCATGGTGGCTTCTGAGGACATAGAGATTCTGGAGCATGCTGGAGAGTTTGTGATCTCCTCACAAGAGGGGGAACTGGAGGTACAGACGGTCATCGTGTAAGGACTTGCCTGGCCTGGAAGGATTGAGGTTGGCCCACCACCTAGGAGCAAATGTATGTTCATCCGTGTCACTGTGTGGTCTGGAAGCCAAGAATGGAGCCAGTAAAGAAAGAGAGTTCTGAAAAAGCAGAGGTCATGGAAAGGCTGCCTTGAACCCTGCAGATGATGGACAGAGGTGGCCTTTGGGTGCCCGGGTGTCTGGAGTGCTAGAAGATGGGCTGGTGAGGGGATCTGGAGCTTCCCAGCTGGGCACCCTGGGCAGTTAGAGCCTATCTGCTTTCCCCTAGCACTGCCTGGACCCTTCCTGAACAAGCCAGGGAGGCAAGAAAGCCATATTGTACATTTCAAACCACAGAGCAATTTAAGACAAAAATAATCCCAAACGGCAGATTTGGGACTGAATAAAATGATTTTTCCCTTGTTTACAATAAAATAGTAAAGCCATTCAAGCCTTCAATACAGTGTCCTCTGAGATTCCAGTTTCTGGCAGTCCCACCACTGGCCTCCCCATGTTACCTGGCTCCCCAGAAGTGCTCAGTGTGGTTTTGTGTCTGGTTAGCAGCAGGTGGGGATGTGGGCAGTGAACAGTGGGTTGGTGTTTGGAGCTGTGGATGACTGGCTGGCTGGCAATTTCTGTGTCTGTTTGTGGGATACAGAGGGGAGCAATACTGGAGCCTAAGCCAGGGCCACACCCTCACCTGTCCATCCTACTCGGCAGGCTCCATCCATGTGGCATTCTTAACTCTGGGTATGGGTGACAATGTACTTGGGTGTATCCTGGCTCTCCTTGTACGTACTCTACCACCAAATATGGGGACCTCCCATGAAGGGGAAGGAATGGAATAAACCTATCACATACAAGTCTGACAGGGAGGGAATGTGGAACCAAGTCTAAGTGGCTAAGCAGGTGTGTGACTGGTATTCCTCCTGCTGACTTAAATTCTGCCCCTGCCATCCTGAGAGTTAAGGGCCTCAAATTTGGTGAATGTCCAGTACCTCCCTTTCCACCTCTTGTGGAACCGCGTTGCTGAGTGTGTCCAGTCAGAGGGGCGGGGCTGCTCCTTGTACCTGCTGAGAAAGGGACATCCCCGCAGTAGAGGCTCAAATACCGTCTGCACGGGACTGAAGCCTCCTTATCCTCTTCTGGACCCTGGACGGCTCCCGGCCTGTAACTGATCTCATCCCCCCAGAGCCCAGGCTGCCCTAAGGGCCTGAACCAACCCGAGACCCTGGGAACTTGGACCGACTCCGACTTGGGAAGCCCGGGGCGGACGGGAACCCAAACCAGGAGCTTCGGCGTTCCCCTGGACGCACCATCTCAACCTCCTCCCATGCAGAGCGGCTCCTGTTCCCGACTCGCGTGAGTCCTGTCCCCCTCCCGCGTGAGATCCACCGGCCTGGGAGCGGGGGACCGAAAGAGCCCCAGGCATCCCCCCTTCCGTCCGGCTCCTCTGAGGCTGGGGGTGGGGGTGGGGGAAGTGTGCGAGGTAAACGTGTGTCGACCTGTGGAGGTGGAGGAGTGCAAGCAGGTAAGAGGTGTCGGCGCGAGTGGGTAAGCGCGTTCATGCGCGTCCTCTCTGGACTCCGCAGCCGGCTTGGTGCGCGGACCATGCACCTGCTCGGGGCGCTGCTGCTGCTGCTCTGGCCCCTGGCACCGGTCCCTGCGCTCGCCGCGTCCCGCGCAGCCCCGTTCCGCGTGGGCGCCTTCAACATCCGCAGTTTCGGGGATAACAAAGTGGCCGATCCCGCCTGCGGCAGCTTCATCGCCCAGGTGCCGGGGCAGGGGCGGGAGCCGGCGCAGGTGTGGAGGGCGGGGGCGGATGGGGCGGGGCTCGGAGGCCTGGGGGTCCCTGGAAGGGGGGGCTGCGAGCTGGAACCCTGTGCTGTCCCTCCCGGGTGACCCCATTGCCCCCTCCCTGAAGATCCTGGCGGAGTATGACGTGACCCTGGTTCAAGAGGTCAGAGATCCGGACCTGAGCGCCGTGTCCGCGCTCCTGGAGGAGATCAACAGGTGCCTCCCGGGGACACGGACACGCAGGGACACACCCGAGTGTGAGCGTGTGTGAGAGAGAGAGAGAGTGTGTGTGTGTGTGTGTGTGTGTGTGTGTGTGTGTGTGTGTGTGTGTGGGTGTGGGAGTGACCGACAGAGATTCCTAGAGCCTGGAGAGTGGAGCTCTCCACGGTCCTCAGAGAACGACCCCAGCAGGGGATATCTGCCTCTCAGACTCGTCTGGGCCGCAGCGGATGGGGGGAGAGGGGCAGCCAGGGCTTTTACGCCCCCCTAAACCTTACCTCCACCCTTATTCCTGGGTGGGATGAGTCACTGGGTTCGGAATGGTGCTCGGTGCCAAGGAGGCTGAGGTCGGGTGGTTGCCCAAGGGAAGGGGACTCCAGGAGCGGGGGCAGGGGTGGTATGTGATTGGCCAAGGACCGTGGGGTGGTTAGGACACACTTCCTCGGTCCCAGTTGGGGCTGCGGCCGGGACGGGGGGGGGGGCGAGGGGGAGGGGTGGTGCATTAGATGAAGGGGGCTCCCGGAGCCTCTGAGTCTTTATCTCCCAAAATGGGTTGTGTGAGGGTGTGACTCCTCCCCCTCCCCCCAACCTTCTTGCCTATTCCCAGTATATCCGAGTACACTTACAGCTATGTGACCAGCGAGCCACTGGGACGTGACAACTACAAAGAGATGTATCTGTTTGTCTACAGGTTCGAGAGCACTAAGGGATGCAATGGGGCAGGATAGGGTTCCACGCCGGGCCTCAGACCCAAGAGAAAGCCAAAGGACTGGTTAGGGGGTGGGGATGGAGCAGGAGGACAAGTTCAGAGAGGAACTTAAGAAAAGGGGGCTTCAGCCAGGATGCTCAGTCAGTCAGTCAACAGGCATTTATTAAGGCGCCTATGGGCACTGGAGATACCAAGAAAAGCAAAAGGCATTCTCTACTCTCTGGGGGCCTGATGGGGAGAAACACGGTGAACAACTATATAGAAAAGACATATACAGGATAAATTGGAGATAATCTCAGAGGGATGGCATGAACATTTAAGGGGAATTAGGAAAGGCTAATGGATGATGGAATCCTAGCTGGGACTTGAAGGAAGCCAGAGAAGCCAGGAGGTGGATATGACGATGGAGAGTATTCCAGGCATGGGAGTCAAACAAGGAAAATGTCAGGAGTCTGGAAATGGGGTGTCTAGTTTTAGGAACAGCCAGGAGGCCAGTGCTGTGGAATTTCAGAGAATGAAGCGGGGGGGATGGGGGGGGGAGGGGCGTCAAGGGAAGTAAGATGTAAAAAGACTGGATGAATGAGAGAGGAGGAGGAAGAGGAAGAGAACTACCCTAATCGCTGAGGTTCTTCTACTTCACTTCCCCCAGGACAGAAACACTTTCTGTGTTGGATAGTTACTGTTACCCGGATCCTGAAGATGTTTTCAGCAGAGAGCCCTTCATTGTCAAGTTTTCATCTCCAAACACAGGTGGGGTCAGTGTGGCAGAAGCTGACCACACTCTACCCTGTTTCAGCACTTTGAATTAACTCCCCTCTCCTCTGTACTGCCCTTACAGCTGTGAAGGAATTTGTCCTAGTGCCCCTGCATTCTGCCCCACACAATGCTGTGGCAGAGATTGATGCCCTGTACGATGTCTACCTGCATGTGATTGACAAGTGGGGGACTGATGTAAGACCGACCTCTTCACCTATTTACCCATTCACACTCATCCCCAACCTACTTCCCTATTCTCACCTAATGCTTCACTCCCCCTCATCTACTTCTATCTTTCCTGCTATTTCCTCATAAGAGAGCCTGTGAAGAGAGGTCAAAGGAGGGAGGTGAGGAGGAAGTAAGGAGTCCTGGGAAATGCTTCTATCTTGGGAATAGGTAATGTGTTCTCTGAAGCAGTGCCAGGGCTACCCACACACCCTCTTTATTTCTGCTAATCTCTTTTTGCAGGACATCCTTTTCCTAGGTGACTTCAATGCAGATTGTAACTATGTCAAGCAGCATGACTGGGCCAATATCAGACTTCGAACTAGTGAGATTTTTAAATGGCTTATACCTGATGATACTGACACCACCGTGGGGAATTCTGATTGTGCTTACGACAGGTGAGAGGAGCCAGTCCACTGGGAGAAGGTGGGAGACTGGCTAGCAGGCAGGCAGTGCCTGGGCAAGGGGGCCTTCCTGCTTTAGTGCTCTCTCTCTGAGGACAAACAGGCCCTTGGGTCATCACTGTCCCATCTACGTACAGGATTGTGGTCTGTGGTTCTCAACTGAGGAAATGCATTGCACCCAACTCGGCTACAGTGAACAACTTTCAGAAGTCCTTCAGCCTGGACCAGACTGCAGTAAGTGCAGGAAAGAAACCTTTTGCTATTCACTTTTAAAAGGAGGGTTCTCTGCCCCTAGAAATGTTTGCATATAATCAGAGGTAATTTTGTCAACTGAGGACTTGGGCCATGCAAACAGAATTTTCCTCAAAACCTTCCCATCTTATACCTGGCCAAATTCCATTTGCATTTATGGAGTTGGTGGAGACCCTAAGTGGTCAAC
The DNA here is from genome assembly GCA_028658325.1 of Potorous gilbertii. Taxonomy (NCBI): domain Eukaryota; kingdom Metazoa; phylum Chordata; class Mammalia; order Diprotodontia; family Potoroidae; genus Potorous; species Potorous gilbertii. Next base: position 36,558,945 of record CM053769.1, on the reverse strand, counting down.
TAGTCTATCCTCCTGCCTCCATCTCAGCTTAATCTTTGAAGGTAGTTTCTCTACTGCCTGCCTTGCCTGCAAACCACTTGTGTACTTGGTGATGGCACACAGTCCCTCCTAACCCCAAGCCCTCCTCTGCAGTTTTGTCCTTTCCCTGTGGCTCTGACTTCCAGGGAAACAGTATCTAGCAAGTGCGTGCATATATTCAGCGAAGAATCCCAAAAGCCTGTTGAGTCATCATATGCTGAAAAATTCTGTTTCCTGGCCATAGATTAATCTCCTGACCATGGGCAAAATTGAGACCTATGCCCTTACCTAGACCACTGTTTCAGCATTCATATTGCAAATGTTCACAAGGAACATCAGGCAGGGGTATAGACGGATCAGTGTAAGTAATTAATTTGCTTAGAGTACTAGGGGAAAAAAAATCAAACCAACTTCTCTCTGAGGTGAGGACTCCTCTCTCCCATAGGAAACATTCCCTCTGGTGTAAAAAGGACACTCATCTCATTTTTACCTCTTGACTGGAGGGCTAAAGGCATGTCACTCAACCTTGTTTATCCCAACCATCCAAGTGGATAGCTGAGGTTTGAAAAGATTAAAAAAAAAGGCTAAAGGTCGAGGAAAGGTCTGACTCTCTTTTCTTCCCTCTTTCCAGGCGTTAGCCATTAGTGACCATTTCCCTGTAGAAGTGACTCTGAAAACTCACTGACACTCGAAGGCCAGTCGAGGATGCTTTCCTTCAGCCTCTTCGTTACATGCAACAAACAGCCCCACAAGACACCAAGTAAGGGGCAGGATTCCTGGACTCTAGAGGAGTCAGAGTCAGGGGCCACAAATGTTTTCCTTTTTCAAGACTGAAGATTTTCAGGACCTAACACTTTAAACTGATTCAATCCTTGGATCCTGAAACAGTTCTAGCAGCCTTGAAGCACACATTCCCAGCTCCAACAACAGGGCAATCTCTTTCCCTTTGATGCCCAATGCCACCAAATGCTTTTCTGCTGGGAACTTTCACTCAACCTAACAGATGTATAATTCAGTCTAAGCCTCAAACACAAAATTCTTCAGGGGTTTTCTATGGATCTTGACAACTAGCAAAAACATGGACGAGATAATTAAATTAGACTAGGAAAGTCCAGATACAGTCCCCATGCAAGGTCAACAGGTCTGATTTTGGATGCATTAACAGAATGAATTCATTTCCTAGTTTTCTATTCTCTAGGCCTGTGTTCTGCAATGGCTCTTCACATTCCCGATTTTACTTTCCAGCAGGAACTGGAGAATAGGCTGTTGCCACCTGCCCTTTTTTGCCTTTTGGGCTCAGGGCTACTAGTTAATACATTTTGGTCAGCATTTCCTAAGCCAGGACAGCAGCTAGCTCTTCTTCGTTTTACTTGGTAAAAGTCTTTATTCTCAATGTTCAGTAAAAGGCCACTTTGGAGAAAACAACTTTCTGACCACTTGTCTATTTGAGAAACAGGAAGATGTCACTTTTAACTGATTTTCTGTCCACAAAATGCTCACAGATACTAAACATCTGGCTTTCCACTAAGCCAGGAGAGGCCCACGATGCTACATCTTCACCACTCCGTCATTCCTAGGTTAGTTTTTAAATAACAAATCTTACCTTTCTTGTTTTGCTGCTTGTCACGTCCATGGTTTCACTGGTCATAAAAGCAATGTGAGTTATGTAGTAGAGGGACCATTCTTTCTATCAGACAAATAAAGAAACCGAGGTCCAGAAATTAAGGGGTTCCCTTCCAAACAATTGTGCCTTGCATGCTTAAGAGTCCTTTTCCGTTTATGATTTCATCAGATTTTTCTAAAGAACCCCACAAATAGGTTGGTACTACATCTCCAAGAGAATCTAGAAGACTCAGAATCCTCAAGCGATACGCAGTGACTGTGTGGTCATGGGCAAGTCATTTTACCTCCAAAGGCCCCAAGGCCCTTTCCCTGCATAGCTGGTGGAGGAAGTGTTCACACAGGTTTGGCTCCTTCCTTTCCACCCCTCCAAATTATGCTCCATTCAGGAACCTCATTATGCTACCCAAAGGATTAGAACGACAAGCTCACGTCTGATAATTTAAACTAAAAATAACAAGAGTAAGGAAGGTATTTTCTATACAATGAACAGGGTCCATCTGAAGTTTGGATTTTGTTCCTGAAATGTCAATCTTTGGTACCCAAAATAGCTATGAAGAATACATAATTGACTATTTCAGGAGAAAACAGGCTTTGGAAAGTGAAACTCTTTGAGAATGAGTTAACAGAAGCATTAATAATCTTGCAAGAAATGAGTATTGTGAAGCCATCATCATCCCTTTTTCTCTTCCCCATTCTCATTCTCTGCAACACTCATTCCAAAGATAAATGAACAAACAAGAGTCCTGAAAAGCTCTTTATTTGAAAAGTTCTACTGGTATAGAAAACATATTTCCACCCTGAGTATATACAGGGGGAGTGAGGATGTGCTCCTTGCAGCTCACTGGTTACCTGGGAAACTGCTTCTCTTAACACTAGCAACCAGGCAGCCCTGAGGCTGGGGAGCAAAAAAATCTTAGGACTTTTATTCACAATTCTAGACTTTGAACAAAGGAGGGCCCTTAGCAAGGAGTTATATTTCCAATTCCCAGTAAGCCCGCTACTCATGATTCCCAGGTAAAGTGCTGCTCAGGAACACAAGACTTCCTTTCCACATCATCAGCTACGTCTCTTCAGAACCTATCCAAGCACCTTCTAGGTGTATGTGGGGTGGGGTGGGGTGAGGGTGAGGGGACAAAAAGCACTAATGGGAAGAAAGGAAGGATACCTTTGGGATGTCAGGATAAAGGGGACAGGATCTTCTGAAAAGATCAACAAACTAAGAACAAATGATTAAATTTAATTTTATATTGAAAAATATTTTGCTTTAAAAATCTACAACTATCCAAAGAAAGGCCTGTGGGGTCTGCACATGGCTTTGCTTCAGTGTCTCCAGTTACACATCAGGAGCCTAAACCTTTACTCTTTTCGTTGTTTAAGAAACTTTAAATACATCTGAAGAGACTTCTGGATGGAGTCTTTGGCTATAAAGCTGACAAAGTTCTGAATATCTGATTCTCGTTGTTTCAACAGCAGATGGGCAGTAGGTTTTCTCATCATGGCTTTGGTAAGCTGCCGAGCATGGTCTAAAAACAGGGTTAACATGTTATTAATTTCTAGGTTACCAAGAGTCAAACCAATTAAATCACAACCTGGATTCACAGAAATGCATTCCTACAAGTATATCCTACCTTACAAAGCTTTAATCAACTTTATTTTGTAATAATGTTAAGACCTAGCCAAATGACACCATAAAGTCCTACCCCATTTCCCAACACTATCAGATGCTGGGTCAGCTTAGCTCCTGCTCCCCTCCAATTGTGAAAGGAAGCCCACTTTCCTGAGTGACCCTCATCCCTATTCCAGGCATGACCCTGACTTCTGCCATTCAAGCTGAATCTTTTCTGGGAAGTCAACACTCCCTTTCCAAATCCCTCACATCTCAATCTGATTCCTTCCTTAGCCATGTTAGTTCAGTGGTTTCTATCTCCTCCCACTTCCAAATAGTGTTTCCTTTAATGAAATGTTTGCATCATTCTGGAAACTCAAAGCAGCAGTATAATCCAATACCTTTCTCTGTACAACAAAGTTTTCTCTTTCATGACACATAGTTTTTAACAAAAGGAGGGAAAAAAGATCAAATGTCACCAGCAGAAACAGTTCAAAGGGCTCTCTCCCTCCATGACCAATCCCTGTCTTTTAATTTAGTCCTAACAGAGAGGCGTCTTCTCACCTGGAATCTTCAGCCACTCAGACATCACACTGAGAGCTGTGCTCTGCACCTTGTCTTCTGGCACTATCTGATCCACAAGGCCTATCTTGAGAGCATCTGCAGGAGGGAAGAGCAAGCCCCGCTGAAGGGCATGCTCAGCAGCTCTGTTCCCAATTATGTTTACAAGGTTATCTTTAAACCTAGAATTAACAAAACGAACACACACACACACACACACACACACACACACACACCTCAGTTAAGTCTTGTGTGGAAGGAATGAGCATACACCGGCAGTAGGGAACCTGCGGCCACAAGGCCACATGTGGCCCTCTAGGTCCTTGGGTGCAGCCTTTTGACTGAGTCCAAGTTTTACAGAACAAATCCTTGGAGTAAGGGGATTTGTTCTGTGAAGTTTAGATTCAGTCAAAGGGCCGCACCCAAGGACCCAGAGGGCCACATGTGACCTCGAGACTACAGGTTCCCCACCCCTGGCACAGACTATCAGCACTTTTAAAAATACAAGCATCTAGTTGTGAACCTGAGTTGACAAATTCACTCCAAAAAAAAAAGGAAAGCAAAAGCTTCCTCTCTGGGATGATCTAACCGCAAGGGCAGAAGAAATAAGCCCACCTGGGAAGGGTTATGATGGGGTCAGCCTTACCAGAAGGGCGCCACAATGCCCAGCAGTGTTTCATTCAGACCAATGGTGTATTTGGGATTGTCGGCCATGATTCGGTAGTCACAAGCTAAGGCCATCAGGCAACCTCCAGCAGGGCTTGATCCCTAGAAGCAAAACCAAATACTGATTTTAGGCAGTCTTGTGATCCCATTCAGCTGCAGCATCTAGACACTCAGTCTGAATGCACACATCAGATTCAGTGCTGGAAGAGTTTGCTGCCACTGGTAACAGAAAGAAAAAAAAAACCTAGTAGGACATGACTATAGTTTTGTTTTTTCTTAGTTTCTCAAGGTTTTAATGACAGAGAAGAGGGTGTGGAAAGTCCTGGGGATGTTTCTGTGAGTCAACTGATTTCCCATTAGGAAGTATCCTTAGGATTTATAAAATGTCAGTCTGTTTTAGAATCATTTGTAACTGGTTTCAACGGTCCTGCAGCCGTGATGCAGTGGCAGGACTCTTAGACTTGAAGTTAGAGGACACAGATTCAAACCTGTGCTTTGCTATTAATTTAGAATGAATGTGGGCAATTCTCTTCCTGTCTTTGGGCCTCAGGTTCCTGAACTTTAGATGATCACTAAGGTTTCTGTGATCCCTGAGCTCTTGATGGAACCATGCAGGGCTGGCCAAACCCTAACCAAAGAGCATGGCCAGGACATCCAGGACACCATGTTTATCTTTGAAACCTGAATGTGTTCCACTTGTACTTTTGTTGTCGTGGTTCAGTTGTTCTAGGCATGTCAGATTCTTGGTGACCCCAACTTTGGGGTTTTCTTGGAATTGTGGGCCATTTCCATCTCCAGCTTATTTTACAGATGAGGAAATTATGGCAAACTTTGACTCGCCCAGTGTCTGAGGCTGGATTTTAAGTCAGGAAGATTAGTCTTCCAATTCCAGGCCCAGCATTTTGTGCACTATGGCGCCACCTGGCTGCCCCAGTTTTTACCAGGATGCCTTAAAAAAAAAAAGAAAAAAGCAATTTACAAGCCAATTTCCTGTGAAATCAGACAAAAAGGCTACTTGCATTGATTGCTGCTATCACCACCATGTTGGAAATGTACATCTTCAGCCAAAACTCTTGTACTGCCTTCCAGAACTCGGCATAGTGTGCTTCATTCTTTCCACACATTTCAGAAATATCAAGGCCAGCAGAGAAGATGCGGGGACTGTTCTGAAGTAATGAGAAACAATCAATTAATATGCATTTATTAAGCACTTATTATGTGTAAGGCACAGGGGATATGACAAAAACAAAACCCTCCCCAAGGAAGCGAGGAATAATTCCAAGGGGCATCGAAGATGAAGAGAGAGGGTATTCTAGGTATGATAAGACAGTCAATGCAAAGGCACTGAGAATGGACTGGGGATGGATCATGGAGTATGTGAAAGGGACATAAAGTGCAATAATCCTAAAAACTTATGTGAGACCCAGGCTGGACCCAATGGCTTTAAATGACAAACAAAGGAATTTGCATTTGATTTTAAGAGATAACAGGATCTTACTGAGCAAAGGAGTGACTTGATCAGCCCTGTGCTTTAGGAATATCCAATGACAAAAGTAGAGGAAGGATCAGGAAAAAGAGACAAGAGGGAAGGAAAACAATTAAAAGGCTATTTCAATAATACAGGGGACAGATGATAAAGGTCTCCTAGCTGTATAAGTGGAAGGAGGAACTGGATTGAAGAGATATAGTAGAGTAGAACTAAACTAATAAGGTTTTACAACAGCCTGGCCCTAATATCTTGAACAATCAATATTTACTAAGAACCATTCACTCTTTAAAGATCTTATTTCTTTTCTTTTGGAGGCTCCTGAGGTTGACTTGCCCAGGGTTACATGGCTAATATGTGTCTGAGGCTGGATTTGAAGGCCAGTGCTCTATCCAATATCTTTATTTGTTTCAAATGTACATAGGTGATAACTGTTATTTTTTTATATTTCAAATAAGCAAGTAAATTCTACCTTTTTTAATATATTTAACCAATTATAATTCATTTTCATTCAGAATTAAAATAAGTAAAATGAGTTTTTTGGCAAAAGCCTTCATTAGACTCAGTTTATCATTTCCACATTTTTCTACTTTTTTACAACTTGAAGACTAATTCTTAAGCTGTAAAAGATAGAATATATATGGTTAAGAGGTGAGCAAATCTATGTCCTTTTACCTATCTTTTAAAAATGATTTCAACTTTGCCCAAAAGGCTATAAAACCATGCATACATACCCTCTGACCCAGCCTACTAGGTCTGTATCCCAAAAAATTTAAAACAAAAAGGACCTTTATGTACAAAAATATTTATTCATTTCTGGGGGCAAAGAATTAGAAACTGAGGGAATACCCATCAACTGGGAAATGGCTGAACAAGTTGTGGTAAGTGTTTATGATGGAATACTACTGTACCATAAGAAATGACAAGCAGGATGCTCTCAGAAAAACTCAGAAAGACCTACTTGGGTTGATGCAAAGTGAAATGCACTGTGTACAAAGTAACAGCAATATTGTAAGAGGACCAGCTGTGAATGACTCAGCTCTTCTCAGCAATGTAATGATCCAAGGACTTCGGATGAAAAATGCTGTCCCGCCCCCAGAGGAAGAACTGACGGTGTCTGAACAAAGACTCAAGCACACTTTTTTAAACTTTATTTTTCTTGAGTTTTTGGTCTAAATTTTCTTTCACAACATGACAATATGGATATGTTTTGAATACTACACATGTATAACCTATATAGAATTGCTTGCCTCCTCAATGAGGAGGGGGGGGGAAGGGGGAGATTTTGGAACTCAAAGTTTTAAAAACAAATGTTGAAAACGGTTTCTAGATGTAACTGGGGAAAAAATAAAATACTAAATAAATAAAACTGAATTTAAAAAATGATTTCAAGTTTCCTAGACCAGAATAAAATTAGTTGCCCCATGCTGATGTTCAAATGTTCCAAGTTACTGAAGAAAAAAAAACCACACACTTTCATATGTGATTGTTTAAGTTCTGTCAGTGATTTCTAAGGAATAATAAGAATATGGGGTATGGGAGGGGTGGAAGACAGGATATGGGCAGATGTTTTCCCTTTTCCTCCCTCTGCTCCCCCTTCCCTAAGATGGCCTGCAATCTGATATAGGCTGTACTTGTACAACCATATTATTATTTTTACATCAGTCATACTGTAAAGAAGAATGAGAACCAAAGGGAAAAACCACAAGAAGGAAAAAAAAAAGAGAGAAAATGGTCTGCTTCGATCTGCATTCAGACTCCATAGTTCTTTCTCTAGATTGGGGAGCATTTTCCATCATGAGTCTTTTGGAATTGTCTTAGATCCCTGTATTGCTGAGGAGAGTGAGAAAGTTACTTAAGTTCAGGCAACATCTGACTCCTTGTTACTTCTCAATCTGCCCTAGTCCTGTTCCTTGTCATCAGAATGTAAGTCTAATCCTTCTTTGACAAGACAGTTCTTAAGTATTTGAAGTCAACTATCATGTCTTCCTCCCTTTTCTCTGCTTCTTCTCTTTTCAATAAGAGATTTTATTTGTTGGCACATGGCCAAAGCTTCAGGTGATGTAGATCCTTTCCTGTTAAAACTTCTTAAACTCACAAGTATACGCACATTAGTGAATGTATCTTTGAATAAATTAAAAGTATAGTAACAGGTGGATTTGAGAATAAAAAATAAAATAAACTGATATTAATCCTAGGTTAACTATCAGAGCACTAGAAAACTACTTACACACAGAACTAAGAGGGATAGCTGCCATGTGGAATGACATAACAACCAGCTGCTACAATATAACCACCAATGTGACAAAACTAAATCTGACAAGAGACAAGTGTAGTCATGCACTTGGATTAAAAATAAATAAATTACACTATAGTCTAGTATAGGAAAGACTTAGCTTTAAAAGCAGTTGTGCTGCTCTTTTCACTATTTCTCAAGACAGAGATGTCAGTATCACCATTATAAAGACTATATAATTTTGTGTTTTCTATACAGATGTAATTATTAAAGCCTACATTTGGCCATGTAGTGTTGTTTGTCTATTATGGGTTTTTCTGAAACCTCCTGAGAGACAGTCAATACCTGAATTCTAATTCATTGTGTGTCATATGTTCATCATGAGGCAATGCCGTAAGAAAATTGTGGTAGCCTGCATGGATGATGGAACCAAAGAGTCAAGGAATAGGAGTGTTCAGGCTGTGTCTGATGGGATTGTCCATAAGACACCTCCACACTACTCTCAGCTCTATCTGTTAAGGTCCCCCAATGGATATTCTTGTAAGATAGTGCGATGACTGACTGAAATATCTGGTCTCTTTAGCAGTCATATTTACCACTGTCAATGAGACTGGCCTGTTGTTTTATTAATCAGTCTTGTGAGTCGGGGGTTGTGAGCAAGTTTTCTATCCTTGTGCCCTGTAGTTGAACTGGTCAAATAGAATTGCTTGGTCTTCAAAGCTTAGTAGGAAACTCTCAAGTTGAAGTGACCTGACAACGAGCATTTTTAAGTACCTACTACATACTAAACACTGGGCAAAGTGCTGAGGACTCAAAGAAAGAAAACAAACAGTCCCTGCTCTCAGGAAGCTCACAGGTTAATGAGGGAGACAACATACAAACAACTGTGCACAAATGAGATCTGCACAGGACAAACTGAAGATACTCTCAGAGGGAAGGTGGTAAGATTAAGGAGAACCAGGACAAGCTTCTCATGGAAGACGGGAGTTTAGTGAGAAGCCAGGAGATGGAAATGAGGAGGGAAAGAGCTCCAGGTACAGGGGATAGTGAAATGCAAAGAATCAGGAGATGGAGTGCGGAGCACATGATAGGGAGTGAGAGGAAAGATGACTGGAAAGATGGGGAGGGACTAGGTTATGAAGGACTTTAAGAGCCAAACAGAAGATTATTTTATGTTTGATACTGGAGATACTAGGGAAACTCTGGAGTTTACTGACTAATGAGGGATGATGGGAAGAGATTTGAGCTTTAGGAGGACTGAGTGGTAGATGGAATGGAATGAGGAAAGAAGTGAGGCAAAGAGAGGAACCAAAAAGCTATTGCAATTTAAGGCGGAGGTGATGAGAGCCTGCACCTTGATGGCAGGGTTGATGGAAGAGATGTTATGAAGGTAGAAACTTCGGGACTTAGTAAAAGATTGGATGGGGTGGGGGTAAGAGTGAAGAGTCAAGGAAAACATGTAGGTTACAAGCTTGAAGGACCTGGAAGATGGTGGTGCCCTGGACAACAACAAAGTTAAGAAGGGAAGAAGGCTTGGGGGGAAAAGTAATGAGTTCACTTTTGAATATGTGAGTTTAAGATGTCCAGAGGACATTCAGTTAAATATGTGTGTACATGTATATACATATGTACACACATATATACACATATGTACACATTACATATATGCACACACAGAGTGCATGCTAGATGAATAAACAGATTTGACTGGTATACATCTTCTGCTTTACTGATGATTTGGTTAACATTTTTCCCATGCATCTTTGCTACAAGTTATCATGCCCAGGAAAATTAATCAGTAAGAATTTACGAACCACTTACCTATGCTAAAGATTCCAGGACCAAAGCAAGTCAAGTCCACAACCTCAGGGAGTTCTATTTGACTTGGGGGACAGGGCCACTCACCATTAGAGAAGCCACCAGAAGCATTCTCCTGAGGCTAAATTCAATAATACTTCCCTCCTCTCATTTACTCCACCTCTCTAAAACTTCTGATACAACGGAGCATTCCAAAATTATGACTCATTCTATTAAACTTGACATGTCTCTTATATTTCTGGCTATCCCCAGTGGCTAACAGACCCACAGGAGAATGCCAGACTGACTCTTCTCACTATCCTCCAGAATCCTCAACAGGATAACCTATTCTCCTGGATTTCATCAGTATCACGACCGTAATCCCCTTGTTTTCCTATGTGGAGAATTTTTGTTTTTGAATCTTGAACACATGACAGATTTGCATGTTACTTAAAAAACACAGTGCTTGAGGGAAAAGTGAAATCAACAGTAAATCGAAATGAAATACAATACATACAGATGTTAAGATGACACCTCTGCAACTTTTATCATTTTCCAGTTTCTCCCAGCTTATTGCAAATTCTGTTAGTAATTCCAGACTCAAACTGTTCACTGGGGGATTCTTCAGCTTCATTGTAGCAACCCCTAGTTCACAAATGCAAAATGGAAAAGTTACCATTCTGAATGGAAAAAAATCAAAGACAAACTGCTTAACCAATATAAGCATGAGAAACTAAAATACCCTTTACTGTATAAGATCTAAATCCTTAGATGGTCACCCAAAGTATCACCCAAAAGCTGGCCTAGCCACACCAGATCTAAAACTGCATTACAAAGTAGCAAAACTACTTGGTATTGGCTACGAAACAGAGTGGTGGATCAGTGGAATAGGTTAGTTACACAAGACACAATAGTCAATGACTATGGTAATTTACTGTTTGAAAAACCCAAGGACTCTAGCTTCTGGGATAAGAACACACTGTTTGATAAAAACTGTTGGAAAAACTAGAAAACAGTACAGCAGAAACTAGGCATAGACCAACATCTTACACCGTATACCAAGAGAAGGTCAAAAAGGGGCACATGATTTAGACATAAAGTGTGAAACTATAAACAAATTAGGACAGCATGGAATAATTTACCTGACAGATCTATGGAGAAGGGAAGAATTTGTGACCAAACAGGAAACAGAGAACATTATGAAATGCAAAATGGATATATTTATTATGTTAAATTTAAAAGTTTTTGCACAAAGCAAATACAATCAAGATTAGAAGGGAAGCAGAAAGCTGGGAAACAACTTTTACACACAGTGTCTCTGATAATGGCCTCATTTTAGAAATAGAACTGAGTCAAATCTATAAGAATACAAGTCATTCCCCAATTGGTAAATGGTCAAAGGATATGAATAGGCAGTTTTCAGATGAAGAAATTGAAGCCATCTATAGTCATATGAAAATATCCTCTAAATCACTATTGATTAGAAAAACGCAAATCAAAATCACTCTGAGGTATCACATTACACCTATCAGATTGGCTAACATGACAAAACCAGAGAATGATTAATGTTTGAGAAGATGTGGGAAAACTGGAACTAATGCATTGCTGGTGGGGTTGTGAATTGATCCAACCATTCTAGAGAATAATTTGGAACTATATCCAAAGGATTATAAAACTGTGCATACCCTTTGATCCAGCAATACCACTACCAGGTCTGTATCCCAAAGAGATCATAAAAAAGGATAAAAGGACCCACATGTACACAAATATTTATAGCAACTCTTTTTGTGGTGGCCAAGAATTGGAAGTTGAGGGGATATCCATCAATAGGGGAATGGTTGAATTGCGGTACATGAATGTAATGGAATACTATTGTTCCATAAGAAATAGTAAACAGGTAGATCACTATTGTTCTATAAGAAATAGTAAACAGGTAGACCACAGGAAAGACGTGCATGAACTGATGCTGGGTGAAGTGAGCAGTTTGTACAGAATGTTGTACACAGTAACAGCATCGTTGTTCGATGACCAACTTTGTTAAGACTTTAGTCTTCTAAGCAATGCGATGATCTAAGACAATTCCAAAAGACTCATGATGCAAAATGCTACCCACATCCGGAGAAAGAACTGTGGAGTCTGAATACAAACTGAAGCACTCTATTTTCTTGTTTTTGGTTGCTTCTGCGTGTGTGTTTTCTCTCTCATGATTTTTCCCTTTTGTTCTGATTCTTCTTGCACAACATGACTAATGTGGAAATATATTTAGTATGATCATACGTGTATATTAGATTGCATGCCATCTTGGGCAGAGGAAAGTGGAAGGAAAGGGAAAATTTAGAACTCAAAATCTTACAAAAGTGAATGCTGAAAACTAAAAATAAATATTTTTTAAAGAGAAAAAAAATATCACCCAAAAAGATGGCCAAAGAATGCATATGTTTACTTCTAATCTTAGATATGGATAGGGAAAGAGAAAACTTATTTACCCTTGGATAAATATGGAATCAGTCAATAAGTATTTATTAATTGCCAAATTCATGTTCAATACTATGGCAATTCAGTTCAATTTAACAAAGTATTTACTACAACAGTTTTCCAATACTCTGACTCTGTAGTTAATGAAAATCTACGAGTGCATTAAGTCTTATCATTTTGATCTTTCACTGACAACAAAATACACAATGTGACTTGGCAGAAGCAAACACACTTTCTGCAGATGAAATAAGAATAATGTATTAGATATATTAACTATTTTCTGCTAAAATTTATTACACACTGCAACCATTAACTAAAAAAATAAACAACCCAAAATAAGGAATAAAATTTTATATAAAACCTTAGCATTTAAGGAAGCAGAAGTGAAACGACTATAATACTTCGTATCACTATTTGCCAAAATGCCACAAGACATTATTTTGTGTGGCACTCAGTGATTTTGGATTGTGGTAATCACATAGAACATAAGCAAAAAGATTACTACAAAGTTAACTGCAGCTTATGCAGCAACACATGTGCATTAAACAGCAGAATCTCAGATTCCAATATGCTTTTATGAAGTAAAAACAGCACCCAGGAAGATAAAGGTGAGAAGGGAGGCAGATGAGGAATGAGCAGAATACCACAAAAGTCCATGCAGTGTTGAAGGTATTAAGGGACTACTCTACATGGCAGCAATGCCCCAAATAAGGAGATAAGAGACGATGCAATATGCTCACTGTCTCCTTTGTAGACAATCTTTAAGAACAATGTTTACATGTGAGTTGAAGATACATGTGGTAGGAGCAGTATCCTAACCTTCCCTTTCTCCCAACCTGCACCCCATCCTCATCCCCATGGCAGGTTTGGTTAATTTCTTTTCTTACAAGGAATGGAAACATTACTTGATTGGTTTAACTTGTTTGACTTAGGGAACTAAGGGCTCAGACTGTTGATGTCAGTTCGTTATTGCCTCAGCACGAAGCAGCCATATAGAGCTCTTGAGGCACCTCTGATGCTTGTCTGGTAGGTCACAATGCGTGAAGCTCAGGTGTGGTATCCTCAACGCCGACCCTTGTTTTGTCAATATTCTTCTGCTGTCTCATTTTGTTGACTGCTGAACGACTCACAAATGTCTCAATTTGTTACAATCTTGAACCTAAATGTCAGGCTCAGCCTGTAACAGTCCCCAGGAAGATAACATAGAAGGAACTGGGAGACTGCTGCAAATAGTTCCCTACATGAGACCATATATTTACAGTCACCAAACTGAACAAAAAGTTGAGAGATTACAAAATTTTCCTCATTTCTGAAACATATAATGGTTTAGCTGATATGGTTCTTTGAAGCTTCTCACAGTTTGGGAGCAACTGGGTTTCCTTGGTTTGAGAAATATGAATTGTTTTAAATACTTAATTTTTTTATTTCCTTGAAATGGATCTGCCTTCTATAAATTTTTCAAATCTAACTTGCTCCTGAAATAGCCAACTCTTGCCTATATAGAATACACAGAATTTTGCTAGGCAGATAGGTTCTGAGCTCATGGCCCATGCTTCTTAACTTTAAAAAAAAATGAAGCAATAAATCACATACATGGGCGAGATCAGAATTCCAAATTCTCTAGTCATCCTTTGTCCTCAATGATTCCGATTTCTGTACTTCTGGTCACTTGAATTATTTTTTTCCTGATCACTGCTGTACTGGAATTTAATCATGAGGTTTCTAGGAATGTTAAAAATGTGTTCTTGCTTGTCTTGCAACAGGATCTCTTTTTTTCCTTTACAACAATCTATTATAAATATGTATAGTAAGGCAAATTCAATAACTCTATGTGAGAAGGCATTATGAGCACCTTTCTGCCAAGGAAAGGTAGGTTTCATTAGAAATCAAAATTGATTGCGACTTTGGTCAGAGTTCCAAGGTCTTTCAGAATTTTCTCCTTCATATTATTGTTGTAGACACTGCATAAATTCCCGATTCTGATAACATCATTCTGCGCTAGTACATTCATGTCTCTCTCTATTTCTCTGAATATGTCATTTTCCTAATTTCTTATGATGCAACAAAATCTCATCATATTCATATACTAAAATTTGTTTAGCTGCTCTGCAATTGCTGGGCACCAATTTTGTTTCTAGTTCATTATTACAACAAAGTGTGCTGCTACTATACATATTTTTGCACATATAGATCTTTTCCTCTTGTCTTTAACTGTCTTGGTTTACATGCCTAATAGTTGTATCACTGAATCAATGGGGATATACACTTTTAGTACATACTAAACTACTATATTCTAGTGACTTTTAGGTTGCAGTACCAAATTATTTTGCAGAAATTAAACAAATTCATAACTCTACCAAGAGTGCACCACTGTGCCACTTTTCTCATATTCCTTTCAATGATTTCTATTTGTCTCTTTTGTCAGCTTTGGCAATCTGATGAGTGTTAGATAAAATTTGCCAAAAGGCACAGAGGGACATCAAAGGCTCTTACTAAACATATGTCAAACTGAATTTGCTGAATACAAAAGAAGTTTTTAGTATTTTTTGGAGTGCAGAAATGACACAATCAAATTAACACTTGTGGAAGATTTATCTGAAATAAATTAAAACTATTCAGTAGAACCAAAAGTTTTCTGTGGTCCCATGATTCATGAAGAAAGAACAAAACCAATTATTTTGTGAGAAAAAACCTTAGAGAAATTCTGAACAAAAAGGGTTTCAGTTGAATGGTCCCAAGTATTTCAGAATGGTTTTCAGTCTCAATAGCTGCAAGGGAAGGTAGAAAATGTTACTGTCCTATGTCTAGTGAGAAAGTTATTCATTTTAAGTAAGAAACTTTCAACACTTAATCATTTCTTATGGCGTAGTAAAATGCCATTACATTACAGTCATCTCCCAACTTATTTTCCGTTTTCTGCTATCACAAAAAAAGTGCTTCTGTGGATATTTTTGGTATATATTATACTTTGTTTCAGACTTCCTTAGCATATATGCCTACAAGCAAGCATTTTAGTCATTTTGCTAGGATAATTCAAAACTGCTTTCCAGGGTAGACGGACCAACTCATCACTCCACCAACACTAGTGTGCCACAACTCCACCATTAGTGCATATTAATTAGTGTGCCTGTTTTTTTTTGTAGCCCTTCAAATATTAACTATTCTCATATTTTTTTTTTATTTGTGCCAACTGTCAGGTTGAAAGAGAAACCTCAGAGTTGTTTTAATTTGCATTACTCTTTCTTTCACATGGTGATTAACAGTTTACAATTCTTTTGAGTATAGCTTGTTAATATCCACTGACCACTTAGGAAATTGGTTTTGGTCTTAAGACATTTTTTAGTTCCCTTTATATCATGGATATGAGACCATCATCTGAGATATTTTCCCAGTAGATAGCTTCCCTTTCCTAACCTAGCTGCACTGATTTTAGTCATGCAAAATCTTTTCAATTTCATGTAACTGAAATAATCTCTTTTGTCTTTCGTGATTTCCCCTATTCCCTGACATAGTTGTGGAAGGTACTTGATCTCATTCTGCAATTTCTTAGGGTGTTAAAACTTTAAATACTGAGGGCATATATCCATTTTGAAGTTACTGTGATGTATGGTAAAGTTGTTTATCTAAACCCAAATTCTATCAAATTGCTTTCTAGTTCTCCCAGCAGTTCTTGTTAAGCAGGGAGTTCTTTCCCAGGTAATTTATGTTTTCAGATATATTGAACATTGGGCTATTGAATCTGATTGAGTCTGATTCTTTTTTATTTAGTTTGTTACACTGTTACATTGATCTACTTTTCCTTTTTTTAATGACTAACAGATAATTTTAATTATTGCTTTATAACATAAGATGAGATCTAGTCACTCCCACTTTTTTCATTATTTTCTTTAACTTTGTGTTTCCTCCAAATGAAATTTGTTATTATTTTGTCTAACCCTATAAAGTAGCTCCTTGGTAGTCTAACTGGTATAACACTAAATTTGTAAATTAATTCAGGTACTCTAGTTTTCATTATACTGGCACATACAATCATGAGCAATGAGTATCTCCAGTTATTTAAGTTATACTTTATTTTTTTAAAGAGTGATTATAATGCATCTTATTACAGAGGTCGCTTGCACTGAGCTTGGTACATTGACTTCCTGGTATTTTAATATTTTGTAGTTGTTTTGAATGGGACTTCTCTTTTTAACACATTCCTCCTGGATTTTATTATTACTGTAAATAAATGTTATTGTTTTGTGGCTTTACTTTGTATTCTGATGCTTCACTGAAGCTATTGTCCCAATTATTTTGCCAATTCTCTGGGCTTTTCTAAATCATCATGTAGTTAGCAAAAAGGGGTAATTTTGCCTCCTCTTTGCCCATTTTTATATCTTTATCTTCTTGCTACTGCTAACATTATATCAAATAACAGTAAGAAAAGGGGGTGGGGTGGGTGTCCTTGCTTTATTTTTATATTTAAAGTCTTTAAGGCAAAAGGACAAAAGTGGGAAATTTTTGTGAAAGTCAGAGTAAACTTTCTGGGAGTGGAGAAACCTAAGGAACAAGAGGAAAGGGCCTTTTCTGTTTAGGACTACTGGATTTTTGTGTTCAGCTTCCTCCGTGATACTGCTGCTCCTGGTTCTGTGTGTATGCATGCATGCGTATGCATACTTATGTCTATGTATAATACACACATATATGGAATATAAAAGTTTAGTGAAGACCAGACTTGGAGCGATAGTGAGAAACTGAAGAAATTAAAGGTTATGGAGGTTGTTGGCACATGGGTTTCCTAGAATGCAGCTACAGAATACTTCAAGAAAGGTCTAATCTCAGACTGTGAAACACGGTTAGAGCTCTGACTCACATTTCTTTCATATCAAGCATGAGCTAGTTCCCTGAAGCTGCAAAGGACCAAGCACCACAGATTGATGAGGGCTTTATTTGGAACTACCTCACATAGAAATCTCTCAATAAGTCATTTATTCATTACTTAATAGGTGCTAAGCACTGGGGATATAAAACACCCCTTTAGGCTAAAAAGGGGCCCCAGAGTTAGTTCTACCTCACCCCATTTTTAGAGTGAGTATACCCTGGGATCAGGAAAAGCCTTCTATCGGCACATGAAGCTAGGGATTCTAGGAAGTAGAGGTAAAATGGCAAAGAACATCACCTACACAAAGGCAGAAGTGGCGAGATGGAATGCCAAACTGGAAGATCTAAAAGAATGCCAGTTTAGCTGAAAAGTACAGTGTATGAAGGAGAATATCATGGCTAAATAAGCCTGGAGAGGTAAGCCAATGTCAGACTGCAAAAGAAAATAAGACACAACTACAATAATGTAAACAGAACAAAAAGCCCACAGCTGAATACTGGATAAGTACAATGACCAAGAAATACGGCCACTGAAAAGAACTGAAAAAAAGTATGCCCTTAGGAAGGACATATTTACAAATTAAGGTGATGTAAGAATAAAAAGGTTAAAAAATTCAAAACCTCAGATTTCAATTTTTTTTTTTACAATGTTGTTCCATCAGTTTAAGATTTCATTTCTGCTGGTTTAGAGCTGTGAAAAAATAGACACCTAGCTTTCAACAACTAACTACTGGGTTCAATGTACTTTACTAAGAAGACGACTATCGCCTTAAATTCATCCCAGGACCAACAGACTTTTCTGGG
Source organism: Potorous gilbertii (assembly GCA_028658325.1). Lineage (NCBI taxonomy): Eukaryota > Metazoa > Chordata > Mammalia > Diprotodontia > Potoroidae > Potorous > Potorous gilbertii. Next base: position 36,540,813 of record CM053769.1, on the reverse strand, counting down.
AGTTAGAATTTCTTGGCAAAGAATCATCTGGTTAAAAAAGAAAGTAAGTGAAAGGTAAAGAGGTAAAAGGTAAAAAGAGGTGACGCGTCCAAACGGAAAATTTTACAAGGCAGGAGACTGCCAACATGCTCAAAGGTGACAAAACATAAGAAATGAACACAAATCATTCAACCACTCCCTAAAACAAAATGATTTAGCTATCTTAAAAAAAAGAGAGAGATGGGATTCTGATTAAAATCTTTCGGCAGTACTTTACAAAAAATTCTCAAGTTTTGTTTTTAATAGATTCAAATCTACAACACAAAAAAATACTTCAAAATCTGCCCCCTTCTCAGAAGCTCTGCCAAAAAATATGTCAGAGCTAGGCAATCTTTGGAATACAAAGGCTACTACAAGCTCAATAAGGGCAAGCTATCTGGCTATTTTATACTGGTTGTGTAAAAAACGGGAGATCTAAAAGAATGCCAGTTTAGTTGACAAGTACAGTGTATGAAGGAGAATACCATGGGAAATAAGCCTGAAGAGGTAAGCCAATGTCAGACTGCAAAAGAAAATAAGACACAACTACAATAATGTAGATCTTCCAGATCTTCCAGTTTTTGTCCGATTGTCATTTGTCTAAAAAAACAGATCCCCATATACACTAAGTTTTTTAAAGTAGAAAAATGGTGTGTGTTTGTCCTTTATTGCTGAAGGCCATGTCATCAGAGAAATAATGACATGACTTGCGCTTTGTTTTGAGAGAGGGAGGGCTGTGAAGGAATATATTTTTCTAGGCTTTTAAACTGAACTGCTTGTTTTGCTGGTAAGCATGGGGAGAGTCTTAGGTTTATACAGGATTTACAGCAGGTAGTTCTGAAATCATGTAGGCTAGGGGCACTTCAGCTTTTCTGTGCTTTGGAACCCTTTGACAACCTGGTGATTCCCATGGACAGACCTCTTTGGCCGCTTGAATGATACCTAGGGATGAACTCCTTCTCAAAACAAGGTTTAAAAAATACATACACACACAGGATTAACAAAGGTAATCAATTATATTGAACTATGGTTATCAAAATATTTTTTAAAACAAGTTCACACATAACGAGTTAAGAATCCTAATTCAACTTACTGGTTTTATAGAAGAAAAAACTGAAGCCAAGATAGGTTTTATGGCTTGGCTAAGTTCACAAAAATAATAAACAGCTGGGTCAGGATTTGAATCCAGGCCAATGCTCTTTACACAATGCCATCCTAACCTCTTTTGCCTTCTATCAACTACCCCAACATTATTTCTTCGCTAAGGATCTCAAAGTACTTTAAGGAGGCAGCGTGCTGAAGAGCTCCCAAATCATCCCACTGCTAAAGAATATTTTACTAGGAGTTTGAAATGCTAGGAAGAAGCTTGTGATGGGGGAAAAATACTGGATTTGCCATCAAAAATCTGGGCTCATTTACGCTATTTGCCATCCGTGACACCTGTTTGATTTACTGCTATGCAGATTGTCTAGACTCAGGAAAGCGATGGAGAAAAGACTGTGAAATATTTACCAGGACGTCCCTGGAAAAACAGCAGTAACACCTTACTTTTCATGGTAGTTATCCTTCAGTCAATCAGGTTTTGCAAGCTATGCAGTGGAAATATTTATGTGCATGTGTGTGTACATGTTTGTATACATGTATGTGTATATATGTGTGTATTCCGATGGAAATTTTTTTTTAACATTTGCGTTCTGCTTTATAGACTGGTCCCTTGCTGCGTTCATTCCATAAGGAATAATCTACCTAAAATGGCCAAAGGATATGAACAGAGTTTTCAGAGGAAGAGATTAAAGCTCTCTATAGTCACATGAAAAAATGCCCTAATCATTACTGAGTGAGAAATGCAAATCAAAACGACTCTGAGGTGCCACATCGCACCCGTCAGACTGGCTGACACGGCAAAGCAGGAAGATGATAATGTCGGAGACGTGAGAAAACTGAAACACTGATGTGAACTGATCCAACCATTCCGGAGAGCAGCTGGGAACTACGCCAAAGAGCTACAAAACTACATGCCCTTTGACTCAGCAATACCACTTCTAGGTCTATATCCCAAAGAGATCAAAAAATGGGAAAAGAACCCACAGGTACAAAAATATGTATAGCAGCTCTTTTTCTGGTGGCAAAGAATTGGAAATTGAGGGAATGTCCATCAATTGGGGAATGACAGAACAAGTTGTGGTATATGAATGGAACGGAATACTATTGTGCTATAGGAAATGATGAGCACAAGTGATGAGCAGAAAAACTTGGACTTCTATGAACTGATGCAAAATGAAGTGAGCAGAACCAGGAGAACATTATACGCAATAACAGTCACATTGTTTGATGACTGACTTTGATAGACTGGAATCTAATGCAAGAATCTAAGACAACACCCAAAGACTCATGGTGGAGAATGCTGTCAACATCCAGAGAAAGAGCTCTGGAGTCTGAAAACAGATGGAAGCAGACTATTTGCTCTCCTTTTCTTTGTTTTATTTTGTTTCTTCTTTCTCGTGGTTCCTCCCTTTAGTTCTAATTCTTTTTCACATCACAACTAATATGAAAATATGTTTAATATGAATGTATATGTAGAACCTACATCAGACTTTATGCTATGTTTGGGAGGGAGGAGGGAAAGGGAAGAAGAGCAAATTTACAACTCAAAATCTTATGGAAGTGAATGCTTAAAATTAAAAATAGTTTGTTTTAAAGAAGATACATGTCTTATTTCAATACTGCAATACTAATTTCAATACCTCTATGGTTCTTTGATTCTAGCAATCAAAGAACTCCCTCCACTGGTGCAGATTGCAACCTATATATTCACGATCACTTCCAATGTCATCACTCCACCCAAGACTCCTCTCTCCAAAGTTACCAATCCTCATCCTTCTTGATTTCTCAGGAACACTTCATTCTGTTATCACTCTGATTCTTCCTCCTCAGCTTCCTCTGTAGGTCCTTATCTATACAACACCTTCTACTCTGGGGATGTCTCCAAAGCTCTAACCTGGTCCTCTTTTTTCTGCATACTCTCTTGTGGTAAGCTCCATGGTTTCCTCCCAAAAGGCTGCAGGCACAGAAAGTCCTTAGTAAAAACTTGTCAATTATGCTATTTTATGCTCTTTACACTACAAATTTCTTAACAACAGGGATGTGTTGGTTGCGTATTACATACAGTATCACAAATAATATGACCGTAGGATTCAATAATACTATTAAAATATGTAGAGAAGTTCGACTGGAGGTTGAGGAAAGATGGTGGAGTAACAGGAAGAAATACTGGGCTCCCTCTCCCCACAACTACTCCAAAAAAATCTAGAAAATGTACTAGATTAATCCTGATTAAAAAAAAAATGCAAGAAAAAAAATCACTAGTTAGTCATTTTCCCAGCCAAGGTTCGCATAGGGAAAAAGAAGAGATCAACACAGTGGGGATGAGGTCCTAGCCAATAGGGCAAAGGGTGGAGCAAGGACTGTCAAAGCAATCAGTCCCAGATCCAATAGAGAAGGACCTAAGTTTATGTAGAGTATAGGAACAAGTGTCAACAGGCAGCTCTGTTGCAAACTACCCAGTTTCTGGGTCAAAGATCCAGTTGACTTATAATGGGACTTAAATCTAGTTCCAGGTTGAGAAGTCATGGACCCTAGACTTTATACTAAGCAAGTAGCAGCTTCCAACTCAGTCTAAAGACTACAAGGGAATAGCCAAGGCAGGAATCTCAGATCAAAGGGAAATCTGTAATTCTGTCCCTCTGAACCAGCAGAGTTTTCCAGATGACTGATAGTGGACTTCATCCAGAATATGTCTTCTGAAACTTCAAATGGAGCAAGTCCACAGGTCTGTTGCCAGACCCAAACCCAGGTCAGGAATTTTCAGAGCTCAGAGCAAGGGGAAGTGATGAGACTTTGATCAGACTCCAGGTACACTGAAAGCTTTCAGGTCTCCAGCTTGAGCTGCCCTGAGATCCCAGAATAACACAGTAATCAACAGGCCAAGAAAGCAGCAAAAGAACCAGTCCAGGCATTCCCATCCAGAGAATGGCCATAACATAAAGTCTGAAGTCAGGAAGGCTGGAATAATGAGCAAAAAAAGGGGAAACTATCATAAAAAACTACTGCTGTGACAGGAACCCTCAAGACCCAAATCCAAAGGAAGAGAATGACTCCAAAACATCTATGAGTAAAGAAAAACACAGCTTGCACACAAATTCAACTATAACTCTTCAGATGAAGAGTTAAAAAAAAGAAATAAAAATTTCTTTGTAAATTAAATGAGGGCATTTAAAGAGAAAAAAATTGGAAAAGAAATGAGGGCTACGGAAGAAAGAATTGGGAAGGGAATTAACAATGGCACAAGAAATAACCATGGGCCAACCATGAACATGAGAAACAGGAAATAATAAAACACAGTCAAAAAATTAAAAAAAAAAGAAGAAAATGTAAATTATCTCACAGCAAAAACAAATGACCTAGAACACAGATAGAGGAAAACAGAATCTAACTATCACTGGGCTACCAAAAAACTACGACTAAAAAAAAGAGCCTAGATATTATATCTAAAGAAATCAAGAAAGAAAACTACCTAGATCTCTTAGAACAAGAGGGTAAAGTGGAAATAAAAAGAATCTAAAGTAAAAATTCTGAACCTCCAAAATAAAAATTCCCAGGAGTACTGCAGCCAAAATCCAGAACTTCCAGATTAAAGAAAAAAATTATACAGGTAGTCAGAGTGTATGTGTATGTGTGTATCACAGAATTGGAAACTGAGAGGGTTGCCTATCAAGTGGGGAATGGCCGAACAAATTATGGTATAGAGATGTGAAGGAATACTATTCTGCTACAAGTAATGTCAAAGGGGATTGTTTCTGAGAAATTTGGTAAGACTTGTATATGAAGTGACCAAAACCAAGAGAACAATTTATATAATAATGTTTTACACAAAAACTTAGCAATACAGTTCAGGACAATGATCAACCATGACTTCAGAGGACTCATTAATCAAACATGCTATCCACCCACCTCCTGAGAAGTAAAGGATTTGGTAAACTCGTTTTTTGGGAGAGGAGGAGGCACAAGGCCAATATGGGAATTTGGAGTTCACCGTTTCTTTGTTTCTCAATGAGGTCGGAGAGATATTAAAAGAGAGAGAATGTAGATTTTTGGCTAATTGAAAAACTAAAATGTAATTTAAAAAAGAAGTCTGACAAATTAATTTGCACTGAAAAAAACTATACTGTAGTGGCAGATAAATCTACATTTACATGAAAAAAGATCATTAGGCACAAATTTATAGCCTCGTTCAAAAGGTAGCATGGGACAAGGCAAAAAAGAACTAGGAGATTTGGTTGGAGAAGTGCATTTTAGTCTTCATTTACCCATACATTATTATCTTGGACAAGTTATTTGGCCACTGAGTCTCCTTTTCCTCATGTGCAAAAAATTAAGGGGCTGGACCGCATGATCTCCAACGTCCTTTCCAACCCTAACAGTATAAGACTACTGAACGAGAAATTGATGTATGGTTTTTCTGACACTAATCTCTTCCTTGAAAGTTTGCCAACTTTTTTAGACGGAATTAGATAAGGTGAAAAAAACAGTACTGAACTATAGATAAGTAATACCTTTTAAAGGCAGGCCTAAGGGGAATGCACAAAAAAGCCAAAAAACAACAGAGAGGTAATTTAGAGGAGAACAAAGCTCCTAAATGGTATTACCAAGTGTTTGATCCACATCCACGAGAATTCGGTGGTTACTAAACAGTCTTCTTGATGTTGCTGGAAAGCCTGGGGAACTTGGCATTTTTTCCAGTCTGTGTTGAGTAGCACAGAGACAAACGGTTCCTGTAAGTGTAGAAGCACATTTTCCCCATTACCTTTTCTGCAGAAGTTTGCTAAGTACTTAGGGAAGGCTAGGATTCTTGCTCCCTCCAGGCACTCGGGCCTTTACAAGCTTCTAACGAGGCTAAGCCCCCAGACCCCTGACCTGGAAAGCTGACATTTTTACGACTTCTTCAAAGGTCCAGGGCAATTAAGAGGAAAAAAAATGATAACCACTTATTTATAGGATTGACAAAACTCCATTTCCTCTTATCCTTATGCTTGACAATGGTTCCTGGGATTTCTGGTGGAGGACTTAAAACTGGCTATCCATGTGGGGAGGGCACCGGGCAGGGAGTGAAGTGTGGGAAGGCACCCAGTAGGTGGAACGTCCGGAAAGGACCGACCCCGCAAGCCTGGAGCAGCCCCGGACAATTTGTCCCGACAACGTTAGCCGGACCCCACTGCCCATGCCCCGCGCCCGCCTCAGGCAGCAGCGACCGGCCGGCCTGGCACGGGGCGTGGGGTGAGGGGGGTGAGGGGGGCAGGGTTCCAGGTCGGCCCAACAGCACTGGCGGGCCAGCTGGGCTCCCTGTCGCGGTCGGGTGCCGCCCGGTCCGGTCCGGTCCCGGTCCTCGGCTGACCCATCCCCGCCCGGGCCCCCGCTACAAGTCGGCGGCGGGGAGTCTGACCTGAGCGAAGGAGCCCCGAGCCCCAGCAGTCGAGCCCCCGCTTCAGCGCCGACACCGCCCTCAGCGCCATCTTTGACCAGACGGGGCAAGAGCCCCAGACCCGGGAGAAAAGGGGCAGACTTGGGAGGGCGGGGCCGGGGGCGGGGCCGGGCTTGGGCGGGGCGGGCCCCAGGCGGGACACGCCCCCGCCCCGACTGTGGGCACCTCCGCGGGCGCGGGGCGGGGCCTAACGGTCGCGGGCGCGCCCCCTCCTCGCCAGCCCCGGCGACCTTTCCCCCGCCTCCCGCCCCCCGCCGCCCAACCGCTGGCTGCCTGCGAGGAGGCTGCGGGGGCAGGATGCCCCTGGGGCTCCTCCGGCCGGGGCCGCCCTCCCGCCGGGGGCCGCCCTCCCGCCCGGGGCCGCCCTCCCGCCGGGGCCGCCCTCCGCGCGCGCTGGCTCGATGTCCGCCATGGCCGAATCACTCCGCGGCCAGCTCCCTCCTGGATCAAGTCCCAAGCCCAGAAGCGCCTTCCCCGCTAATGATGTGGGGATGAACTCGCGCGTCCCCAGCGTGCGGCGGCAGGCCTGCCCGCACATAGCGGGGGCGGGGGGGGGGCGTGCGGGGCTCTCCCCGCTCCTCCAGACCCGGCCTGGGCCGGGGCCCGCAGGCAGGCCTTGTCTGTGCTGATGTTGCACCTGCCAAGCGCAGTCTGCAAACATTGTGGTTACTGTTACTGTGTGTTACTGTTACAGAGCTTGGAAGCTCTGCCCTGTGTAAACCTTGTATCACCCTGTATCTCCGTTACATCTGTCTGTGACTCGCTTAGCTTTCCTCCTAAGTGATTTGTATTTGACTGTTACACATTGAAGAATGATAATGTATTGTTCCATTAGCGGGGAGACAGCTAAGGGGCACAACCTGGACCTAGGAGTTGGGAAACCCTGAGTTCACATTCTGTCTCAGCCACTTAAATGTGGGATCTTAAGTCACTTAACCTCTCTGTGTGACTCAGTTTTGCCATCAGTAAAATGGGGCTAATGATAGCAGTTATAGTGGGTAGATCACATAAGTTTATATGGAAAGTGCTTTTGTAAACCTATATTAATGCTTCTTGTCTTAATCATACATTCTGTTCACAAGAGCATAGGAAGGGGCTTTGGAGCTCATTAAGTCCATCTGCCTCATTTTACAAACGAAGAAAGCAAGGTTCAGAGACATAGAAGTGACTTGATCAGAATTTCAGGGCTTTTAGGGAAGAATTGAATTTCTGTCTTCCTGACTTCAATGTCAGTGTACTGTATCCCTTAGGTACCTTGCTGCCTCTTTCTATAAATAGGAATAAGAATTCACATTCAAGATATTTATGTATTATTGTTCATTCCTGTTCAACCCTTTGTTATCACATTTGGGGTTTTCTTGGCAGACATACTAGAGTAATTTCCTGCTACAGCTCATTTTACAGATGAGGAGCTGAAGTCAACGTTTGGTTAAATGACTTGTCACGCAGCTACTAAGTGTCTGAGGCCAGATTTCAACTTGAGTCTTCCTGACCCCAAGCCTGGCACTGTATTCACTTTACCACCTAGGTGCCTCATGTACTGTGTATATTGTCAACATGTGATGATTGTGGAGAAAGCAAGAGAGTTCCAGAAAAAATAAAATCTATTTCTTTGACTACACTAAAGCCTTTGCCTGTGTGGATCCCAATAAAATGTGGCAAGTCCTCAAAAAGGTAGGAATATCAGGTCATCTTATTTGTCTCCTGAGGAACCTGTATGCTGGTCTAGAAGCAACAGTTAGAACTGAACTTGAACAAGATTAGTTAAGATTGGAAAACGAGTATGACAAGACAGTTTATTGTCACCAACTATTGTCACAGTTTATTTAACTTACATGCAAAGGACAAAATACAGGCTGGATGAATCAAAAGCTGGAATTAAGGTTGTTGCTGGGAGAAATACCAACAGTCTCCGATATGCAGATGATATCACTCTGATAGTAGAAAGTGAAGAGGAAATAAACTTCAAGAGGATGAAAAAGGAGAATAACTCAAAGCTTAACATCCAAAAAAACTAATATTTTGGCAACTGGTCCCATCATTTCCTGCAAATGGAGAGAGAAGAAATGAAAGCAGTCAGATTTTATATTTTTGGCTCAAAGATCACTGCACACAGTGACCATAATAATGAAATTAAAAGATGTTCCTTAGAAGAAAAGCTATGGGACATCTGGACAATAATTTAACAAGCAAAGATTCACCTTGCCGACAAAGGTGTATATAGTCAAAGACACAGTTTTTCCAGTAGTAATGTATGACTGTGAGAGTTGCACAATAAGGAAAGCTGAGCTCTGCGAAATCAACTATTTCAAATTGTGGTGTTGGAGAAGACTTTTGAGAGTTTCTTGGACAGCAAAGAGGTGAAATCAGTCGGTATATAAAGAAATTAGTTCTGGCTATTCACTGAAAGGTCAAAAACTGAAGCTAAAGCTTAAATACTTTGGCCACATAATGAGAAACTAGTACTCATTAGAAAAAACTCTAATGTTGGGAAAGATTGAAGACAAAAGGAAAAATGGACAGGAGAGGGTGAGATAGATATATGGTATCATGGAAACAATGAACATGAATCTGGATGGACTTTGAGAAATAGTGGATAGAAGGGCCATGGGGTCATGAAGAAATGTATATATCTACACACACACACACACACACACACTTGTCCTTCATTCTCAAAGAGGAACAAAATGACATCATGGTGCTAAAGTCAAGTTTCAATGTGTCTGACTATGGCTGATCAGACCAATACAAGCTTGGAATGCTCCACCATAGATTGGACACAGATATCTGTGTGAACATTTGGGGTGGATACTCCAAATTTGTGCATCCTGCGTTTCCTTTGAGCTGTTTCAATTCTGATTTGCTCATAGAGCACAACACCTTTTCTGATATGGGTATGCCAGGCTGAGTGGTCCTGTGCCTCTGTCTCCTGTGTCACATAATTCTAAAAGTCTTGAGAGAAACCTTGAGAGTGTCCTTATATTGTTTCTTCTGAGGATCACCTACCCTTGTATGAGTTGTCCATAAAATAGTCTTTTTGGTAAACATACATTTTGCAATAAAATAATTGGCAGCCCATTGTAATTGTGCTTTCTAAAGCAGAGTCTGAATGATATATACACACATTACATATGCATGTAAATATATACACATACATACGTATATAAAATATAAATAAATAATGATAAACAAATGATAAATAATAAAATAAAAATAAATTTTTATTTTTGCCTTCTCTAATGGTATTATTGAACATACTGCTTTTTTGGAGTTACCAGATACACAGTAAATTTTGTTCCAGCTTCTCATTTTCATACTGTACATTCTTAAATTTTTTAACATCTTTTTTGTTTGTAGCCAACACTTTCTTATCCATTCTTCCTTCAGCATCTGATGGTGTTCTGTGACAATTTAACAAATATTTATTGTTAAATTAGGTAAAGCTGAATTAGGGAGGTGAAAAGAAATTTAATGAAAGATGAGTAATACCTTTTGTAAGGAATCTCAAAGGGAGGAAAAAGCTACAACTCAGAATTCTCTGTGGATAGATTAACCACCATTAATGACATTATAGGATTTTATTAAATGTCAGAGTAGTTGTATTGACTTCTCTCCCCTTCTAGGCTTTGGACTTCCTGATGGTATGGGCTCTTCCTCAGACATCTTTGAAGACCCTTTAGAAATCAAACACAGGAAGGAATTTGGATGGTTCTAGTTGTGGTTCAATAGCTTTTCAGTTGCGCACAGCTCTTTGTGATCCCATTTGGGGTTTTCTTGGCAAAGATTTTGGAATGGCTTGCCATTTCCTTCTCCAGCTCATTTTACAGATGAGAAAACTGAGGCAAATAGGGTTAAGTGACTTGCTCAGGGTCACACAGCTGGATTTGTTTTTTTTTTAATTATTTGTTTTCAGTGTTCTACAATCACTTCCATGTATCTTAGATTTTTCCCGCTCCTTTCCTATTCACTCTCCAAGATGGCATGCAATCTTTTATAGGTTCTACACATACATTCCAATTATATACATTTTTACCTTAGTCATGTTGAATAGAAGAATTAAAATGAATGGGAGAAACCATACAACAAAACAAGACAAAACATAATACAAAAGAAAATGGTCTGCTTCATTCTGCAGTGCAATTCCATAGTTCTTTCTCTGGATATGGAAGGCGTTTTGCCTCAAAAGTCCATTGGGAATTTTTAGGTTCTTGCATTGCTATGAAGGACAAAGTCTACCAGAAAAATTCCTCATACACTGTTGTTGCTGTGTACAAAGTTTTCCTGATTCTGCTCCTTTCACTCAGTATCAGTTCATGTAAGTCCTTCCAGGCCTCTCTGAAGTCTTCTTGTTCATCATTTGTTATAGCACAAGAGTATTCCATTTACAGTCCTATACCACAACTTGTTCAGCCATTCCCCATTTGAAGAGTATCCCTTTGATTTCCAGTTTTTGGCCACCACAAAGAGAGTTGCTATAAATATTTTTGTACATGCGGGACTTTTTCCTATTTTTATGATCTCTTTGGGATACAGTCCTAGAAGCAATATTGCTGGGTCAAAAGGTATGCACATTTTTGTAGCCCTTTGAACATAGGTGGCAAAGGGGAGAGTCTTGGAGAGATGGAGACCTGATTTCAAATCCTCCCTCAGACACTTACTAGCTGTGTGACCCTACACAAGTCACTCAATCTATTTGCCTTTAAAAAAAAAGCCCCTCCTGGATTATTGCCTTGTGGCAGAGGGGATTGTGTAGCTCAATGAAACTATGCCATGCAGGGATACTCAGGGACAGGCCCTAGTGGACTGCTTTGACAAAGGGGAAAAAAAGTGATCACTGGAAAAGGAAACGGGGAATCACTCCATTATCTTTGCCAAGAAAATCCAACTGAAAAAAATAGTCCACAGGGTCACAAAGAGTCATGTGGCCAAACAACTAAACAACAGCTTACTCTTGAGCAAATAAATGATTACTTAATGCCTGTACTTCACAGGTCAATTAAAAAACCCCCTCCCCAAGCCTTCACCTTCCCACACTGAAAAAAGAAAGGAAAAAATCCTTTTAGCAAACATGCACAGTTAAGCAAAACAAATTCCTACATTGGCCAGGCACAAAAATCTGTATCTTAATGTACACCATAAGGTCATCACTTCACTGATTGCATTACAGGTCCTTTGGATTTGTGGTTGGTTATTGCATTGTTCAGAGTTGTTAAATCTTTCAAAGTTGTTTGTCTTTATAATGTCACTGTATAAACTCCTCTGCATCTGCTTATCTGACTCCAAATCAGTTCATTCAAGTTTTTCCAGGATTCTCTGGAAGTCCTTTGTCATTTCTTACATTATATCCATGTACCATAATTGCTCAGCCATTCTCCAAATGACAGGCACCTCTTTAGGTTCCAAATGCTTTTTTTTGTACATGTGGGTCCGTTTCCTTTGAACTCTGGGATTTAGGCCAGGTAAGTGGTACTATTGCTGGGTCAAAGGGTATAAACATTTTAGTAACTCAAAAGGGCTTTTGAAAAATGAACCATGCAAACTCAAAATATAACACAAAAATTATTTTCTAAGACTGTTTGCAAAGAACCAACCGTCACAGTGCAAATCTACCTACTTGCTGAAACATGGGACAAACTGAATACTATGAGATGATAAAAGTATCCTTATCTGAGGAGGAAATATGGCATATGTATAGTGATTAGTTGGAATGAGGACCTGGGTTCCAGTCCTATGTCTGACACATACTAGCTGGTAATGTATTAAGACCAGGGACAAAGAACAAAACCCAGTTCTCATAGAGGAAAGATGTAGTATAGTAGTATAGCAGGTGGAGACCAATCTGGGTAATATAATAGAAAGCATAATGGATTTAAGTCACAAGAACTGGGTTCAAGCTCCAGCTCCTCTAATTTAGTTGTGCAAGTTTGAACAAGTCAGTAAACCTTTCTGAGACTGTTTCTTCCTCAGTAAAATGTTACTACTTACACTAGCTGCCTCACAAAGTGCTTTGTAAATTGTTAATTTCTCCATTTTATTTTTCAGTTTCCTAGGCTCACAGACTTAAGAGCTAGAAGAGATCTTAGAAATTATCTAGTTCAACTAATTTTATAAACCGGGACCCAGAGAGGCTAAATAGAAGGCAAGTAGGAGGTGCAGTGGCTAGAGCACTGGGGCTAGAGTCAGGAAGACATGAGCTCAAATTCAGCCTTATATATTTACTGGCTATGTGACTCTGGGCATATGTAATGGTAATGTAAAAGGGGAAACCTTTCCCATTCATTAATAGGCCCATGTGACCTGCTTAGATCACATGAAAGTCTAAGTCACATGTGGTGGGAGGAGCTAGCAGAACAGAGGGAACAGGAAGAAGGGTGGAACAGAGCTGGGAGAAAGTTGGTCAGTCTAGTCAGAGCTGAGAAGGACGCAGGCAGGTAGGCAGAGCTTAGGCCCTTGAGTGTTTGTTTTTGGGAAGGTCCCAGCAGAGGCGGGAGGCTTGGGAATAGCTTTGCTCCCTTCAGTGATCATGTTTATTGACTTCTGGGTCACCATGACATTGCTTTTGGGTGTCAATAAATGTCTTTCTTCTGCCTTCTGTATGGAGACTGCTATACTTTGTGATTGAGAACTATGCTGGCTTATTCAGTCACCACCAGTGCTGTGACTATTGCCTTGGCGATACAGCATGTCACTTAGCCCTGTTTGTTTCAGTTTCCTCAAATGTAAAATGGAGCTCATAATAGCACCTACCTGCTAGGGTTGTCAGGATCAAACGAGATAATAGTTGCAAAGTGATTAGTCTGGTGCCTGGCACATAGTGATCACTATAGAAATATTAGCTGTTATTCTTAGATGACTTGCCTAAGTTTCCATAGGCAATAAGGAGAGTTACAACTCAAACTTAGCCCCTCTTCTCTCCAGAGATCTTTCTACTACTACCACAACGTGGCTCTGCATGGGACCTTAGTCTTTAAAGACAACTGCCCAGGGTCCCGAGAATTTCAGTGACTTGCTGCCATCCTTCCAGTGACCCAGGCCTTAGTCAAGGGCTCCTTTTTCACTCCTCATAGCCAATCTGTTTCCACCTCCATGTCTTGCACCTAATCTTCTTCTCTCCACTCAAACCACCATTTACCATCCTAGCACAAGCTTGTCCTTTCACTTAATTACTGCAACAGTCGTTTATCATTAAATCTTCCTTGCGTCAAGCAAATTTGAGAGCTAGCTTAAAAAGGCCAGTGTCCCAGTGCATCTGGGATCATCTCCAGTTGTCCTGATCTGTATCTTGCCACTGGATTCAGATGGCTCAGGTGAGGAGGCTGCTGACTGCACAATCCTCCCTCACTTATATCCAATCCACTTGCAAGTCATGACATCACATCCCTGATGTCAAGGTCTTCTTTGAGACAAACCCCCACTCCTATTCACCGCTACTCAGCGGTCAAAGTAATTTTCCTACCCTCCCCATAATTCAATTAACTGATGGTTCCGCATTCCCTCCAGCATAAAGTGTAAAATCCTGTTTGTTCTTAGCCCTCACATCCTGGTTCCTTTCTGCCTTTTTTTACATTTTACTTCCTTCCACACTTAATACTCTACAATCCAGTTATACTGGCTGACTTGCTACCCTTCTGCCTTTTCAATGGTTTTCCTTCATTTCTAGAAAAATTCTTCCTCCTCACCCCTACCTACTGGTTTTCAGCTCCAACCTCACTTTCTGGAGGAGGCCTTTTCTGGTCTTCCCACCACTAATGCTCATCCATCTACTCTGTATATACCTCACCGGAACAGTTAACATAATTATCTTCTCTCATTAGGGTATCAGTTTGCTAAGGATATTTTTACCTTGCTTTGTATTCCTACTTTTTAACACAGTGCTTGGCACTTAATAAATCCTAGTTGACTAATGAAGGACTTTTACTCTTCCCTAAATACTTGATTGACTGATCCGATGTAAGCTCAAAGGTAAGAAGTTTTTTTCACCTGTGTCCCTGACACCTAGTGAGCAGTTCCCAGTTAGCATGTGCTAAATACAGAACTGGAACTACTCAGACAATTACGACCTTTAAACCCTTATCCAGCTAGTCCAAACGAATCACTGAAGCATAGTATCTCTGGCTGGAAGGAACCTAGCCTCCAATTTAATATCTGATGTATTTCCATGAGGGACCACTCCATTACTGTTTGAGGACACTCTGGAATGAAGTTGGGTCCCTTTGAGGGGAGGCAAAAGCAAAGGAGAATGAAATATCTAATCTGGAGCTCAACAGAATTCTGAGCTCTTGCTCATAAAGTTGCTGTTGATAACATCTTTATTTCTTAAATTTCTGGCTGTAAGGTGTACCAGCAGCAGAACATCAAGTATACTATAACCATTATCCTGAAGATCTGAGTTTAGTTTGAATAGACCAAGGTAAAAGAGGGAACCAAGAGGCCTATAAACAATTAATGAAACCACCACTTTTCAACCCTCAAGGTTTATTTAATACGATTTCCTTCCATTCTACACAACAAAAGTACAAACACAACATTATCTAAAATGCTACAAAGATACAAAACTCAACACAGAAATTTTCTAGTATTGACTGTACAACAGAAGCCAAGAATGCAATGTACACTTTGCAAAATTAACCTGCTAGCTTTTCAAGGGGCCAGAGACTCAGAGGGCTGGCTCCTTGATGAGACAGCACTCAGGGGCTGACTCACAACTTGTTTATCAGTTTCTGAGAGAAGTGGGCACTGGTGTATGTAAAGAACCATTTATAGCAACAAGTAAAGGAGTGATATGAAAAATCTGTACTCCTTCCCAGGGTCTTTTGGCCCTCAAAAATCAGGAGAAAAAAAATTCAGAGTAGCAGACTGTTGGCCTAGTGGGAGATAAAGTGGACATGTGTAAGTGCATGTCCTCTTTTCTTAAAGAAACAGTCTGGCTAAAAAAGTAAGTATCAAGTCTTCATATTTGTCAAAAATTTACTTAGGGAGAAGGAAAAAGAAAAACCAAACGTTGCCACTTTGGGGTGGGCAGGGCTTCAGCCTCTTGATCTTTGCTTTGCTTGGTCTGGCTCTGCCAGGTTCCTGATTTTCTCAGAAGTTGCTAATAGCTAAGCTTTCTGATTGGGCTAGAAAAAAAAAGAGGCCCTTATTTAGGATGCAATTCTAAACCTTCAATATTCTTGTGGGCCAAAGTCAGCCCTGAGAAATGAATCAATCTGCTGTCTAGAAGCCTTCAAGGGCAAGGAGACATCCAATGCATTAAATAAACCTTTGCTAGCCAGTGCTTGATTCCCATTTTTCTCTCCCCCATTCTCAGTACAGATGTGCCAATATTCTGTTCAATCATATTTAAGTTACAAAGTGAGAACAGCTGCCTTGCTTTATCGGGAAGAATTGGAGCTAGAACGGCTGCGGTGACGCCGGCGGCCTGGGGAGCGAGACCGTCGGCGGACAGGAGATCTGCGCCGAGGAGAACGGGACCTATTGGGAAAAAATACCACATCAGATCAAAACTGAAAGAGGGTGGCAAAGGATATAAAATTGCTGTACAGCTCTTTATATGTGACTCAATTCTCATCTCTCAAGACTATGTCACTGAGGGAAATAATTTCTTCTTTAAGGGTCTCCACAGAAGAAATTGTATTTTACTCTCCCCCAAGGCACAAGATAAGCAGAGAAGCAGAAAGTGTGTGCTAAAGGACCACCATATTTGTGTTCTACTGCACAGGAAGTGTATAACTAATGAAGAAAAAAAAGCAGCTTGTGCCTCTGCTGCTTTTTTCCCCTTAGTCCTTTATACCTTCCTTTTTGTCCTTAAAAAGCTGCCCCTATTAGTTTTTGTTGTCTGAGGGACAACTGTTCTTTGAGTTCTCTCCTAGAAGTATTCACTGGGTCCCAAAGACAAGACCTGCTAAGCAAGATGTAAAGAAGCAAGATCCTTAGTACCAGGAAAAAGATAACAACATGGTATTCTACCCTTGGTAAGCCACGTTTATAGTATTAGGTTTAATTATGGGTGATACATTTTTAGGAAGACTACTGAGAATCTGTGTGTGCTTGTCCTTCATTGTTGAAGAAGCCTATGACATCAGAGAAATGATGACATGACTTGCACTTGACTTTGTTTTGAGTGAGGGAAAGCTGCGCAGGTCACCAGAGTCACTTCTCCTCCAGAGCCATCTGAATCTAGTGACCAGATATTCATCAGAATGACTGGAGATGACCCAGGATGAGGCAATTGTGGTTAAGTGACTTGCCCAAGGCCACACAACTAGTGAATGTCAAGTGTCTGAGGTGAGATTTGAACTCAGGTCCTCCTGACTCCTGCACTCGTGCTCTATCCACTGCACCACCTAGCTGCCCTACTGAAAATCTGTAAAGCATCCAGAAAAGAACAATCAAGACAGTAGAAGGCCTAGAAATCATGCCATGAGGACAAGCCAGTTCATATAAGACCACAGATTCAAGAAAATGTTTACCTTCTTCTCATGCGTGGCGGTGATCTACGCCACATTGGGGGTGGTGGCAACATCCTTCTGGGTGGGCTAAATCGCCTGGGTGGAGGCCTGGGCCAGGGGGCCAGTACCGCAGTGGCTGTTATCTCCTGACCATCAATCTGTCCTGTTAAGAAAAGAGCCAAACCAGAGCACTGAGACAAATAGCAAATAACAGAGATCTTCTCTGCCTGTAGGACTGCTAGGTGATATAGTGGACAGAATGCTGGATCTGTGGGTCAGGAAGACCTGGGTTTAAATCCAATCTCATATACTTACTAGCTATGTGACCCTGGGCAAGTTACTTAACGCAGTCTGCCTCAGCTTCATCTGTAAAATAAGCTAGAGAAAGAACTGGCAAATCATTCCGGTATCTGACAAGGAAACTTCAAATGCACTCATGAAGACTCAGACATGACTGAAACGACTAAACAATGACAACAATCTCTGCCTTTAAAGCCTTGCTTTGGGACCTGTGGACCTAGAGGCTTTAGGCAAATTAAAGAACTACCACCTATTTTTGACTACATACAAGCTGGGGACCTCATGATCTCCATCTGCCAGCTCAATGACAATGTATAACTAGCATGGGAAATATTTAAGTGATTAGCTCCAGAATGACAAAAATATGGTAGCTACAACAAAATTATTACCTATTTTACTTGAAGAACCAAGAGGCATGGCTGTGAGCTACTCTAGACTTTATCTAGCACTTAAGTGTTCTTATGATTTATTATTGTAGGCAAAATCTACATGTGGGTGTCAGGCTGAAATAAAAGTACAAAGATAGCTCAGTGAACAAAGACTCAGCAAATAAAGACTTAAATACTAAGACGATGGTATTTTTTTTAAAAAAAGAAAATTTACAAAATCTTCACAATTTAATTAACAAAGGGCAGGAGCTTAGATTCAGAGGGCATGAGGGGTAGAAGTTCCTGCCCCAAAGGTGGTAGGTTGTTGGCCATCAGTGGTGTCCACAAGTTGGACAAGGTGGAAGAGGAATCAATATACTCTCTCCTCTTTCAGCTTCCTTGTGTTGGTCCCTCATTGCTGTGGAGATAAGAGGGGTTCAGCAAAGAGAAAAGCTAGAGCTGAGAGGGACAAGAAGCCATGCTTCAGTACATCCAAAATAACGTGCTGACAGAGGACAGTCAGCATGGTTTACTAGAAAAAGAACTCAGGCTTAAAAGCCAGAAGACTCAGCTTTGCCACTAACTTGCTATGAGATTTTGCTCAAATAACTCTCCGTCCTTAGGCCTCAATTTTAAATGTAAAATAAAGGAGTTGGACTAAATAACTTCCAACGTTCCTGCAGCTCCAACTTTCTATACTGGTGGGCTAGATAAGGCCCTGGACAAAAGATACATTCCACAGCTGTTGTTTCATGTTAACTCCTTTTTGGAACAGTAACTCTGCCTCCTTTCCTACGTCCCTGAGCCTAGAATATACCCTTATACCTCCCATATTGTTTCCAAGAGTGGTAATATAATTTCTGCCAACAAAATGTGTCATCAGAATGTAACTTCTTAATAATAAAGACATTGTTTTATGTTTTTTCTTATATCTGCTTTAATTCTCTGGACCCATACCCCAGAAACTGCACTGGCTGTTAAGCATTAACCAACAACTTAGTATTCCAGTGTGTCCAGCTGAATCCAATAGCTCATTTAATTTAACAAAAGTAGCCAAAATGTACTTGGCTGTGCTCCAAGCTCTAGACGAAAGCTTTCCTTCTCAGTGTGCAAAAATTGTCTCAGTCAGTATGAGAAAATAACCAGACCTGATTCTACCAAGACAATACAGACTACTTGGAGCTTAGTGCTTTCCAGGCTTCCTCCAGCCATTTTAGGAGTCCTCAGAAAATCCTGAACATTTAGGATCTGGAAAGGATGATGACAGATGGACAAGTAAGGTCACATATAATCTCTGTCTTATGAAAAGCCACAACTCACAGGGTTGACAAGGATTATCAAATCAATTTTATTTAGTATAGACAGGTTAAGTGGTTCCAAGAGGAGTGAGGTAAAGGAAAGAGTAAAAGTGGTGAAGCATGGGTAGGACACACAGAGGGGATGCCAGTTAGAGCATGCTGGAGGACAACAGAGCATCAGAAAGTTTGAAGAGAAATGTGCAGAATATAGTGTGCAAGACTAATTCAAGGTGAGAGATGAAGGGGAATCTGTGAGGGGGCAGTTCAATCAATTTAGTTTGAAGTAACCCCGGGCCTGAATCAGGTTTTTAGGTGTGGAGAAAAGTAAAAGTCATTTCAGTGGCAGCTAGTTGGTGCAGTGTATAGAGTACCAGACCTGGAGTCAGGGAAGCCTCAAGTTTAAATCTGACCCCAGACATTTACTAGCTATGCAACCCTGGACAAGTCACTAAGTCTGCCTGTCTCACCTCCCTTTTCTATAAAATAGCACCTTTTTCCTAGGGTTATGAGAATAAAATAGTATCTGTAAAGCACTTTGTAAACCTTCAAACAGTAATTGCTAGCTATCATTAAGTTCAAGAAAATGTTAAAACTGCTGTGAGAGCAGCGCCACTAGAGTAGTCTACAGTGAAAGAGCAGTCTGGAGTAGAGATGGGTGGCAGAAGCAGTCATGGCTTATCATGATCTGTTCCAGGGAAAAAAATAACAGGGGAGAAAAAAAAGGAGCTAGAAGTGAAGTTAAAAGTCTGTTTTCTAGACTGAAGGCTTACCTCCATCCATGTGTTTCAATGCCTTTTCAGCCTCATCTGGATTTTCAAACTCCACATATGCATAGCCTTTGGATAGATGAGGATGCATCCTTTCCACAGGCATATCAATCATTTTAATTTTCCCATAAGTAGAAAATATTTCCATGATGTGATCCTAGGAGATATCATGTAAAAATACAAGAGACACATACATGGATAACTATTGTTATTTCAATCAAATTCTCATGTGAATTTGTTTCCTACCTACAGGGCAATCACCAGGTATCTCACCAGGGGCTTCAAAGTATTATGATGCTTGAAAGCAAAAGTCTAGAACACATTCAGGTCATATTTTTATTCCAGACATGGATGTAACTAAGTTTCCTCCTTCAAACAAAGGAATAGGGCCCTGGAGGGAGGAGTAACGCACCAGGGCAAAGATCCCCAGACTCTTATTTAGCGATAAGCCAAAGGGAAAGGCACTAGGTTGAAAGAGAGTCTCAAGATTCAGATCTTAGTTCTGCTACTTACTCAGACAGGTCATTTAACCTCTAAGGCTAAGTTTCATCATCTGTAAAAGAATGTAGTTTAACTCGATCAGGGATTTTAAAAAAAAAAGTCTAAATTTTAATTTCTTTCACCATCATAGTTATTCCCAGTATCCTTCTCTCTCCCAGAGATTTATACCATATAACAAATAGCATTAAAAAAATCAGCACAACTGATTAATACACTGAAAAAGTGACATGCAGTGTATGATTATTTGTGGATTTCCTACCTCCACAAAGGGCCAGGTTGGGGCGGAGGGCGGGCTGGAGTGGGAGGGAAGTCTTCTCAGCTCTTTATTCAAATCCCATTTTGTTACATTCACTTCTGATTCTTTTAGTGTTGTTCTTTCATTTACATTGTTGCAATTATTGCGTATAGTTTTCTTGCCTCTACTCACATCACTCAATCAGCTCACATCCATCTTTCCACGCTTTCTGAAGCTCATCACATATATTTCCTTTCTTATAGCACAGTAATATTCGTTGTATTGATGTACCACAAATTTGTTTCATCACTCCCCAATTGATAAGGTTTCTGCTTTGTTTCCAGTTCTCAGCTATCACAAAAAATGCTGCTACAAACATTTGTAGTATATGGGAACTTTCTTATCAATGGCTTCCTTGAGATCTACCTTTAATAATGAAATGTCTGGTTCAAAGGGTGCAGGCATTTTAGTTATTTCATTTGCATAATTCCAAAATCTTTCTACCATTTTCTCACACTGCCACCAACAATGTATTAATGTGCTTATAATTCCACAACCCTCCATTGACCATTGCCATTTTTGAAGCTGAGCTGTTTTGATTTGCATTTTTCTATTAGTGATTTGAAGCATTTCTTTAAATATGGTTGTGAATGCTTCGCAATTCTTTTAAGAACTATTTATATCCTTTGACCACTTATTTGTTGAATGGCCATTAGTCTTACATATATTTATTGTCTTAATATTTTAGATATCAAATTCTTATCCAATATGATAGATTCCCCCCCCCATTTGACTCCTTATCCAAGGTTCATTAATGTTGTCTGTGCAGAAGGTTTTCAGTTTCAAGTAATCTACTTTACCTTTCGTGATTATTTCTATCTCTTGTAGTTAAGAATACTTCCCTTGCCCATAGCTGGAAAGGGGTATGTTCTGTTCTTCTTCTAATTTTCATATTATCATTTCTAATATTAAGGTTTCATATACATTTAGAATGCATCATGGAGTATAGTGTAAAGATCAGGGATTTTCAATATAGGATCCATGAACTTGTTTTTAAAAAACATTTTGATAATTGTATTTCAAGATGTTTCCTTTGTAATAATAATATGTATTTTCTTTTATGTACTTCTGAGGAGTCCTTAGATTTCACCAGACTGCCAAAGGGATAGTCAACACACACACAAAAAAGGTTAAGGACCCTCGAGATCGATATCTACTGCTTCTCTCTGGCTCTATATTTACAGTTCAATAATTACCAAGGGGATTAGCCTAAATTGACTTAGTGCTTCTTTGTACTCCCTCTAGTGGTTTATATTTAAGAAGGGACCAATAAAGGTTTTTCAGTTGCACACTTTCTAAAACAAACTAATTTTGAATCACTTTAATTGAAAAAATATATTCTAAATAAGACTTTTGAAAGGAAAGAAGAAAGATTCAAAATGAAAATAAGCAAAGGTGCTACTTCAAAAAGGTTCATTACAACTTAGAAATCCTTATTTTCTGAAAGAAGAATGTTCTGAATGCAGGAGAAATAACTCAACAATTTATTAGTCTAACCAATCATGGTTTATTTCATTGAGAGCACACTCTCCTCCTGTCCCCAATTTCTAAAACCAAAGGCACCTCTTGGGGGTGTCCTGAAAGTGACAAATGGAAATGGCCAGGAAATTTTGGCTCCAACACAAACACTGCAGAAACACAAAACTCCCTAGGGCATAAACTCCACTGAGGGCCCTAAAGGACCGCAGATGTTCAGTCTAAACTTCTATTTTACGGGTGAGGAAACTGAGGGTGTAGAGGTCACATAAAAGTAGATCCAGGGTTGCAACCCAGGTTGCTGCACTCCAAATATAAGGTTCGTTCTAGAACATTTTGAAATTGATTTTATGTTGCATATCTACCACTTTCTTATGTAATACGTAGAGTTGGTCAGCCCAAGTAGAATTAACAAATTTTTAACATGTAGAACGAAGCAATCGCCCAGAAGCAGGATATGTACAAGCAGATGGTGGCTCAATGACTGTTCACTCAGTTGATTTCTTACCTTGGTCACATTCCTAGTAAGCCTTCCGATGTGTACTTTGGTGGGTTTTGGTGAAGGACTTCGTCTCTTCCTTTCCTTTTCATCTCTTTTAGGTGGTTTCGATCTGATTTTAAAAATACCAGATATTTCATCAACCTCTCAATTATATCAGAAAATTCCCTAGATCTTCAAAATGATGTAAAATTTCAAACCACATGGTGACACGGTTCCAATTTGGTACAAACATTAACTGCAAATTACAATTATTTACTTTTAATATTCTTTTTTTTTAAAAAATATCAAGTTTCAAATTCACTTCCTTCCTCTAACGCCCCACCCCCCCAATCAAGAAGGCAAGCAATGTGATATCCATTATACATGCAAAACACATTTCCATATTAGCCATGTTCTGGAATACAACAACTATAGAGAAATAAAGTGAAAAAATTATACTTCCACTTGCAGTCAAAAGTTTATCAGTTCTCTCTTTGGTGGCTGATGGCATTTTCCACTATGAGTCCTTTGGAACTGTCTTGGATCATTGTATTGATCGGAATAGCTAAGTCTTTCACAGTTAGTCTTTGTTACAATATTGCTGTTACTGTGTACAATCGATTCATACATGTCTCAGGTTTTACTGACACCAACCCATCACTTCTTATAGCACAATAGTATGCCAATGTTTTCAAAGAAAGTCCTTTACATTAGATAATTATTATACCATCCCTAGAAACCCCAAAGGTAAAATTGTACAATACTGTTGAATGTTAGCTGGTCACCAGAAAGTCCTTAGTAGACTTTTTCTTTAATTAAAGCAACAATGGGAGGCAATTAGTCTTTTGATTGTGAGCTCTTTGAGGACAGGGATTGTCTTTTGTTTCTTTTTGTATCTCCAAGTGTGCAGCACAGAGTCTGGTACATAGTGGGTTGTTAATAAATTTTTATTAATTGGTCTTATACAAACTGATCTCTTTCTAGCCCACCAGGTTGCTAACTGATGACTGATATTACTGCAAACATTTTGATTCTATGGTAAAAAGCTAAAGATACCACCAACACTCAAAATTTTAAAAGGACAATTGGCAACTGTGGTTTCTCAGCTCACATTAGTCAGAAAAACTCAGATGTCTGGAGGGAAGGCTCACATACTCCATCAGTCAGATGACCAACTGGCTACAAAGTGTAACAGAAGAGATGGGGAGAGGTTTAGAACAGCACTCACTTGGAGCGGGAACGTCTCCTATTGTCATGCCTTCGTCGAGAGGGACTTGGAGATCCAGAAGAACTGCTGGAACTGGAACTTCGGGAGGTGCTAGAGCTTCCTGACCGACTAGAAGCAGAAGAAGAGCTGGACCCACTGCTAGAGCCAGTGCTAGTACTAGAACCAGAGCTGGATGTGGAACTGGAGCGAGACCTGCTGAGTGATAAGGCAGAGGAGTAAAAGGGCCACAGGCTGAAGTGAAATGGGAGCAGAATGTTTTCAGATTGGGATTAGGAGACCCCAGGCTCAATGGTAATGCTCTTAAGGAGAGGTGTCCATACTTTTACCTTACTACTCTTTATGGAGCTACATTACTCCTAATGGTAAAATGTCTCTATTTGTTGGGTTGGTAGAAAATTTAAGTAGAAACCTTTAAGGTAGGGCCAAACTCTGAAGCAGTAACAGGAAATTAATCCAGAGAGAAGGAATCTGAGGCTTGGTACTTGGAGAAGTCAGTAGTATGGAGGAGGGAAACTACAGAACTTGTATACATGTTAAAACTGAACAAGTCTAGCTTGGTGAATTGGTAGCTAAATGCTTGTAGCTGGTCTAAAAGTTGAATTTATGTTACAGATTGGTTAATATCAATGTTTATTAAAAACATACACCTCAGAAGTTACACACCTTACATGAGGTGTAACATGGGAGGGAACAGTCCTGACCACTCCACCAACCCCTTACATTCAAAGGGTCTTGCTTTAAAAGTTTTCCCAAAAGATGACAGGCTCTCAGAACAGAGTTTATCTGCAGTATAAAGAGACTGCCTGCAAAGAACCCCCCCACCAATAACCTGACTGCTCCTGCACACTGATTTAGCATCCAGTCCCCCTCAGAGCTCATGCTAAAAAATAAACAAAAAAAATCCCCACCTGGACGTGCTGCTACCACTGGAGGCACTTCGCCTCTTACGAGCTTTGTCTCTACCACGATCCTTTTCACTTGATTCTTTGGTGGCCCCTTTATCTTTAGACCGGTCCTTTGATTTGTCATCAGTTCTATCTTTACGTTTGGTGGGAGAGGGAGCCCTAGAGAGGGGGAAAAAAGGAGCTGGTGAGAACAGTGCCACTCCCAACCACAGCCTGAAACAATATGCCACAACTTAAAAGACAGGGGCATCCAAAAGCTTGCAGGGATCCCAGTTAATCACAGGGCAAAACGACCAGTTGTTTATGGTAGCTTTCACTGAGAACAAGCAAACAATTCCAAGTTTTGCCCTTCCTGAGGGATCCCTAGCAGAGGTTATCCCAAAATTAGCACTAGAAAAAGCTGACAGAAGGATTACCGAGTGCTGGACTTTTTATTATTTTCTTTGACTCCTAGCAAGCTCTTCTTTTTCATTCCTGATAAATCCATTCTCCCCTTCTGAGGTGGTTCAAAGCAGTACTGGATAAGTACTCACTTATCTGAGCTCTCACTTCTAACTCCTTGATTCTGAGAACCGATCCCTAATCGAATTTACTCCATAGAGCAGCCTAATAACAAGATAAAAGGATTTAAAAAGAATCAAAGGCAACAAATCTACTTTGCAGTAAAGAAAAATTCAGCAGTGTGGGGGTGGGGTAAAGAGGTGAGAGAAACACCATGGATTTAATACAGTATACACAGAGTGTTCCCACAGAATGCAACAGAACAAACAGTATGAGGAAGAAGCTGATCACAGGGGTAATTCAACATCTCGTCACACAGGCTTTCTCCTGACTCTAAAGGAAGGGAGTCTGGAGTTTTCACCTTACCCTGGTATTTTCTTATCAAAGCAGGCTTGGAAGAAGGGGAGTGAGAGGGAAAGGAAGATATCCTTTATAGGTGCAAGCTCATTTTCACCAAGGGAAGGTGAAAAGCTTCTTTACCCCCCCTCATTTCTTTGGAATACAATATAGTCACCATATAGAAGACAAGAACACAAGCCACCTGGGGCTGTCCCTCTAGGAGACCTCTGCTTGGTTAGATCATTGCTAAATTTCTTGCATAATTTAAGCATAAAAAATTCTATGATAACAGTGGATAAAATCACCACACCACAGGGTTAAGAAGTATTGATATTACAGATTTTAATACTAATCTAATGAAAAATTTAAAGTTTCTGTTTACATTAAAATCTCGTATAATTATACCTTAAAATTCACGTCCTCTTACCTTTCTTTCCCTTTAAATATGTGAATCAATACTTTTGATATCTGAATATATCCTGTTCCCAGGGAGCTTTCTCTTGGAACAAATATTAAAAAATAATACCTTAAGATGCAAGTGCCAAAAAGGGACAGAAACTGTACCTATGCACTCTATTGGCATAGAGAACTACCAGGGTGAGAAAACTACCTTTAACAATGCAGGCTGGCACTTTCTTTGAAACTTATAATCTTAAAGAGTTACCTAGAAGCCTGGAAAGATTAAGGGACTTGCCCATAGTCAGGAAGCTAGCCTGTGTCAAGAGACTGGGCTTGAAGTCAGTTGTTCCTGACTTTGAGGGCAGCTCTAGGCCAGTTGCTCCTTACTGAGGAATCTCAAAATTCTTACAATTAGGTGCCACATATTATATATTAAATTCAGTAATTGATTTTATGTAGGCAAGGCGGATTTATTTTTCTGTTTTAGATACCAGTTCCCAGGACCATCGTGTAAACAACTCCACTACACTTAGGCATCTCATTATATGACCGTATACAATATAAACAATTGGGCTAACGGCTGATTTGCCACAATACTGCTAAAGTTAATGTAAACTTATAAGCCTACTGGCAAAATGCCTTCTTTCTGTTTCTTTATAAATCAAATGGATACTGGCTGGCAGGTGAGGGTGTTTTTTCTCATGTCCCTCTGGTTCACCACTAGGAGGAATAAACCAGTATGAATTCCCTGACTCTTGCTCCATTGCCCTTTTCTGGTCTGGCTGAATCCAAGAGAATCTTCGAGGAGTAGAGCTCCTTCCTTGCAGTTTACAAGGAAGTGACTGTCCCGTTTCCACCCCTTTAATATTTCCATTTGTAAGGACTGGTACACTGATTACATTAGGCACCTACCTATACTGCTCTATCTTACCTGGGAAACAAAATACTATTGTTGTCCAGGGCCTGTTTTTACACTTGCCATCCCAGGAATGAATGTTTGGCAAAAGCAGAAGCCTGCACCAAAGTGTAGAGAAGAATCCTTGACCTTTGCAGTTAGAGCCAAGCAGCTCTGGATATATACTTAGAGAGAAAAAAGCAGGAGGACAGCTGAATCTAGGCTCTTGTTTTAACAAGTTAACAGTTGGCAGGACAAACTGTAAGGGGTGAGGGCAGGGCTAAAGGAAATAGGTTTGCTTCCACTGGCATCAAATTAGGAAAAGGGGCATTTCTCCACATTTCAGTCTTCCAAGCAAACCAATCCTCAACTCGGCCAATTTCTAGAAGAACCCACAGACAACTGCCAGCAAAGAAATGCCCGCTAATGCTCACGCTTTCAAGACTGGCCCTCTGGGAGGACTAGAGCAGTCCTCTAACACAGGTGCCACCCCTAGCATTTAGCTAAACTTTATCTCGATGGTGCGAAAAGGAAAGGACGTTGGAGGCTGCTTTCAATTCAAATCCCTTGCGGACTTCCGTCTTCCCTAACGGGCCACCTTACAGTTTGTCCTCTCCAGGTCTAAGCTTTCAAAGACGCTCATTTTTTAAAAATTTTCAACTACACCAATTCAATTGAATGTTGAATCTGGATGCACGATTTGCCCGTGAAATAGCCACAAAGAGCAAGTTCTGCGGCCGACATTACCCGTCTGCTCGGGCCCCTCTCTCCCCCTGCACTTTTCTGGGCCCTCGCCCCTCGGCTCGCCCCGGTCTCGGGCCTCTAGCCCCTGGCCCGCGTCCTCCACGACCTCCGGCCAGGCCGCCCCCAGCCCCGGCCTCCTCCGCTCCCGGCCCTCAGGCCTCGGGCCCCCTCCCTCCGTTCTTTGGCTCCTCCCCCTTGGGCCAGGCCGGGCTGCTTTCTCCCTCAGACCGCGATCCCGCCGGGTCCATCCGGGGCTCCTTCCGCCCGTGAGGCGCTGGTCCATGTCCCCCATCCACATTCCAGGGGATGGCGGCCGGCCCCAGGCAAGCGCGGGGCGGGCAGAGCCCCGGATGGGGCCGGATTCTTCCCGACACTTACATCTTCCCAAGTCCAGCGCCTCCGCCGCCCGTTCCTCCTCCCGCACTCCCCGGCGCCCAGAGATGACGTCGCACGCCAGGGCGGGAAGACAACGCCGCGCAAGGTGCTGACGCAAGTGGGCACGGCTTACGTACCAGTTAAAGGGACCCGACGGCTATTGAGCGACGTTCGTCATCCGTCCGCCAGCAGCTCGGACGAGCGGTCGTAGCCTTCCTTCCCTCGGCTGGGCCGTCCGAAACCTACTGAGGCGGGCCTCGGAGCCGAAGCCGACCGTGCGCGGGCCTTTCTCGGGTCTGCCACGGCTACCTACGACTTCGTCGGTAAAGCGGGGCTGCGGCGTTCCGCCTTCCCCTGGGCCGCCTCGGGGCCTGCTCCCGACGCCCCCGCGGAAACGTGGAACGAGGAAGAGAGTGGGAGAGAGCTTGTGGTGGGGAATGAGCCTCACGCGCTCCGGCTCCGAGGGGGTTAAAGCCGCAACCTTCCCGGCATCCTCGGCGGTTTCGCTGGCCCGCGCACGGAACCGCGGGGGCGGGGGCGCGGGCGCGCACCCCCCGCGGGGAGAAGCCTCCGGGGCCGCCAAGCCGCGACGGCGGCGCCCGCGCTGCTGCCCCCCGGGGCGGGCTCGCGCAGGCGCCGGCCGCGCGGCGGCGGCCGGGACCTCGGCGGCGACGAAGAAGACGACTCGTAGGCGCAGGGCTCGGGAGCGGGATCCCGCTCCGTCTGGGAGCCGCCCCGACTTGGGGAGAGGCGGAGATCCCGGGGCACAGGCGCCCGCGGGAGCCCGGAATGGGAGCGCGCGTGTGGGGTCTCGTATGAGGACCCCGCTAACGCTCCTCCGCTTCCCCGCTACGCAGGCGTATCTCCGGGAAGCCGCTGAAGTGAGTGAGCGCCGCGTTTGCGGGGGTCTGGGGGCGCTTCCGCAGCGCCCCCTTGTAGCTGGCCGTGCGCGGCCGGCTTCGGAAGGCTCCCTGGAGGAGGGGGTGGCCTGGGTCCTGGAGACCCCAGCAAGGGTAGATCCCCGTCCCGCGGTGATCCGGCATCGCCGTGGCTGGCTGGCCCTTGACTCCAAATCCAGCTAAATTTCCTCTAAATTTAAATTTCCCCACTCGTGTTTCAGAAGGTAGTAGTCAGAAAGCGTTTTTGTTCATTGCCTACCGTGTGCCAGTCGCTGCTGAACGCACAGAATACAAGGAAAAAAGCTTAAAAAAGCCCCTGCTCTTTGGAAGTTGACAGTAATGCAGACCCCTATGTACGGACGAGCTATTGACGTGGGAATAGCCCCGGATTCGTGGATGATCAAAAGTTTCCACATGAAATATCTTAATAAGGAACACAGGCTCATGGTATCTGAACGACCATCTAAACGACCGATGAGCGAAGGATAGAATTTTCAGAATTCTCAAATAGTCTTCAGTTATATCAGCAAGAAGGAAAGGAGTTCCTTTTACAGTGGCTGAAAGGAAAACGTAGAGGTTGACGTTTTACAGATAAACTTGTAAATTTTATTGCAGGCAAATGGAGAGGAAAGATTTACATATCAGAAATAGCACTTGAAGGAAATTTGGTGAATTTGTAAATTGATTATTAAACTCTAGGAGATCTTTTAGAAATTATAACTGGCCAGAAAATGCTTATCATGAGTAAATAAAGTAGAGCCAGAATTTCTTTAAGCACTTAAATATTAAAAGGTCTCCGCTAAATTTCACATCTAAAGAAAAAGCTTCAGAAGGTGGCCATAGTATTTTTAAGTGGTGGGGCATAGATAGGTTCAGTTACCTAGGGTTGGAAAAGAAGTTGTGCCCAAGAAGTCATGGTTAAGTAGATAGAATACGGGTTGCAATTCACTTACCATTGAGATGGAAAGGCATTACTTTCGTTACCTCTTTTGTCCTCCAAAGAGATCAAAGACTATTCTGGGTATGCCCTGGGTTTGTCTTGGATGGCCTTTCTTACATTACTTTTCTTTGATGTCAGGATGGGGCCCACGCACTTGTGGCTCCATAAATTAGGTTTTGTTGTGGTGTTCTTTTTTTATATTTTGTATTTCTCCTGCTAATTAATACCTAGTAGGAACTGTAGGGAACACTGAGTTCCTTTTAAGGAGCCAGACTGGATACAGGCCTGAGTAAGGTACCCAGACTCAGCCTTTCCCTCAAGGTGAGGGGATGTGACATCTCTGCTTGTCTCAATTCTTATTCCTTCAGGTTTTGCTATCATTGCTGTTTTATGAAAAGAGAAGAAAAGGGAAAGGGAGGGCAGGGGCAGGGGAAGGGGACAGTAGTTTCCACTGGGTTGTGTAACTGAGCAGATGGAAGGGGAACCTGAAGGGGGCGGGGTTGTCATATCCTGGCAACCACTTGAGCAGGCCTTTGGTGCAGGTGGAGTACTGAGAGTGGGGGTGAGGGGAGGAAGTGTTTGGGCCTTGGAGAAGCTTCCTATTTTAACTATTATTGCTAATTAGGTGCTAGGTTCAGTGGCAAAGCTGCTGTGTTCCCCAGGGCTGCCTGCTGAAAGAGGGCAAATGCTGTTAGCATTTCCTCAAAAGTAAAGCCCTAGTCAAAGCCCTAAGTCTTTGTGCTAGGGTTGGGGAATTAGAATTTTAGTGGCCTCCAGGGCTGCTCAGGAAGTACTTTATGAAGTCATTCCATCTTCTGCAAATACTTTTACTAGGTAAGACAACCTGTTTACAGATGAATACATCAACCTGTCATGGAGATTTAAGTAAACATTTTGTGTTAAACACTTAAGCTGGGGATACAAATTCAAAAAAGAAGAAAGAAAAGAAACAGTCCCTACTCCTGTTTAGTTTGTGTTCTTTTCATAATGTATGTTATATGCTAACATAAAAAACATAAAGTAGTGTGGGGGGGGGCGGGTGCTTTGTGTAATAAGGTAGTACTTCAATTGTGTCCTGAAGAGAGTGATTCTGTGAGAGTCACACAAGGAATTACAGCATTCCAGGACAGCCTTTGCAAAGGCACAGATACCAGAGGTGAAGTATTATGTGAGGAACATAAAGAAGTTTAGTTGGCTGGACCTTAGCACGCATGATTAATACGTAATGAGGATGGGAAGATAAGATGAGACTGGGTTGTGAAGGTTTGCTTTAAAAGTCCACAAGAGTTCCTGTTTTATTCTAGAAGCAATAGGGGGCCAGTGTTGTTTGTGGAGTGGGGGAGGTCATGGTTATTATATCTGCAGTTAAGGAAAATCTCTGGCTACTGTATGGAGGATAGATTGTCATGGGAAGAGACTTGAGGAAGGAAGGTCAGTCAGGAGGCCATTTTTACAGTTGAGACAAGAAGTAATGAGAGTGATTCTCAGGGTCAACGGAAGAGGATGGATGAGAAAGATGTTTTGGAAATAGAATAAAAAGACTTAACAAAGTAGTTGACTGTATAGGAGGCTAGAAAAATGATTATGCTTTCCATGGAAATCATGAAGCTTAGAAAAGGGTGGGTTTTTTGGGGAAAGATAATGAGTTCTTTTTTGAACACATGGAGTTTGAGATGCCTCTGGTATATCTGGTTTGAACAATACTCTGGGGTGGGGGAGATTAGGGCTGGATATATGGATGAGTTAGTCATGTGCATAAAGATCATAAACCCATGAGGAGAGAGTAGATAGAAAAGGGCCCACAGTTAAGGGGCATAATACAGATGATGAGCCAGCAAAAGAGCCTGAGAACAGGAGAGAGTAGTCATGAAAACGCAAAGAGGATAATCAGTGGTGACAAGTGCCAAAAAAATGTCGAAAAGGAACGAAAGCTAACGAAATCAGATTGGCAGTTTTTTTGCTAAGTAATGAGGTTAGAATCCATATTTGAAAGAATTGAAGAGAGGAAATGGAGTCAGTGAATATAGACATCTTTTTTTTTTAAGAGTTTTAAGAAAATTAGAAGATTGATTAGACCATAGCTTTAGTTTGTATGGTCTGGTATAGTGAAGGTATAGTGGCAGTCTGGGGCATATTTGGAGAAGGCAAAGAACCAGTGGGTGTGGAGAGATCAGAGATGGGGAAGTTGAGAGGGAATGAGAGAAAGAAGTTGTTTGGTCCCCAGTGGGATATTTGAATAGGAGGGGTAAAGATGGGGACAAGGTTAACTTAGCCATCTGTTGTGCATAGGAACAAGACTGTCATCTGAGGAAGGAGGAGACAAGGTTAGCCAAGATGGGGCTGACACAAATTATGTTTGCTTTGCAGAATCACCAAGGATTCGAATGGGGCTCTTTTGATGAATTCTGCCCCGGGAACTTCCTCTGTGTGTCTCCACAGGCTACCTGTGTGTATGCATATGTGTCCCCACAGGCAGCCCGTTTGGAGCAAACTGCGTGACAAACATCAGACAGGGCACGGGACTCCTCAGGAGTGAGACCCTGGATGTACTCTAGCCTCAGCAGGCCAGGGTCATGGGTCGCTTAGATGACCACGCCAAGAAACGAATTGTGGAGCTTCGGAAAGCAGGGCTGAGTTTTCGCAAAATCAAGAAGGTTCTGGAGCTTGACAATATCCGTGTCACGCCACAGGCTGTCTATCTCTTCTTGAAGCGAAAGAATGTGAAACTCAGCCCCCTCCCCGGCAGCAACCATCCTCTCCCTCCCAGAGACCAGAACAGCCAGCGGCTGGCACTCAGTCGGTCTAGCTGGAAGGATGAGCAGCTCTGGGATTTGTTGCAGGGGAGTGAGGTAGAGCCAAAGGAGTCCTTGGAAAGCCAGCCGGCTGGTCCCAGGGGAGAACCTGGAGCTAGTCAGAGCTGGGAAGGCAAAGAGGGCATTAGGATTGTCAGCGTGACATCTCTGCGTCAGGATGGTGGAGCCCACCTCAAAGATACTTGTTCCCATGAGTCTCCCCAAGCATCTGCTAACAGTAAACTTCCTGGGCCTTACAGACCTGTCTTTGTGGTTGTGTCCAACAAGGAGCCAAAGGAGTCCTTGGAAAGTCAGCCAGCTGGCCCCAGGAGTGAGCCTGGAGCTGGTCAGAGCTGGGAAGGCAAAGAGGGCATTAGTATTGTCAGCGTCACATCTCTGCGTCAGGATGGTGGAGCCCACCTCAAAGATACTTGTTCCCATGAGTCTCCCCAAGCATCCGCTAACAGTAAACTTCCTGGGCCTTACAGACCTGTCTTAGTGGTTGTGTCCAACAAGGAGCCAAAGGAGTCCTTGGAAAGTCAGCCAGCTGGCCCCAGGAGTGAGCCTGGAGCTGGTCAGAGCTGGGAAGGCAAAGAGGGCATTAGTATTGTCAGTGTGACCTCTCTTCATCAGGATGGTGGAGCCCACCCCAAAGATACCTGTTCCAGTGAGACTCCCCAGGCATCCACTAACAGTAAGTTTCTAGACCCTTTAGGTCCTCAAGTGCAGCCCTTTGAGTGAATCCAAACTTCACATGTGTCCTTAGACTGCAAGTTCCCCACCCCATTCTAGGAGAAAACATTGGCTCATTGGTACTGGGCATCTGCTGATCTAGGTCTCAGGCAGAGAGCCACATTCTTGGGTAATTGTCATCCAGTCTAGTGTTATCTAGAACGCTGGATTGGAATCAGGACCTAGGCTTAAGGCCTGGCTCTGCCAATTCCTACCTGGGACAAATAACTTTCCATCTTTGACCTTTAATTTCCCCATCTGTAAAATGAGTGGAGTGGACTAGGTGATCCCTAAGATACCTCTTCAGTTTAAGAGCTTATGGTCTTGTCCTAGACTCCTTATAACCTGATTCTTGGGGTAGGTGGGAGGCAGGGGAAGGGCTTGAATATTGTGATGTTCTTTCTCTGTCATTCAGTACCAGTGACACGCAGTATGTAAAACAGGCCTCTTTTCTCCTTTGTCCTAACCTTCCAGCTTCTTCACAGATTAGTGTGCAGGACACAAGGGAGATTTGATGTCTCATTACTTCCCTGAACTGTGCCCCTTATCAGGGATTTCTAGGCAGTGTTCTAACCATTCTTGGAAGAATGGCTCCTGTTTTTTTTCCTGGGGAAAACAAACCACTCATTTATTCCTTCACTTGGTCTTCCTGTTAGTGCTGGGAAGTCTGTCTCCAGAAATAGGAAACATGGCCTTAGACTCTGGAGACTGGAATCCACCTGCCTTTCTATAGCTGCTCTTCCTGCTTTACTTATAGGTGATGCTGGTATTGGACCAGGGGCTCCTGGTCCAGTGAGTCAGCCTACTTCTCCGCATCCACCGAGTTGGGGTCAGAACTCTGCCCTCATTGTCAAGAAGAAGATTGTGGACAGAGCCATCTTCCTCCACAAGAAAGTAAGGAACAGGGCATCCTAAGGTTGGTGTTGATGGGGGAAGGGTAGGAAGCAGGGGAGGGTGGGGTGGGGGATGGGGGGAAGTGGTCTATGACTTTTGTCTTACCTCTGCTTGCCTGGAGTAGAAGTAGTGGAAGTGATTATGTAACCTTGCACAAATCATGTTGTTACTCTGGCTTCAGTTGCTTTGCCTGTAAAATGGGAGTAGAGAGGGTAAGTAGAGATAGATTCCTCAGAAGGGGTTCCAAGTCTAACTAAATTTATATGAGAAAGGACAGTAGTGCCCTGAATCCAGGCCTGAAACTTAGACTAGCTTCCAGGGCTGCCCCCATTTCAGGGTGGGAATCCTTCTGCTTTGTTGAGGGGGTACAGGCCATTATAGCCAGGGGTTGTACTGTTTTCCCTTATTCCTTTCTTTTTTCCATCTCAGAGGGGATAGGGACTCAAAGATGATACCACTTACTTCCTCCACAGGCCACTGTCCAGAGCATGCAGAGGAACACTAGCTCCTCTTCTCTCCCTCTCCTGGTAGGAGTGCAGTCTCCTGGGCCCAGCCTTGGCTTTCCAGATCTTAAGGACTCCAGCCCACATGTGAGTAGATAAAGGAATGGAACGATAAAGAGGTACGTGGAAGCTCCAAGCATGGATGAATCTCTTGAGAATATTGGCAGCAGATGGAAGGGAGGAGATGGGTAGTAGGGTGTAGGGAGAAACGTTTTTGGTTATAGGACACATGAGCATGTTAGGCAGGGAGAAAATTGCTTTGGGGAGGTGGTTGAAAGAATCAGGAGATAGTAGCTTGAAAAAGGTTGACTTAGAAGAGGTAATGACTGCCGTCAGGTATTTGAGGGCTACCTTGTGGATGAGTGATTGTGCTGCTTGACCTGAGAAGACAGAGAACTGGAAAGATCAACATTCTTGTTGTCCAACCCATACGTGGAAGGAGTCCCCAAGATAACATAACCAACTCCTCCAGGGTTTGGGGAGTTCACTAATTCCCCTGGCAGTCCATCCACATCTTTTGTTGTTGGGTTGTTTTCCATTTATGTCTGACTCTCTCTGACCCCATTGGAGGTTTTCGTGGCTTGTTTGGGAGCTCTAATTGTTAGGAAATTTTTCCTGAATTTAGAGATTTACAACTTCTTCCCATTACTCCCATTTGTGTTAAAGCAGTTAAGACAGACATAGGCAGTTTTCTCCCACATCCGTTAAAGCCCTTTGGATTAGGTTTTCACATCTGGCAATTTTTCTTACCAGTCTTTGTAGCTGTGTTGTATCTGACCAGGAATCTGTCATCTTTACATTATAAGCCAGGGTCCAGAAATTCAAATCCTATTCTCAGATTTCTCCCCAAATCAGTTTTTCTCTTCTACATCCCTTGTGTTTAGATGTACAACAGTGAAGAAAACAGAACCAGTGCCCCTGCGGTCTTTAGCTTTTTACCCAAGACTTTGTAAATACTGAGAAGACTTTGAGTTTCTTCTTTGAGGAAGTGGAGAGAGTCAGTCATTTTGAGAAGACTTGGAAAGCTTCCTCTTCTATCTTGGATGCGTCTCCTCAAGCAGACAATAGAAGACCTCTCTGTTACTGTTGTGGTGCCCTGTCACCAGGAGTCACCAAGCAGCACCACTGTTCTTTTCTTGATTCTTACAGGGTGATCCCTCCCGTAATAGACTGTGTGGCTCTATTTTATTGTTTATTGGGAGAAACAAGCTGCTGCTTTCTTTCTAGAGCATTCAGCTCCTCTCTGTTCAGGGAGAGCCTTGACTCTCTTTAGCTCTGATTCATTGTATTTGTTGTCCCTTTTCTTTCTTCTCAGTCCCACTCTCCAACATTCACACTAGGGTTCAGGCTCCCATTTTCCACACTGTTCCTTTTTTTCCCTCGGAAGCTTCAGTTCTGAGTAAGGGGTAGAAGCTAGGTTGACTTTAGGGGTAAAAGCAACTTCCTAACCAGCTCTCCAAAAGGCTGTGCTGCCTCAAGCAAGAACGATTGGGTTCTCCTTTATTGAAGGTCTTAAAATAGAGTTTAGATGCCTCCGTATTGGGTAAATTGTAGTGAATATTTGTGTTTTATGTGTGGGTTGAACTAGAAATTCTTAAGCGTCCCATATAACCCAGGTTCTAAGCTGCTGCTGGGGTCTCCTTAGGAGTATGGGAGGGATGGAGAGCTCTGTTCATTCCTGTTACTGTCCAGCCTCACACCTGTCTTTTCTCCCCACAGGTTCAGGACATGGGCACTCAGACCCGTCTGTCCTGGGCCACTGCCCAGGGCTTAGCTGAGAAGTTGGATGCAATGCAGGGGGCTGTGCAGCAGGTCCTGCAGGTGCTCCAAGTGCTGACGGATCAGCAGAGCCGGCTAGAACGGCAGCAGGAGCAGCAGCAGCGCTGGCAGCAACAGGTGTTGGGGACTCTGCAGCAACTCAGAGGGCCTGCCCAGAGTCAGGACCCTGGGACTGGGGAAACCCAGGACTTGGGGAATCCTGAGACTCTTGAAGGATGTAATTTCCACCCATTTAAGATGGAACCTCTTTGACGCTGTGGGAAGGACCCCCAGCATAGGTGTGGCATGCCTGAAAGGGGCAGGACCTTCTGCTTTGGAGAAGAAGAGGTCTGTGACCTGGTCCCGTCTCAGCTGAAGACAGCCCTCATAAGACGTGGGGTGTTGGCAGGAAACACTGCCCCTCTCCCTCCAGCCCTCATGTTTGTGTGTAGCACACAGATTGTGTGTAGCCCCCACATCCTTTTCCTGTGTTGATGCCTTTCTCCCGACAAGCTCTGCCCAGCTTCAGGGCCTCTGGAGGGTGCTGGAGGTGGGGGTGGGAGTGGTTTCATTACAGACAAGTCTTGGATTTGGGAGCAGGTGATGAAGGGAGGTGTTATGACTTTTTCCTTCCTTGGGGCTTAGATTTTGAGAGAGTAAGTTTCTTTACCTTCATATGCTGTTATAGGTGAGTGAAGGGCTCAGGTGTTTCTTCAAGATAGGGGATGGGTCATATGGCTTTCTGGTGACTGCTAAGCATGTTCCAAGGCTTAGAGCATGGTGTGGGGCCAGGGTTAAGGACATAGTTGGTGTTGGGGTACAGTAGCTATATGTCAGCGAGGATCATCAAAAGGGAGTAGATGTGTTCTCTTAATGGAGATGTTTTGTCAGGCATTGACAATTTTAATGTGACACAAATCTACTCTACCTTGGATAGGTCTTATGGATAGGTGTGATCCCCATCCTTGGGAGGTAGAGAGCCCTGGGACTCTGCCTCCCTGCTGAGGGTGGAAGAGGGGCAGACAACTGGCTCTTATACACGCAAAACAATCTGCCCAGCAGCCTGGACAGGAATACGGTCCAGAAAGACTCAGGAAGTTACTTTGCTGATGTAATGCATTTGCTGTCATTTTGAAAGTAGAAACAAGGAGACGAGAAAAGACAGTGTAGTCTCCCCAGGTTTCCAACTCTGGAAACCATATCTTATGTCATTAAACAGTTAAGTGAGCACAATCCTGTTGTCGTGTCTTCATTTTTGTGTCTGTGTCATAACTGTAGTAGATTACTAATAGATCTGTGACCCTCAGTCACTTCTGCACAAGCCCAGTCAATGCTGGGGCTCACCCTTGTAGGAAAAGGTTACCACCTCATCTAGGAGTTCTTGTTACCTGGGGCACTGACCCACACAAACCAGACTGATGGGGGCCCAATTTGTAAGTCAATTGAATTAAAGTAAGCAGTGTGGTCTAGTGGTCTAGTCTGCCTCTTGACCCATACTGGTTGGTGACCTTGGGCATGTCACAACTACTTATGTAGCAAGTCAGTGCTCTGAACGACTTTCCAGCACTGAGAAGTTACAGAGAGGTATAGGAGGTTTTCTCAGCCAGGAGTTCCTGTACCAGTGAAATCACAGTGCTCTTCCCAGTCCCTAAAGTGCTCATGTGGAACCTGTGATGACTGAAATTGGGGGGAGGCAGGTGTAGGAATCCCCATCTATTTGCCACAGGACATTTGGTGACAGCATTATGGATGCAGGGGGGTGGCAATGCTCTGTCTCCCACCTTGATAGAATGTACTGATTTCTATTACCAGCTAGCTAGTGTCATATCAATGTTTGTCTTCTAGTTGAAGTTCAATCAAAGGATTTGTTCTTTCATTGTTTCACCCTTTACTTAGTTTTGCCAGCCTGGCCTAGGGCCCACCAGACTGGCTCCTTTATCATTAACTTAAGGGGATGCTGGTCCCTAATGGAGAAACAGCAGGGAGGGCAGTCTTATGTATTGAGGTTTATCTTTTCCGGAATACCTATGAATGAAACTTTTACAAAGTGTTCTATTTTTGTCCCACTCTGAAGCACAGAAATGGAAATTCCTTGATTTTTTTGCTCCCCAAGAGGGGATAGAAGCTTGGACTCTCTTTGCCTAGCTCTGCAATGAAGTGGACTTAAGTTTCACCCAGTCATTATGATGGCTAAGAATGAGAGGGGTGTGGGTGGTATTAGGTGAAATGTCGAGGCCAGAAAAGGGAAAGAGTTTAAGTTGGCTGAATTATATGGCAGCAACGATAGCCATGGAACATCCTTGTTGAAGCCTGTTACCACCTCTACTGTAGGAGTGGGCACTGGGGGACAGTTTGGCTGGCTTTTGAGTTAAAGGATGTTAAAATTTTGAATGGCAGCACCCTTCCTATTCATACCCACAAACCCTTCCCTCTGAAATGGATTATTAAATGTCTACTGCTTATACTGTCTTATGTGTAATGTGCCATGGATCCAGTTTGATCCAGGCAGCCAGGATCCATGGCCCATAAACACTTAACGCTGTGCTTGTGCCATGCTGACGCATCATTGTGTAACCAAAGATAATGTGAACCTATGAGCTTAATGGCATGCCGCCTTCTCTGTGTGTTTCTATATATTACAAGAGCACTGGTCAGTAGGGGTGGATGGATGTTCCTACTTCCAGTCTCAACTTTTGTTCCTTGTCTTGACCTGCGGCCACAAGAATAAAGTGACTGTGAATTCCTTACCTCTGCTGTCTTTCTGTTGTCTGCCTATATCAAGTGTGAACCTGGATCTGCTAGGAGTGAGGCTGCTGTCTTACATGTTCCTTGATAGGTTTTGGAAATTCCTCACCATTTGTGAGTTTTTGTGGCAGGGAAAGGAAAGAATTTGCATTTTATTTTTGAAGCTGCATAGTATAAACAAAGGGCTTGGGGTAAAACATGCTAAAGGCAGGGGGGAATCCGTTGCCCTTGAGTCTACCGTCACAGAAAGGGCTCAAGGTGGGGTGAGCTTCATGATCTCTGTATGGGGCCAAACAGTAGGGACTCTGATGACTTGTAACAGATGAAACTGATTCAACCTTACATTCAGTGTTGGAAGGAATTTTGAAGGCTCTACCTTTCACCCAGGGTCAGAGTTCTCATTACAACCCAGCCTTTAAATAGCTGTGAGAAAGTTAGTTTTGTGGAATAGGTTTGACTTTACATTAAGCCACATTTGCTTCCGCCCGTTAGACTTGGTCTGCCCTAAGAGCAAAAGAATACATGTAATCTTTGCTAGTGGGAGATGTGACGGTATATAAGGCAGATTTGTTTTTAAGACACTAGCTCCCAGGATCCATGGCCATAAACAACGTCGTTGTCGTTGAGCTTGCCCATTGTAACGATGCATAGTGTAAACACTGGAATTTAAGTTGTAAATAGCCTACTGCATGTGTTCTGTGCTAAGTCACCATGATACTGCTAAAGTTAAGTAAACTTAGGAGCTGCTTCTTGGTGTGCCCCTCTATAAATCAAGTGAACACTGGTCAGTGAAAGGGGATTTGTGGAATGTGTGTGCTTGTCTTGACTGGCCCCCATTCCCAATGCAAAAAGTGGATGGTAAATTAATTCACCTAGGATAGTCAACAAGAATCAGAAGTCACAATCCTGGAAAAATTGAT
Organism: Potorous gilbertii; assembly: GCA_028658325.1. Classification (NCBI taxonomy): domain Eukaryota; kingdom Metazoa; phylum Chordata; class Mammalia; order Diprotodontia; family Potoroidae; genus Potorous; species Potorous gilbertii. The sequence continues at coordinate 36,500,754 of CM053769.1, read as the reverse complement.
ACAGGTTTCTGCCCAAGTTTGTATTTTGATTGACTGGAATTAGAGTCACAGTTTCAGGATGTTTTGTAGAGAACATTTAAGCAAAATTCCCTGCTTTTACACCTTACTCCTGGATTCCAATTGTGTACCAATATCTTTGGGCTGGAGCCCAAAAGCTCCTGTGTTGCAGTGGCCATGACAGCCCTTAAAATTTTTAGGTTCATCATTTCCCAGTTTTTCAACTATTCCTCATTTGTAAAACTGAGTAGATGTATGGGAAGCTGTAGAAGCACTGTCCTAGGACAAGACTAGTGGGGCACCAGAAAGAAGTGAAGACACAACTTTTTTTTTTAAATAAATGCACATATTTTTAATGTTCTCTGTGACCTGTAGGTATTTTTTTAATAAGTCAAGGCGCCTGTTTTACATTGAAGGTTCAAAGCCTCTGGTAGGCAGTAGCACCTTTGTAGGAAAATAACAAAGTAAACAAGGTTTATCAAGAATGTTCTTTCATTGAGGGACTCTGCAGATAGAATTTTCAAACCATGCCTATGGCACATGGATGCCTCATCTATGCTTATCTGTTATTTCCAAATCTCCCTCCTCTCGACAAACTCTAATTCGTTATCATCCCACAGAAGTGGTACCACCCAGAACTGAACACTGACCTGCAGATGTGATCTGACTGGGGTGTTGTAGCATAAGATTCTGACCACTCCCCTCACCTCCAATCAGTATGCTATGTTTATAAAGACTGAAATATTTTGTCCCCCATGATTAATGTGACACAGGGATGGCATCACACACGTGCACATGAACACATCGTGGGGGCATGCAGGGATTGGTGAAGAAATTATGGAGGGTGAGCACCATCTCCTGCCACAAATGGGCCCCCAACGCAAAAAGTGGATGATAAATTAATTCCCGAAGACACCCGAGCAAGAGTCAGAGGTCACCATGCTGGAAAAATTGATACATGTCTCTGCCCAAGTTTGTATTTTATTTAATTGAAATCAGGATCACAGTTTCAGGTCATTTTGGAGAATATTATGCAGAATTCCCTGCTTTCGTACCTTACTCCTGGACTCCATTGGTGTATCAATCTCTTTAGTCTGGTGGCCACTGACTCCTGTGGAGCCAGATATCTTGGGCTCTTGCCAAATGACTGGTGTGAGGATTAGCACTGTCCTTTCCTTCCCTGAATTCTTACTCCTTGACACGTTGCTTAGAGGGCTTCTCTACTGTGGATTTTGGTGTAGTATTTAGGGCTCTGAGTTGCCTTGAACTAGTATGTTCAGAAGTAAATTTGCCATGAGCAAGGTCCTGTTCTGCTGTTCACAGCATGCGCATCATCTCTAGTTTGAGAGCAGTATTAAAGTCTGTTATTATGGATACTTAGGGATCCCATCCACAATAATAAAAAGAACTAAAAATAAAGGTTCAGGATAAAAAGTGGTGAGAGGGCATCACTTATTTGTGTAACAACCCTGTAACAAGTACCCCCGAAAGCCAACTTCATGGTGGATGCTCTCGCCATTCATCGCTCATCTTCTGCTGAAGACTGTAAGTGAGCAAAGCACATGAAGACTTGTTCCAGTGAGACCTGACTGACGGAATAATCGTCTAGTCCGTACTTTTCTTTGGCTTTCTCCAAGATGCCAAACACCTGTGGGAAAGCACAGCATCACTACTATACCCACCACCAAATGTTTATAGTAGGGGTTAAAGTGAAGCTTGATCGGAGAAGGCCTCTTTACTCCATCACCAGGACTGCAATGTGAAAATACTGGTCTTTGGAAAGACAGGATGTCCCAAAGTTGTGAAACTTCTAGGACTTTGGACAAGAAAGGATTCCCCCCAAGGTACTGTCCTTAAGATTCTGTGTATATGGTAGCATGGATCCAATCTGATCCAGGCAGCCAGGCCAGGATACTGGCCCTACACACTCACTCTTCATTTGCGCTATGGTGATAAGCTTAGCCCACAAACACCAGCACTGCGCTTGCTCCATGCTGACACATCATTATATAACCATAGTTAATGTAAACTTATGAGCTTATTGTTGGCATGCTGCCTTCTTTGTGTGTTTCTAAATCAAATGAACACTGGTCAGTGAATCTGGAATGCTGGGGATGCTGTAGGGGTAGATGGATGCCCCCTCCCCCCCTTGTCTTGACCTGTCACCATGGAAAATAAAGTGATATGACCCCTTATTTGTGATCTCCACTGTCATCCTTCTGAAGTCTGCCTGGATCCAGTGAACCTGCTGGGAGCTAAGCTCCTATTTAACGGATTCCCAGGTAAATAAATGCTTTCAGGGCAAATGAGCTAAGTGCATAGCTCTGCTCTTAATTTACAAGGAACTTAGATCATCTGAGAGAACTGAGGCCTTGATCTGTGTATTGTTAAGGTAAGTTTCAAAGGGAGGACAAAAAACTGCTCAGGAAAGCAGAAAGACTGACCATATTTTCAGATACCCAAAAGCCAGGTCATCTATAGCCATGACTGCTTAATTCCCCGTGTACCCCTTGCTGGAGGTAGCATTACTCTAGCTTGACAGTGGGAAGGTGTTGCCCACACTCACCTTTGCCCAACTGAGGTCCTTACTGGGCAAGTGATAATGGACCATTCCTTGGTGTTCATCCTTCAGGATGCTCCCTGCCAAGGGAAAAAAGACAGTTCCCATGAGGAACACAGTGGGCAGGGCTTTCTCATCAGGGTTAGTTTTTAACCCACTGTTAAGAACTTCAGTCACTTCAATTACCCATGTGGCCAGAGCCATTAATAAAAAAGCAGAGGATCCAAACACTACTTTTTTCTTTTTGGCTTTGGAAGTCCCTAGGCAGTTTAACTCTGCAACATGTGTATTGTTGTTTTCAAGGCTGCTCAGCTTCTGCTGATAGCAGTGAGTTTTAGTTCCCCAGGGAGAGGAAAGCATGTACTGGACAGCACAAAATAATCCCAACTACCAAGAATCAGTTTGCAGATACCTGAAAGAAATCACCAGGCATATTCTCAGGGAAAGGGAAAATGCTACAGGGACTGAACAAAACTGGTATTAAAAAAAAAAAAACCAGAACAGAATAGTTGCTGAACAAGCAACCCCCTTGCTTTCTGAGAACTCCATGTCTGGCCAGGGGCTCTACAAAGAAGCTTTCAGTCATGATTACAGTACCTGGGAAAGTCTGGTTGACAAACATCTTGAACAACTCCAGGGCCTCCATTTTGCCTTCTTTTCGGTCGCTTTTAACCTTGGCTAAGAGGGTGTAGCCACTCCCAAACTTGCTCTTGAGATGTTGTGGGCTGCCCAGGCACTTGAACTGCCCATTCACCATCATGGTCAGTCGGGTACACAAGGCATCACACTCTTCCATGCTGGAAAGTCAAGGAGTTACAGGGAGAAAGGACTACAGAGTCATCTCAGAGAGTGAAGGGTTGGGTTCCCATCTCTACAGAGGGCAGGCTTGGTTATGCAGACCCTGAGCTAAGACGGGTGAATGGTTTTATCAATAGAGTTAGAGCAGTCAGCATAAAATGGAAGGAACAGGGACCCAAATCTGGTGGAAAGTTCTTCCACTGTTATTCCATCCCATAGCACACATTCCTATAGTCCTTTTCAGAAGGGCTTGACTGGTCCCCTACCCCTGGGATCAGTTTCTTAGAACTTTTCCTCTTTCTCTAACATGAAGGGGTCCATGAACACACATGAGATCTGTACTAATCCATGTTCTCAGTCCTATCCCCTATCTCGTCTTTGTCCCTATTGCAGTTTATACTACAATAGTTCACACTCCTCATTTTTAAACAAGATAAACCGAGGACCAGGGGAATGATCTGCCATCTTGGCATCTACGATTGAGATCTGAATCATCTCCTGCTTCAATCAGATACTTTTTCTACCACCTTTACAACTTCCCACTGTTCTTCCTCTACCTCTGTCAAAGTGAGAGTTCCTCATTACCTGTGAGAGGTGATGACAATGGCCTTGCCAGATTCACGGGCCCGTGTCACTGTATCCCAGAGCAGGCGCCGAGCTACAGGGTCCATGCCAGTGGAGGGCTCATCCAGGAAGACAACTGAAGGCTCTCCAATCAAGGCAATACCAGTGCTCAGCTTACGCTTGTTGCCACCGCTGTGTCACAAAAAAAGAGAAGAAATGGGGTAATTATAAAATGACACAAATTCCCATATTCTAGTCCAGAATGCTGGGGAGCAGAGGGCCAGGGGAATATGTCATGTTTAGAATGTAAATTTAACTCCCTCCCAGCTCGACAATGTATATGGTATATACAACTATACAAACATGCATGCATTCATTCATTCAAATAACATTTTCTACAGGTTTTTGTGTTTCTTTATTCTCAGTTGGGGCTGTGTGTCACAGTTCAGATGAGAGGGAGACAATGGATTTTTGCTGAATGAAAAACATATATAACAAACTCCTTGCTTTTAATATACTTTTAAATGCATAAAATAAAATTATGGTAAAATAAAATATGATAAAAATAAATGTTTTAAAAATGCTTTAAAAGTAAACGAAATAGAATAAGAGCCTATGAAAAATATGTCACATAGACAAAACAGAATATTTCCAAGAAATATACAAGTCTTCACTAAAGTCCTACTATGACATATCACAGTGGTATGTTTTCTCAAAGGCTACAACTCATTTTAAAATAGTACATTAAGATTTCAAGTGCTTTATATACATCTCTCTTAATCTTTACAACAACCTCTTAAGGCAGGTGCTACTTATTATTGCTATGTGACAGGAGGAAACTGGCTCAGAGGGGTCCTTGTGAGGGTAACATAGTGAAAAGGTATGAAACAGGTTTTGAATTTAGGTCTTCCTAAATATGAGTTGTTTAATATAATCATCATAGCAAGCTGGATGGGCTTCAAATACGGTGTGGTCATGTCTATCATCTGAGGGTCAGCCTGAGTTAAAAGAAGTCCATTGCCAGGTTCAACCCAGAACAATGGACTGCTGGCCATAGCAACTCTGACTGTCTTCGAAGCACTGCGGGTTATGGCTTGGGTCAGAATTTTCCATATTGGTACTAACAAAACCACGAGTCCATTAAATGTTGAAAAAATATGATAAAATGGAGAAATTCCTATATTTAAAGGAAATATATTAAAGTCTCTCAAAAGAATGCGAGAGGCAATAATGAGCAACAGAGAAACTGGTAGATGCAGATGACTGAATATGTCACTGGAAAAGAAACAGAAAATCATGAAGCACAAAGATAAAACAAGAACTTCAAACCCACACAAAACAGATAATACAGCTGTATGATGAAAAAGAACAGACTTAGATAATAGATTAAGGGAATCAGACTGTGGATTCCTTGAGGGAAAAGCAAGAGAAAAAAAATCCGATCTGTTCCTGTAATGGGGCCTACATAAATACTCCTGCAGGCTACAAATTGACTTAGAAAACCACGTATATATATATTGTTTATGTTCTATTGTATTTTAATTGGATTAAATATTTCCCAATTACACTTTTAATCTGCTTGGGCCTCACTCCAGAATGTTGCAGTCTTAGTGCAGGTCCCATATGTGACACCTCTGTTCCAACTGATTTATGAAATTATGATGAAGGCTTTCCCTCCCTCATTTCAGCTGATAACCTTCACTTACACACATACACATACACACACTCTCACATACACACACACCCACCACCTTGCCTTCACTTACACACACACACACATACATCCATCACCTTGCCTTCACTTACACACACACACAAACTCTCACACACACACATATACCCACCACTTTCCCTTCACTTGCATACATACACACACACACTCTCACATACACACATATACCCACCACCTTCTAGAAGATCCTATGTTATTCTTGTACACATTCTCCCCAAAATCCTCTATCACAAGGGAAGGTGTGAGGTACACTTGCAGACAAGGGCCAGTTACTGTACAGTAAGCCTGACAGTAAGGAATGGTGACAAACGAGGCCACAGAAATAGGTCTCTGCTTCCTGGTGGTCCTGCAGCTGCCAGCAGTCATCACTCTTATCTATGAGGCTGTCTCACTTGACAGTGGCCTGGCCAATGTGGAAACATCCAATTCCCTCTTCTGAAGAGGGAGCCAGTCATCCCACTGCGGTATCCGGTGTAGGGAAGTGAATGAAGAGGCCTACCTGTAGGTCTTGACCAGCTTGTCTGCGTGGGGTTCCAGGAGCAGCCCCTGTAGCACATTCTTCACACAGTTGCTAATATGGCGCTCAGGGATGCCCCGTAGCCGGGCATACATGGTCAGAGTCTCTCGTCCAGTCATATGTTCCAACAAGGCATCAAACTGAGGACAGTAACCTATTCGCTGCCGTACCTAAAACAATAATGAATCTCCAGGAGATGGAGGCAGGTGGAAAGGTGCAATCAAATGAGAAAACCCTGTCATGTGCACGTGCTATAGAATCTGTCAAGAAGAAGGACGCAGAAGCCTTTCTATTCATGCCCCTACCTACCCAGGAGAGGTATTTGTTCCAAATGCTTCCCTTTCCAGGACTTTCCACTATTACCTAATGGATAGCAATTAAAATTAAATTAAATAAAAATAAAATAAAGAATTCACTGGATTTCCTATAGCTAGAGCCAACTAGATTGGATTTGCACCCTCCAATGTCTCCCTTTCTGGATTATCCCTGGGTTTCTTCTGAAGCATAGGGTCCGAATGCTCTATTAAACATCAACATGCATCTCTGCTAAATTCTAGTTGAGTGTGTCTACTACAAAACACTGAGAGAAATTTACAACTGGAAAGACACACAGAAAGAGCTTACTTGGCCAAATGATATTATCAACATCACTGGGCTCTTAGGGTAGCTCCTCTATACCCCAAAACATGTTTACTATTAAACAGATATGGATGAGAAAGGCAGGAAAATACAGTCCTGGAGTGTAATGGCCCTCAGGCTTGTCAAAGGGCTCTGGGAACAAGGCAGGTGTCCATATGCAGAGAAGACTGTCGAAGAATATGGGTTGGTCATGTCAGTCATGACATTTAGCAACCAACCACTTTGTGAAATGAATAAGTTTTAGTTTTATTATTTAGTTTTCTGTTTTAATAGCACCTACATTTTAAGTGCAGCAGACAAGTAGAATTCCCCCCTTTTCCCTCTCAAAGGCATTTCTGCTAAAAACTCTGAGACTTAGTAAAATCAAATCTGGCCAGATGCTAAACCATTTGTTGTTGGATTAAATGATTTGAATAGCCTATTTTCTTTGTGTGTCTTCCTAGCCCTAGAAATGTGCAAGTAAGAATAGCAGCCTACCATCCTACTAGCATATCCTGCTGTTTGTCCTTCGTTCTAGAAGAAGACCATGACATCAGGGAGCTGATGATGCCATGACATGCAAGTGAATTGGATTAAAGTGAGGGAGGACTGTGCAAAGTCACCAGCCTCATTTTCTCTTCCAGAGACATCTGGGTCCAGTGGCAAGATACAGGTCAGGACAAATGGGGATGGCCCTGGATGCAGGGAGACCATGGCCTTTTTAAGCTAAGATCTTCAACAGGATTTAGTTTGCTTGAGGCAGTGTCCATTCAGTGATTAAGGCTAGGTAAAAAATGAGGCACCGAATGGCCTATTTTACTTAGTAAAAAAAAAAAACAAAACAAAAAACCAACAACAACAATCCAGGAGGGGAAAAACCTCAAGGTTTCTGGCCAAAACAGAAATAATTGCTATTTACATTCGCTCTGAGCCAATCAAGGTCCAAACTGACCAAGTGGAGCTTGTCCTGGGACCTACTGCTGACCAATCAAGGTTTGGAGTAGACAACAAATGGCTGGGGGCAGAATATTGAAGCCCTCATATTTTCCCCCAAAATGTCACCTCAACATGAAAATCTTCATTTCAAACTGCATCTCTGTAGACTTTCTATTCACATGGACTTTACGTGATTATTGGTGAGTGAGGCAGCCAGGCAAGAAGAAGGAGATAGCTAGAATTCAAAGGGAAAGAGAAAACTAGTTTTCTCCCCAGGAAGTGTTTCCATGGACAAAGTGGGAACACACTTATTGCCAACTGAAACATCTAATTTCCACAAAAGGCAGATTTCCTCATTAGTAAATTAAGTCTGGGTCAGGAGCTCCCTCCCAGTGCATTGTGCATTAAACAGGGATGGCAAATAGTTTGCCAAAGCAGTTAGTTATATGAAGTAGCCCTCTTGGCTAACTATCAAGAAGACCGAGGATCTTTCTTTTAAGCAAGTGTGGAGGGCAAGGAGAAATCTGAAATTAAGGGAATACATTTTTTTTTTCACCAATACCAAGTAACATCTCTGTTGATTTCTGCCCTAGAAGGGAAGGTCAAAGAGCTGAAAAAAGTAGGTCAACTCTCCAAGCTGTCAGGGAAAAAGTGTTCCTTGAAATACTGCCTTCAAGGAGGAAATGAAGAAAAATTCTAGAAGCATGTGGAATCGTTACTCTGTGACAAATGGCTGCAAGATAAAAGAATAAGACACAGAAAAGAAGGGAGGAAGGAGGCCCATTAAACATGTGGAGCTAAATAACAGATGTGGAGGGGTAGCTGGATCATCTCATAATAAAGCAGCTTCTTATACTATTTTTACTTTTTTTTGTGGGTTTTCCCTTTTGCACTGCTTTCTTCTTTCACAGCATGACCAATGTGGAAATATATTTAACATGACTGCACATGCATAATCTGTATCAGATTGCTTGCCTTCTTGGAGATGGGGAACGAGAGGGAGGGAGAAAAATTTGGAACCCAAAATCTTATAAAAAATGAATGTTGAAAACCATCTTTACATGTATGTAGAAAAAACCCATTTCCTAAAAAAATTTAAAAAATAAATAAATTACTACAAAAAACCCAAAACAAAACAAAGTGCTTTGTGAACCTTAAAAATAAAAGCACCTTCTTGGATTCCAAGGAAAGATGATTTGATGCCACAAAAGCCATCAGATGAGAGATCATCTGGTAATAGTCAGAGAAAGAGGAAATGAGCAGTGGTGACTGGTGATTCCCTGATGAGCTGAACCAAAATGGCTCTTTGTTGACCTGATAAAGAAGAAAGAGAAAGCCTCCTGACGCTTGTCAAACGTAACAGGCTTTAGCCAGGTGACTCATCTGGTGATAAACGGCACTGCCAGAAAGAACACTGAGGATTATGAAATCTTGGACAAAAAAACTGAGGAAGAAAAGTGTTTTTATTATTAGTGCCAACTGAAATCTAGACATTCAGAAGAGAGGGAAATTTGGGACCAAAACAGCTGGCAATAAAGCAAAGGATTTGAATTTCTAGCTAAAGGCTTCAAGTATGGGAATTAGGGGCTTCCAGAGGGGGTCCCCTTTCCATGCCTTTCCACTGGCTGTATTTCATGTCTGGAATGCACATCCTCCTTACATCTCTGCCCCTAAAAATCCCAAGATTTCTCCAGAGGTCAGTTCATCTTCTACACCAACCGTTTCCTAAAATGCTGGATGCTAGTGCCCTCCTCCCAAACTATCCTGTATCTATTTTGTTCACTTCTAACCTGATCCGATTCTTTCTCTCTGCTCCCTTCCTTGGTCTAGACTGTAATACTGCCTGTCTCTCTCATACCAGGACCTAGTATAATGTCTAGAACACTGCAGGTATTTAACAAGATATTTACTAATTCACCAACTGAATGGAAAAACCTACTTGCCTAAAAGACTCCCAAGAGATGGGGAGTATAGTGACCTACTAACATCTGATGCCACGGAGAGCAGCGAATGAAAGGGATTCCTCCCTCAATGCTTTAGTTCTTTTTGATGATGCCCCATCCATCTCAGGGCACTATGTTCTCCCGGGAAAATATTACCTTTTTGATGTCAGTAATAACGCTGTGGCCATCAACAAAGGCATCTCCAGAGGTAATGGTGTCTTCCCCAGTCAGCATTTTGAAGGTGGTGGTTTTCCCTGCTCCATTGAAACCCAGTAGTCCAAAGCACTCCCCTTTCTGGACTGTGAGGGAGATTCTGTCCACAGCTAAGAAGGGCACCTTCTGGCTGTACACCTAAGATACAGAGAACCCACAGATTGAGGAACCACTGCTTGATGTTGTGAAAATTGGGGGTGCAGACCCTTAAGAAATAAACATAAGCCCCACCCCCTGGGAATGCAGCACAAGAGCCATTCCCCTTCATCCCAGGTTGCCATTCCTCAGATAGATAAAAAGAAAACACACAGATATTTTAGAGACTAGTTGCTTCAAGTTAGTGACATCTGATATACTGTAGGTGGGAAGGCCAGGAAAACATTAACCATAATCTGGCCTTACCTTTGTAAGTTCTTTAATAACCAGCGGGGTATTCAGTAACAACTCTGGTAGGGATTCCAAGACTTTCTTTTTCTCATCCTCTACATCTTGGTCTTTTGGAATGACTGATGATTGGATATGCATTTGTGCCTGGGTTCCAGAGACAAGAATTAAAGATGTAAATACCTTGAAGATGTCTTGCTCAACAGGGGCCAGAGCGGGGTTAGAAAAGCTGGATCTGAGGGGCAGCAGGTCTTCAGAAATGTTGAAAAGTGTTCTCTGGAGAAGACTTTTCAGGAATTTCTTAGCTCTCTCTCAGATTTTATACACACACACACACACACACACACACACACACACACATATCTGTATATATAGATATGTGTGTATATATATATATATATATATATATATACACACACACACACACACATATAATCTACTGCTTTCCACAAGGACAAAGTGATATCAGAAATTAGGCTCAATCATGATTGTGAAATTGAGGAAAAATACTCATGCTGAACTGCAAATATACTGAAAAAAATTTAGAAAAGGAACAGAGTGCTACATTTCTAAGAACAAAACCCCATGAGTAATTCCCTGAATAAAGGGCATTTCCATTCATGACCAAATAAGGGATAGAGAAGACCATAAACGATTTTAATTACATAACACTGAAATATTTTTGCAAACAAAATAAATGTAGTTAAAATTAGAAGGTAAACTGGGAAAAATATTTGCAGCAAGTTTCTCCAATAGCAGTCGGATATCCAAGATATATATGAAATTGATTCAAATATTCTCCTGATAGCTATTCTCCAACAGATAAATGACCAAAGGATATAAAGATGCAGGCTTCCCATGGAAAAATCCAAGCTATCAACAGGCACATGAAAGGATGCTTCAAGTCACTAATAGCGAAATGCAAATTGAAACAATTCTGAGGTTTCATGCCATTTGTATCAGACAGACCGGCAAAGGTGACAAAAACAGGAAGGGACCATTGTTGAAGGGGCTCCAAGGAAAGAGGCTCACTGGTGGAATTTGTCCAGCCATCCTGGAAATCAGTCTGAATCTATTCTCAAGAAGTCACTGCATTAAGCATATGCTTTGACCCAGAAATAGGGTAGTAGGTTTATACCCCAAGAAGATCAAAGAAAGAAGAAAAATACTCATGAGTGCAAAAACAGTAATCGCAGCCAAGAACTGGAAACAAAGAGGATGCCCATCACTTGGAGAGTGGTTAAACAAATTATGGCACACAGAAGCAAGGGAAAGTTATTGCACCATAAGACATGACAAAAAGGACAGTTTTGAAGAATTTGAAAAAGTCTTGCATGACCTGATGTAAGAGCGAAGTGAGAAGAACCAGGTGTTAATAATATATTATCATAATATAATAAAATTATGTTATAAAAAAAAGACCACTTTGAAACAACTGAGAACTCTGACAAACGCAAGGACCAGCCCTGACTCCAGGGGACTGATGCTGTTTACTTTCTGACCAAAGGTTCTGGACATGGCAAAGTTGTGGATTTATTTTGCTTGACTACATTGATATAATGGATTATGTATTTTTTTCTTGAGGGGAGAGGAGCTTAAAACTTATTATTATTATTTTTTTTAAGAAAGATGAGTTTTCTTAACCTTCTGTAGTTTTGGTCTCAGGAAGGCAGTGAAATCCATTATGAAAAAAAAAACTACCACTTCTGTTTGGATTACAAATGACAGTGGGAAATAAAGGTTCTGTTGTGAGGACTTGATTTTGTGAAACTATGGGATTTGTTGATAAATTTTGTTTGGACACATCATACAAAACTCCACTGCACTCAACACTGAATCTCCCAGCATATATAGCTCTGAAAACTGGGAAGCAAAACAGTATAAAAAAAGGAATTGAAACTGATAGTACCTGCAAACTTAAGCTTTCTCAGTTTTCCCTCTGTCAGAATAAAGACTGAATGTGTGCTTTCTAAGTTCATACCAATGTTAGCCAACATTTCTGATCAATATTGTTGCCAGGTGAAGTATTCTCCATTTAAATAAGAAAAATAATATCTCATGTACCACTCCCCAGAACCTGTAGATAGCCTATGGATTTCAAATAGAACTATCACAGATAATAGAGTTTAAAATCACACCCCTGGTCAAGTCTTACATGATGTTCATGGCTATAGGGATAAACTTATGGTGGGGTTGGCTAAATCTGATTCAAATTTATTTTTTCTCTTCAAGAAGGTCGGTAAGATTTATCTCCTTTATGCATCTAAAGCTGAATAGAAGTGAAATCTCCTACAGCTATTTTACTCACCCAATTCTGTGTCCTGAAGATATTGCTGACCAAGGTTCTCAGTCTCCAGAGGAGGTCAGTCTCAATGAGGAACAGAAGAATGAGGAAAACAAAGCCAGAAGCAGCCATAGAAGTCATGTATTTCCCAATCCCAGGAGCTTTCCATGCAAAGAAATTCTCTTGGTATTTAATATCTGGAGGTGGTAAAATGATATGTGTTCACTTTAAAACCCTGGGGTGCTGTGGCTTCTTTCTTCCCTTTTATTTATCTTGGAAAGACCTCCCTGTCATTCCCTTCCAATTACCCCAAAAGGAACCCATATGTCTTGGAGAGGCCTCAGAAGGCCACATCATTTTTCCCCCAGTTTGGCTAATCCAACTTCCTATTAACCTTAGGTTCCCTACCCTGTAGCAGACTCAGTGTGGCCATGCCATGAAAGGTTTGGGGAAGAGGTAAATGTTTAGAGAAAGGCCTCAACCTACCTGAACTGCAGCCAATGTTAACTAGGTTCCTGGGAAAGGAAGAAGCCCTGTGTTTCCTTTCCCTCTTCTCCACCATTACACTACTGGTTTCATTCATATCAAACTGCCTTCTGCTCTGTTGCTTCCAGGTATCCTAAAGTTATAAGTCTGAATTACAGATTTTCCACCGTGTGTATACGGAGCCCAAAACTATCATAACTTTATTTATCAGTTACTGCTACACTAGAAACTAGAACTTAGGGATACTTGAGAGGTGGGTTCCTACGTCTCTTGGGGCCATGGTTTGTGGGTGTGGATCCAGAAAACAGTCAGCTCAACACGAACGCACCCAAGGCATCCCAAGCAACAATGGTTGATGAACATTTTCATTGTCTTCCCTTCCTCCTATTCCTCTAAGACGCTCATACTACATCATATTCTCTGCCTCACGTCTGAGCTATGGAAGGTATTAGGGAACGCATTATGGCTTGGGAACACTCAATGTTGTCACGGTAGCAAGAAAAAGGAGAGACTTTCAAAAGATTATCCAAACCAAAACTTCTCAGATTACAAAGGAGGAAACTGAGGTCCAGAGAGGGATAATGATTAGTCCAAGGTGACACAGTCAGTGACAAAAAAAGTCTTCTGACTCCAAATCTGGCTCTCTATCCACTATACTATGCTGCTTTTCTTACTTAATGACTTAACACTGGGAAAGAAATATATTGTCCTGGAGCAGCACAGTTCACGTGCCACTGACTACCTTGAATTTTCCCTGAGTCATATCTCCAAACCTCCAAGTACTTTAAAGAGGTTCTTCCATGTTTCAGAAATAACTTCAGTGTTTCCTGAGGATGTTCCAGCTCTTTTCCTTCCAAAGAAGATGATAAACTCCCTCCCAGCCGCGTTTATCCTCTGTCTACTTTTATGTATGAAAGGTGGTAAGAAAGGGTCTGCTAAACCAGAGTTTAAAGGAATTCAGAACACTCACTAAATTTCTTGCAGTTATGGGCTGCAATCTCAGAGGATGTACAGTATCTCTTAGTCTCATAGTTTTCAAAAAAGTTGCTGATGGACATTCCCAGGCTATGACTGGGTAACGCCAGGAACACTGTATCCAAGGTTTTAGAAAGTTGCAACAATTTTAGCCCTGCAATGTAAGCGTGATAGATTAGATTACTGTGCAGCAAACCCATCTTTCCCCAGGGCAGCCAAATGAGGCCATTGAAATAATGCTGAAGTCCCAGATATTCTCTGCCCAACAATATTCCTTTCTCCTTACTCCATGTGAAAACAACAGTGTTACTTTTGGAATTCCCCAAAATGGACTAGGGTTATCAAACTCTTCAACTTTGTATCTTTCACTCATATAGTCAATCTGCCTTATTTCAAACCCAGAAGCCAGAAATTATCTCTGGCCTAAAAGCAGTGGGTATGTTGCTAGGTTCCCTTGAACGTTTCTCCTCAAATTAGAGAAAACAGGTTGTTCTGGAGGAAATAGCAACAATTCCTCCAAGTACTAATCCAAAATGTTTCCACAGGATGAGACTGCAAGATGGGAAGAGGGGATGATGAGGTAGCTACACCTAAGTAGCCTATTTTCCTAAGTCAGTGTCAGCCTATCTGATTTAGCTCCAGCATCAGACTGAAAGACTTATGAATAACAGAGACTTTCATTGATACCTCAGGAATTGTCTTGTTAATGATGGCCCCCATTCATAAGCCTACTTTTCCTTTCATGCTCCTTATTTGGACAGGGGATTACTATGTGTCTGCTAGGGAGAGGGACGGTGACAAATTCAATGTCCCCTACCTGGCATACGCAAGATGCTGATGATGAGAAAGGTGGCAAGGCCTGAGAGGATGTTGAATATGCTAAGTCTGGTGTAGGCAGCTGCAGCTCCAGAAAAAAAGAAACTCATCAGGTACATGAGGGGGATGATGGACCAACCATAGAGCATTAAAATCATCAAAGCATCTGCAAGGTGGTTATCCTGGGTGAAAACTTCCACGTCAAAGGCTCTAAACACCACCTACATCAACAGAGACATGTTTGGAAGGGAGATAGGGAGAAAAGGGTGACAAAAACAAGGAATTAACTCATAATGACATCAAGAAGAAAAAGCAGTAAATCACTGTCTCAAGTACCTTTTAAAATAGATACAGAACTCCTCAATCTCCCATAAAAAACTGACACAGTAAAACAGCTCATGCTCTCTTTACTGAAGGAATCTAAGCATGGCAGGTCTAAAGATGACCTTTATTCTAGTTAGAGAATATTCCTTCTCTTCTCTTTGGAAAGAGACAGAGGAGAGATGCTCCAACTTGTGAAGATTCCCCTAGTAATACCATCCTGGGATAGGTTAATGTGTATCAAACACAGGGGAAGTGAGACTTATAGAAGATTATTGTTTCGCAGACCCCAGGAAACAGAGGCAAGGAATTTCTAATGTTGCTTCATCTGCAATCAAGTTCCTTGGATGGATTAGTGCCTGGGCACTAATGGTCCAAGGAGAAGAAGCTCCAAATGAAGAAGAACTAGGAGAAGGATTTACATGATGACCACAATAAGGTAAAGGAAAACACTGATTAACTTTGGAATTCTGATCAACATAAGGCCCAGTAGTGACGTCAGAGGACTGATGAGACAAGTCTGCTACTTCATAGCAAAGAGGTGGAAGACTACAGGTGTAGATTGAGATATACGGTCAATGTATTGATTTGTTTAGCTTGATTATATTTATTAGTGACAAGGAAAAGTTGCATTTGAGGAATAGTCACTGGAAAGTAACAGTCATATTCAAAAAAAGAAAAGAGCATCAAATGAAACACTTAAAAAGGAAATAAAATAAAAAATAAATCTCCTATAATGTGTAGGAGACATGGGTTTTACTGACATATTATTCAATGCTCACCAGCAGCAGGGAACAGGAGATAATGAAGGTCAGAAGATCCCATAGCAGGGCAGACAGCCAAAAATGAATGACATAGACTCCACTGACAAATTGGATGTGCTTTGCCTTCATGTCTCTTTCAATAACTGCCAGGATCGAAAATGTGCTGGCCAAGAAAGCCATGCTGAAGAGCAAATTCAGAGCTAGGTGAAATCCTGTGTGGCCCCTGCAGGAGACAGAATGGGTAGAGGAGAGCTCTCAGTACACCTAGCTACAAGAAAAGAGCAATTTCCCTTAGCAGCTACATTCCAGAACATGACCTACTAACAAAAATGTTAAAAGCAGCCGGGGGGAAGGGGAGGTGTTCCATAGAACAAAAGCCTGGGCCTTGGGTGAAACCAAGGCTCACATACTTACTCGTTGGATTGTTCTGTTGTGGCCTGGCCGGCACCTCGGGGCTGAGGGTAGTTGGAGACAGTAATGGAGGCACTGGGGCCAGAAAGCAGCTTGAACAGAATATTGTCCACAATGGCCAGGGCTGTGGCAGGAGAATGGTAGGCTTGGTTGTTGAACAGAGCAGTGATAACTGTCTGGTCTTCGACATCTTTGAAGGAAGCTGCCACAAGGCATCGCTCATTAAAGCCTTCACCTTCCACTGAAGCCCTAAAAATCAGGAACTCTTCCAAATCACCTTGTGTAGGGAAGCAACAGGCAATTAAATTAAATTAAATAGATATTTATTAAGCACCTTCCAAATGCAAAGCCCTATTTTAAGGAGATACAAAGACATATTAGAGTTTGTGCTCTCAAAGAGTTTATAAGATAAGAGTGTATGTGTATATGCTGTGTGGAGGGAGGAGAGATGTACTCACATGACTATAATACACCAAATATAGACTATACAAAAGTGCTACTAGAATACCAAGGAAAGGTTTTTTGATGGGAGGAATTGGAAAAAGCTTCATGGAGGGAGAAGGCATTTGGACTGGGTCTTGAAGTATCAGTAGGCTTGCAGTGGGTGATGGGGAAGAGTGGCTGGGATGGGAGGGTATCCCATGTCTGGGGAAACAGCACAAACAAGTGCATAAAGTTGGGAAATCATGGAACATGTTAGAGGGAAGAATGTGAAAAGGGGAAAATATGAAATCAGGCTGCCCTTATTGGTTGGTGCTGTATTTTTTGAGGTTACTGAATGCCAGACTAAGGCACAGACTTTATTTGGAAGATAACAGGATAAAGTGGCTCAGTGGATAGAGTGTCTGGCCTGGAGTCAGGAAGACTCTTTTTGAGTTCAAAACTGGCTTTAAACACTAGCTGTGTGATGCTGAACAATTCACTTGTCTCTTTGGCTCAGTTATCTCATATGTAAAAATGAGCT
Source organism: Potorous gilbertii (assembly GCA_028658325.1). Lineage (NCBI taxonomy): Eukaryota > Metazoa > Chordata > Mammalia > Diprotodontia > Potoroidae > Potorous > Potorous gilbertii. The sequence continues at coordinate 36,483,471 of CM053769.1, read as the reverse complement.
GGAGAAGGAAATGGCAATGTATTCCAGTGTCTTTGCCAAGAAAACTCCAAATGGGGTCATGAAGAGTCAGACACGACTGAAATGACCTAGCAACAAAAAATAAAGATATTGTTGACGTTCTGAGCAGCAGTGACATGATTAGACATGTACATGAGGATAGTTAATCTGGCATCACTGTGAAGCACAGCTTAGAAAGATTATAGAACTGGAGATAAAGATACCAGTTAGAAGGATACTGCATAGTGATGGAGACAGAAGGTAATAAGGGCCTGGTCAGAGATGATGGTAACCATGGGAATGAGAAGAAGAGGGCAGATGGGAGAGAGCCTTTGAAAGCAGAATAACAGAATGTGACAGCTTGTGTACTACATTTTAGGAAAGACACTGTTAAACTGGAGAAACATCTAGATCACAGCAACCAGTACGGTCAAGAGCCTGAGTGCATGGAAAAACATATTTCCAGTTTTGTAAGTGGGTTTAAGAACCTTTATCTGAAGAAATGCTTGTTAAACTTAACTGAATGATGTCAACATGAAGGGAGGTAACTAGTGGCGTTGTGTAGGGCTCTGACCTTAGCATTATTCTACCCAACACTTTTCATCAATAATGACAAAAATATAGAATGTATGCCATCAAAATCTGCAGCTACACCCAAATTGTAAGGGATAGCTGGTGTTGGATGACAAAATCAGGTTCCAAAATCATCTTGACAGGCTGGAGCTCAAGAGATTTAATAGGAATTTAAGTTTTTTTTAAAATGAACTACAAAGGTACAGGATGATCTTGCCAGTCATGTGAAAAACTCACCGGTCATTACAAGCATCAACATAGACGTAAGCAGGGCTAATGTTTTAAACTTAGAATCCCCAACCTTTTCCTGATGAGGGGCCTCTGACTTCCTCATATTTTTATGATCAGCAAAAGGAATATGTGTGTGTGTGTGTGTGTGTGTGTGTGTGTGTGTATGTGTGTGTGTGTGTGCGTGCGCGTGCCCTTGTGCATGCAGTGGGTGCTGTAAATATATGTTCATGATGGAATAACTAAGCAATGACAATTGGAGATACCTAATCAAAGCTCTGTACTGGGGAGGCAAAAGCAAGTAGTTGGGTGCCTAGGAAAGGAGGCTGAACTGTCACCTTTCAAAAGGTAAAATACTTATTTTCACTCAATGTTTTAAGTGATGCCTCAAAGACACTAAATCATACCAAGGTATCTCATCTACTTTGCCCGGTAAAAGACTAAGAGAAGAGGGTGATATTTTGCTTTTAGCTTTCTTTTACCTGGTTCTTTTTGGTACTTTTTCTTGTCTATTTTTCCATAGGAAACTTATGATTTCATATTATTCTATGAAATAGTCTATGGCCATTTTAACTGACACTGCGCTAAAGTTGTAGTTTGAGAAGCACTGACATTTTTTTTGTTTTACCATATTTGCTCAACTCATGCATGAACAGGGAAAAAACTTTCTCTTGTTCAGCTCCTCCTTTACATCTGTCATAATCAATCTGAAGTTGTTTTCATATCATTTGCATGTCTTGATAAATCAATGTCTAAATATTTGATACCCCCTCTGGTCTAGTTCTGGCTTTCAGACTTCAAAATCATGCCTCTGCTGCTGTTTCATCCTGAAACTTCCCTAGGAGTCAGGGACCTCCTCACCCTGGAATATCCGCCCATTTCTGTAGTCTTCTCAACCTGGAATATCCCTGTGCAAGGCCCAGCCCTTTCTCCTGTTGGTGAGTTCCTCCTAGGCCCTTCCCCTTTGTGGAGGGATCTCAGCCAGCCTTCATTCTTCCCTTGGCTCTCCCCTTGACTTTTGAATTTCTAAATCATGCCCTGCACAGAGTACCTTCATTTTTATCTCCATTGGCACTCCCACTTCCCCCATGGAATGTATGCACCATGAGGGCAGAGATAGTCTCTTTTTTTTGCATATATATATATATATATATTTATATTTATATTTCCAGAGCTCAGCACAAGTGCCTGGAACATGTTGTTTGTCCATTGTTTCAGAGAGGACCAATGACCTAAGAGGGTGATGTCTTGACTTGCATGTGAATCAGATTTAAGTGAGGCAGGGCTGCACAGAGCCATCAGCATCTCTCTCTTCCAGGCACTGAAGTCCACAGATATAACAAAAATGAGGATGGCTAGTGGTGGCCTGGGATGCAGTGGATGACCCTGGTATCTTTAATGTCAGACTGAGCTCGAAGGATTCCACAGCACCTGCTTCAGCCATCTTCATGGCTGTTGGAGCAAACTTCTCATCTGCCCATTGCACCGGGGGAAGTCTTCACATGCCCCTAACTCACCGACAGGTTACCCTCAGCCTAGCCCACCTGCTGAGATGGTTTACTTAGGGTGTGGCCATTGCATGTGCTACAATTTCTTGGAGCCACAGGGCAGACTGGGTGAAGGTGGACACCAAAGGTGGGTAAGCAGCCTTGAAAAAGCTCAGCAAGCCTGACACCCAGAGGTGCTAGACCTCCCTGAACACCCCAGACACCCTGCTGGCACATAGCAGGCCTGTTTCCTGGATATCTGTGCTTTTTTCATCTGGATCATTCCAGAGATAAGCCAGCCTTCATTCCTTTCTTCATTCTCTCCTTTTGTTGTTGTTATAAAGGACATTTCTGTTTTTATCAGTTTTCCTTGATTCCTGTTGGATGTGAAGGTGATTTTTGTGGGCTTAACCCCCTCATTTTAGAGATAAGGAAAGAGCCAGTAGCTGAATGACATAAGTAGTTAATGGCAGACTCAGTATTTGAACACAGGTCCCTTGATGACAAATCCAGCACTCTTTTTTCAATGATCACAGAGTCATTTTTCTCTTTTTATGTTGACTATTTTCTGGTGTTAAATCATCCTATTCTAGTTATAAATTCTGCTTGGTTATGATAAACTTTTAAAAATGTTATACTATATGCCTTTTACAAATATTTTATTTAGTATTTTTGCATTGGCCTATTATTTATATTGGTGGATTATTTTTTCTCCCCACCATTTTTGTGTTTGGTAAGGATATCTATCAAAGCCATTCTCGTTTCACAGAAGGATATAGACAGGCAGCAATTTAAAGGACTGTCTAACTTCTTCGGATATCTGATTATTTAGGTTATCCACTTGTTTTCTTAATTTTGTTCTTTCACATTTCTCAAAATAAATATCAATTTCTTTTAGATTCTCAAATTTATTAGCAAAAAACTGAGCTTTTAACTTTGAAATGGTTCGTAACATCACATTCTCAAACAGCACATAAAGACAAAGTTTAGCACCTATAAATGTACATCCTTGCATAAAAGGTACAAAGTATGAGGTGGAGATCTGTCTCAAATCCTGGCTCTGACATGTAATAGCTGGTGGCCACAGATAAGTCTGAATCTCCATTTCCTCATCTATAAAATAGGGGTAATATTACTGGCACGATCTACCTCACAGAGCTACTGTGAGGCAACTACCATGCAGAACTTAAATTCTACAAAAACATGAGTTGATATTATCAATACTTTAACTTTCCTGGAATTTATCCATCTGAAGGCCATTTATGTTTCCTGTTGATTCTAAACAATTTATCTTCTTCACGATGATACTGTTCGCACCTCAACTTTATTCCCCAGCCCCTGGCAAACAGGTCTTCGCACACCAGCAGCACTTACCTAACACCTCCCGAGGCACCTGCTTCTCAGCCTGTAGCATATCTTTAAAGCGTTCTGAAAGCTGCTGGTCCAGCTTAGAGGTCCCATAGATGGTAAAGGGCACTACTGTCTGGCCATACTGGCCCAAGGTTAGCTGCAAGATGGGGTCATCCCGAATCTCTGAAGAGTAGTTGATGGACATGAGGGCCAAGGTGATGCAAGTCAGGGGCACGAGGATCTGGGCCACCAGTATCTTCCAGTTGCGCCAGCTGTACAAGGCCTTCTTTGTGAACATGGCATAGAACTGCTGGCAGTGAAGGTAGAACTGCAGGAAAGAGACCACAACCTTGGGGTTATAGTGGCTAACAGAGCCAAGCAGGTCAATCCATTCTAGTTTTTTTGCAGGTAAAGATTTAACTGCAGCTCAGCAGGAGAAAGAAAACACAGGGTATGGAGCATAACTCTGAAGAGAAGCCTTGCTGGGTAAGCTCAGACATGTCTCAGCAGTGTAACTTGCTATGTCTGTCCAAGGTACTTATCAAAAAGAAAAGAGATTAATTTCTCCTTTGAGGTGACCTGTAGGGATCTAGTAACTGGACAAAGAGAATGCCACCTTAGATCCATGAAGCACTTTAACATTTTCAAAATGTTTTTGGCACAGATTCTTCCACAGCATCATATCTGCTCTGTGAGGTAAGCAGAGCAGCTCCTACCAACCTAATCAAAGATGAAGAAACTGGGAATCAGACAGGTTAAATGATGTTGCTCAAGGGTACAAGGCTGAATAAGTGATGTAGCCAGGATTAGAACCCGGACCACCTGGGTTCAAGGTTCCTTCCAGGACTTTTTATAGGAGAATGAGAATGGTTTCTGCCCTGGTTAATATGTAAATAGAGTTTATAACAGGAAGAACATTCTCATCCTCAGAGAAGCCAACATCTCAGACCTATTGATTCTTCCATGGCTGATACTACTTGCTAATATTTCCTTGGATTCAGATAGTTCAAACCCAACCGTGTCACTTACATCTATCCTGAATTCAGCAGACTTATAGTCCCAACTAAGAATGCTCACCCTGGTGTTAAATTTGATGGTGGTACAATCTTCCTTGATTAAGGCCCCGATGCTGTCGGTAAGATCCATTATTCCACTGAGGTTGTTATCCATGGCCCAGTCACTCGCCCTTCTCTCATGCTGGTACTGCAAGGCAGGAAGCTGTATGGCTTGGATATCCATGCTTGAATCTACAAGTTTACCAACTCTGAACCAAAAGAGTACAAGGCATATTTTTATTATGAATGCAGATGAAATTTGGTGGGTATGAATTAAGTCAATGTGAAAAATATGAAATTGAAAACTAGGCTGTTCAGTCCTTCTGCTCAACAAAGGGAATGAAAGAAAAAAAGGAGCAGTTTCTCAAACGATTAGTGTTGCCTTCTTTTCTTTCTATGACTCCCGAATCTATATATCCAATTAGTTAATAAACACTTATTAAGTGCCTATTATATGCCAGGCACTAGTCTAAGAGCTGAGGATAAAAAGGAAGGCAAAAGACAGTCCCTGTCTTTGAGGAACTCACAGGCTAAGGAGGGAATAACACGCAAGCAAGTTATATACAGGATAAATTGGAAATGATCGACAAGGGAAAAAGCACTAGGCTTTGAGAGCCAAAGTGTGGCATTTTTATTTGGTCACTGGAGTTCACTGAGCAAGAGAGGGGTATAGTTGGACCTGCTCTTGAGAAAAATTACATTGGTGACTGAGAATGAACTGAAAATGGGGAGAGACTTGTGGTGGGCAGACTAACCAACAAGCTACTGCAATAGTTCATGCATAAAGAGATGAAGGCCTTCACCAAGGTGGTGGGTGGTAGCATCAGAGGAGACGAAACGTATTTGAGAGATGTTACAAAGGTGAAATTAAATATAGTCAATCTAGTCTGTTTTCTAAGCTGTGGTTTTCTATTATAAATTGCCTATTGGTTATTTTAAACTAGATGTTTTCTTGATATCTCAAACTTAACACATCCAAATCTGTATGGAATATCTACTTCTAGCCATAAAGCTACCCTTTCTTTGAACTTCCTTATTTCTATCAAGGGCACCGTTAGCCTTCCAGTCTCCTAGTTTCAAAACCTTAGTATCATCCTCAACTCAGTTTCACTCATGTCACATATCCAATTAATTGACAAACCTTTCTGTTTCTATCTCCATAACATCATTCACACGTCCCCTTTCTCTCTACTTGAAAAATGAGCCCTTATTATGTCTCATCTAAACTATTGCATGAATCTCTTATTTGGTCTCCCTGGCTCAAGTCTTGTTCTATTTTAATCCATTCCTCAGTTTCGAAATTGATTTTCCTAAAATGAAAATCCGTATCATCCCCCTTTTCAAAAAACAAAAACAAAAACAAAACCCAATGGTTACTTATTATCTATAGGATCATATATAAACTTCACTGTTTGTCATTTAAAGCTCTAACCCTTTCCTTCCAGTCTTGTTACACAGAATGTGACCCTTGGGTTAATTCTTTAAAAAAAAAAATAGGGATTTCAAGAAGCAAACGGAAATTTTTCCAGATAGAGTGGACAGCCTATGAGAAGACAGAAAATGGAACAGATCCTTTACCCTTGTCTGGCTTCAACAAGGCCTTTCTAAAGGCGGCCTGGCTATAAAATGTATTTACTCAATCCAGGGTTTTCAGTTCTCGTTTCATCCATGAATGCAGAAAACTCAGCTTCACAGCAGCAGGGGCTTAACCCAATTGTTCTCAATGACCCTCAGAGGGTCAGACTAATATTTATATAGTATGTAACAGTTTTTACAAGAGAGGGGCAAAGGAGCTATTTTTATTCCCATTTCACACACATCTAAAGAGGTTAAAGTGACCACAATTACTAAGTGATTAAACCGACACCAGAAGTCAAGTCTTCTGACTCCTGGAGTCCAATGTATTTTGTACTATACCCTGCTGCAGATGGTTGCAACTCCAATTATGTTATCTAAGTAATTATTATTTGGTCTAATAACCCTGGGAGAACTGAATGCCAGTTATTAAGTTTTTAATTCTGCCAAGTACACACCTAGAGAAAAATCTGGACTTCATGAACTTTCTTCTGGCAAAGCTGTCTGAATTAAAGATTTAGTCAAGTATCTGTCATATCATAATAATATTCACAATAATCCCTAGAATAAATCTAGAGGAAATCATATATATTTTAACCCCGGGCATTAGTATTGGACTCCCTAATCAATTTGCCTATGTCTCTGTTTCTAGAGATGGAAATTTTAGAATACACTGAAGAGCAATAATTTTCCCTCTGATATTTAACCATCAGTATTTCTAAACTCTGAGTGACCATAAACAACAAAGCTCAGAGTTAAAAATATGTACCTAAGGAAGACTTCTTCCATGGTGGTGACAGAAGCGCCATAGCTGGCAATGCCTAGCTCTTTCTGTTTCAGTTCCAGTTCAGTAAAGAGAGTTTCAAACCTAGAAAGAAGAAGGGGATAGGATGAAAATGACCAGTTGGGTTGTTATTTAAAAAAAATCCATTGAAAAGGACAGGTATTTGAATATATGAAATAGACAAGAAATAGGAACATTTAAGTAAAATAAAACAAACCCAAGACTGTAAACTCTTTTCATTATTTAACAACTATAAGCCCCATTCCAAAAGGTGTATCAGCTTTAACACAGCAATTTCTATACTCTCTTTTACACTTTTCACCTTTTCTGGGTATGTAGAGGATGAATTTGTAGATTTTAGCTGCATAGTTATTATCAACACGTATAATTTATTTTTTGTTTCTGCTTTCTTTGGTCTGTATCACTTTATATTCTTGTATTTCTTTGAGTTCTTCATATCTACTGTTTCTTTTTGTACAGTTATATCCCATGACATTTACATACAATAATCTGTTCAGTCATTCCTCATCTAAGGCAGCTAGGTGGCTCAGTGTATAGAGCACTGGGCCTGGAGTCAGAAAGGCCTGAGTTCAAGTCTAATCTTGGATTTTTACTAGCTGTGTGTCCCTGGGCAAATCACTGAACTTGTTTCAGTTTCCTCAACTGTAAGACGGAGATAACAGTAGCATATATTTCTTGGGCTTGTTGTGAGGATAAAATGAGATGATATTTGTAAAGTACTTAGCAAATAACTAGTACATAGTAAGTGGTTATGTAAATTATAATAATATATTATATGCTGGATAATATATTATTATATCTAATAATAGATAATAATATATATTATTATTTTATACTTTGTTTCTGGTTTGGTTTTATTATTTTTTATTATTATAACGAGATGGCTATGAAATTTTTTTGCAAGTTTTTTTTTTTTAAACTTGTCAATAATTTCCTTGGAATACAGTGCCAGTGCTAGATCAAAGGTTATACATTTTTCTCACTCTTATCATTCCATACAATTCCAAATTTCTTCCCCTCAAAACTGAACCAGTTTCACAATTCTACCAGTCATGGTGATAGGATGCTCATTTCATTACAGCTTTGCTAGCATTGAATGGTTGATTTTCTTTGCCAGTTTGATAGAGGTGGAATCTCAAGAGGTGTTTTGATGTGAATTTCTCTAATTATTAGAGATTTGAATTTTTTTGGTGAGATTACTGAGAGTTTATATTTCTTATTCTGAGAATTACCTCTTTTCATATTTTGACAGCTTATTTGAATAAGTTTCTTGTAAATTTTGGATGTCACAGTTTTATCTGAAATATTTGATAGAAAGGTTTTTAATGTAATCAAATCTATTTTTATCTTGTAAAATTTTCTCCAAGTTATGCAGAGCTTGTTAATAATTTATCTTTTTTCTGTAGTTATAAAAAATATAATTATCTCTTCTATGCTAATTTTTCTGTGTAGGCCTTAAAAATTTTAGTTTTGTTGCCAATGGTGTCCTGGTTAAAGTTTAACAATCAGTTATGAGGAAAATAATGTAGCAAGGCACTTATGAGTTTAATCTGCATTTTTAACGTTTTTCTCATCCTTTCTTAAGTCTATAATATTACTATGTGAAGTGATGTAAAAAAAGCAGAATCAAAAAACATTATACATGTTGACAAGAACCATGCAGTTAAAATCCACAACAGTAAAGTAAGCCCTGATTTGTAGTATTTGCACATTTCCGAAATGTACATGCTCATGCTGAAGATTTAGTGATAAGGTCTTGGGTGCCGGTTTTAATGCTAGCTCCAGCACATCTTTGACTGAGTTATTTAAGATGGTGAGAAGTTTTGGTCTGGTCTCAATTTTGTCAAATCACCCTCCAGCTTTCCCTGGAATTTTCGCTCTATAATGGAATGCCTTCCCTCATGTTTTGTGGTTCTGTGTCTATCAAAAACTATGAGAGCTGCATATACCTGATTTGGGCTTGTTGGTATTTAATCTACTTTAAAATTTTTTAAAAAATCAGTATGAAGTAGTTTTGGTTGTTTTGGTTTCACAGAATAATTTGAAATCTGAGACTACATCTGGTCCTCCTTCCTCTTCCTGCATAATTTTCCTTGATATTCGTTACCTTTATTCCTTCCATATAAATTTTGCTGTTTTGCTCAATTCTATAAAATGTGCCACTGAACTATTGATCAGTATTAGTATTAACTCTATTCATTTGAGAAGTATTTTCATATTTATTCTATTAACATGGACTAATCAGAAACACTGACTCTCTGGTAGTTTAATCTTTTATTTCTATAAAAAGTTGCTTTATTGTTGACTTGTATAAGACCTATATTAGTTCTTAAGAGGTTAATTCCAAGAAAATGAATATATTTTTCAAAAAAAAATTTTTTGTTGATATCTTTTATTTGTACATTGCCTAAATAAAGTTTTTAATGATGAAATATAAATGTGCTGATGACTTTCATGGATTAATTTTATACCTTGCTATTTTACTGATCTTTTTTGTTTGTTTAGTTAGAAAACCCAAGAGAATCATATTATCTACAAGTAGAGATATCTTAGCCTCCTTTTTCTCCATGAGTATTTCTGTAATTTCTTTTTTCTTATCTTATTGAGACAGCATTTTAGGGTTACAATAAAAATAATAAAGCAACATTTTTCTATACTTGCTCTTGAGTTAAAATAACCGTCTTCTGTTATTAAAGAAAAATTCTTCTGTTTTTATGTTTTTGGTGTCTTTAACATGACATTTTATCAAAGAGCTTTTTCTATATTTACTGATAAATTCTTTCTATTGTCAATGATTATGTGAATCATTTTCCTAATAATAATAATTAAAAAATTATTTTCCTAATATTAAACTATCCGTTTGGTCCTAGTATAAATTCTATCTGATCATAAGGAATCAATTTTTAGGGGGAAATTTTGCTGTCTTATTTTTCACAGAATAGAGTTGAACCTGGGTTCTTAAAGGCTTCAAGGGTGGTCCTGGCAAGAATGCTATGTCTATTTCCCAAGGATTAGCTTTTGTAAAAGTGGGAGGCTCACAGTCAGAGTAGGATAAATACCTCATTGGGAATTCTTTGGCCATTGCATCTATGAAAAGAAGAAAAATACAAGATGGTCCTTAGCCCTGTGGGGCTCCCATCTGCTTCTTCAGTGGCAGGGACAGAGCTGAGGAAGATGAGTTAAAAGATGCTAAAAAGTACACAGATGTCAGACCATCTTTAAATATTAACTGTATTCTAAATGTGAAGCCAAGTCCATGTATTATTAGAGGAAATTAATTACAGCAATCATGATATTTATCTTAAAAATAAAATTCTAAGAGAAAAAGAATTTGCTGTTAAATGGAAGGATAGTCAGTCAATAAATACATATATGTATATATACGTATATATTTTTTACAAAAACAATGGCTTGAGCTTCATGCTATAAATTTCAGTATGATATAGTGGTATTGTTATCATCTTTGATATAATTTTTTTATTATTCTATAATCAGTGTTTTTACTCAATCCTTCTTGCCAACTATATTTTAGTCTCTATTTAGGCTTATATCTATTTATTGCATTTTCCTTATTGATTAATATTCCAATTGAATGACAGTATTTGAAATTAATATTGGCAAATTCTTCCTTTTTGTGTTTATTTCCAAATTCTTTATGCCCCAGGGAGTGACAAACATTTTGTAAATGTCTTGTGCGTATCTGAATAAAAATTAAATTGTCTAATAAACCCATATCAGACCTAATTTTTCTAGCCTTCTCTTCAATTTTATAATTGATTTCATCCTTCTGTTTGGTTCATCATGCCCTGTGAGATTTTGTCTGTTCCATTATTAGTATTTTTCTGCCTGGATTCTTTTGCAATTGCTTTTTCTTATAAAAGTCCTCATAATATTCAAACTTTTTTCCCCAGCTTCCAGGAAATCAACTACTTCTTCTTCTTAAACACTGTCTCCTTCAGTTTCTATAACATTTGCTTTCTCTCTTGGTCAAAAAAGTTCACACCTTTGGAATTATCTTCTCCCTATTCTCCCTGACCCCCTATATCTAATCAGTTGCCAAGTCTTGTCAATTATCCTTCCATAACATCTCCTGAAACTGTCTTCTTTGCTCTTCTAACACAGAAACTGAACTAGTTCAAGCCTTCATTATCTTTTCCCTGGATGGTTCCAATAGCCTCCTCCCTGCTTCCAGTCTTTACTCTCCAATCCATTTTCCAACTCAGCTGTCAAAATGATCCTTCTAAAACACAGTTCTGACTATGTCATTCCTCTGCTCCATGCTACCTTATAAAATTGGCCTCATTTCCCTCTGACCATTCTAGAGTCCAGCCTACCTGATCCGGTTTACTTACTGTTCCCTGAACTCTGCACTCCAATCGCTGCTTGCATGCCTATTGATAGGCTGTTCCTCACATTGGGGGTGCACCTCCTTCCTTTTCTTGGCATGTTTTCAAGGTTCACCCCTGCTGCTACGTTTCCTGAATCCCTTAGGTGTCTGGGCTCTTTCCTTCTCAAATTATCTTCTATTTATTTATCTGCATAAATACTGCTTCCTTCCAGTAGAAAGGAATTCTGTTTGGTCTTTGTTGCCCCCCGGCCGAGCACAGTGACTAGTACACAGGGGCACAAATTAAATGCTTGTTGAGTGTAGTTTAGTTCTTCAAGTTGTTGATGTTTTAGCCACTGATGACAGAGGTTTCATGATAACACCTGGATCTTTCTCTAAACCACATCAGAACCTCCTTCACTTGGTCATTATACAATTTGATCTACTTTGTGTTGGGGCAAACTTCACTCCGTGCTATTTCTCCCTTCTGGTAACATCTCCAGTACCTGTTAGACCAGGGTTTTTCATGCGTGGAAGTTTTTTTTACCTGCTGTTTGTTCATTTTCTTTTCCTTACATAAAAAAGCCATTCTCTTTCTATGCTCCTTGGTTGTTCTCCTTTAATCCTTTTCCCCTTTAATTTTTAGCTACTCATGGGAGTAGATGGGGTGGACTGTGGAGCAGGACTCTCTGTAACCTCTTACTTCACCAATATTCCAGAACTCAATTTAAGTAATGTTCAGATATTATCTTTGGCATCTGATATCTTTACCTTGAAAGACTGAGCATCCAAAGTCTCCCTCTAAGGCATCATGCTTTTATGGTCACTGTAAAACCGAAGGTGCTAATGAATAAGTTACTAATGAATACATCCCCTTTGGGGATTTCAGATGGGGGGTAGGTATGATAACTTATGGAAAAGTTAACCTTGGATTATGTAATCAGGAAGGAAATCAAGTACATTTTTAAAAAAAATTCATTTGGAACTGCTCTTTAAAAATGACTAAATTAGAAGCAAGCGATCTAGGCTTCTCCCCGCCCCTCCAGGTGGTCAATAAAATCCTATCTGCACGGTCTTCTTCAGGCAACAAGGGCAAACACAAATCTGCATTATAAAAGGTGGAAAAGTCCTGTGCTTCCAAGTCTGATCTCACCCAAAGAGAGTTCTGGGAGTGTGACAATGTCCTGATTCATCACAGGTTACATGCGGGTAACAACTAAAGGTCTAAACATTCCTTACCATGAGCCAAATACTCCTTTGGGGAACTTGGTGGTTTCTGTCTGTGTACCAGGGATGTCCCTATTACTCTTTTATGACTTCCCCAAGGATATCTATGTTCCACTGGCTTCGTAAGAGTTCTTTTCATGATGTGAATCTCCTGACTGCTAATACCATGTATGTGGTGGCAATGTAAGTAACTTAGAGGCCACAGGCCCTCACCTATCAGAACTCATCTACTAAACCTGAGGGATCCAGAAAACAATTGCAGATGCTGAGCAAAAAGAAGACATCAGTCTTGGAACTCTCTGGATCCATACCGGTGTGCACTCTCTTTGGGGAGGATAAACGATAATTCAGCTCCAACGTTGCTCTCCAAAATGGCATTTGGTATATGATGATAAACCAGACGAGAAATGTCACTGGTATTACAATGAAGTTCCTTCACTATGATCATATGATACCCTGCACCTGAAAGAAGCCATTTAAAAGACATGAAACCAGATGAGTTTTTAATAGTTCTCCTCCCTAGGCTGCACATGCTGCTTTGATCAGGTTAGCTCCATGGGAAATGAGATAGAAAACCTCCCACAGTTTGACTGTATGCATACAGAGCTAATCTCAGAAGCTCAGTACTGCTACTGAGAATCTTGTCTCCTATTCCTCCTAAGAGGGTTTGGGAATGAGTTTGGGGCTGACTATCTTAATAAAGAGACTGCATTTTAGAAAGAAGATTGCCAAAATTGTACAACCAACAAGTTAGGGAAATTCCATTAGATTAATGTACTGAGTGTTAGAGCTAAGAATAAAGGCATTTATGGGAGGAAAAAAAATCCATTCTCTGCAACATTTATACATTCTCTGAGATAGATTTCTATTAGATATTAAAATGTCTTATCTTCACAAATGTTCTACCGAGGGCTAAGGATCCAGGATCAAAGAGTAGGGAGATCAGTGAAAGAAAGACTTTCATTATCAGATTTCAGATACTATGTATGAAATGAACCCCAAAGTATTTTATTCATTATGCTGGAGATCTGATGCTAACTTAGCAATGAGGAAGAGGAGTGGAGATCCCAGTTTTCCTCCCTTATCCTTCTCACCATATTTGTGCTTGAGGAAAAGTGAAGAGCCACAACACTGCAAGTCCCCCTTGGCCATAATAGCAATTCGGTCCCCCAAAAGGTCAGCCTCATCCATAAAGTGTGTGGTCAGCACAATGGTGCGGTCATTTTTCTGCTGCTGAAGGAGATCCCAGGTGGCTCTCCGTGAAACTGGGTCCATGCCTGAAGTTGGTTCATCTAGCATCACTACCTACAGACCCAAAAGGGACAGTTATAAGACTAGTCAAATGGTACTGTGTCACTTACCAAATCAGGTGTGTGTGGGGGTCCTGTTCTGTAAGTTCTTCTCCTATTGGTGGAAGTGTTCTTGCCACCATAACGGTCCATTCAGGGGAGTACAGTGAGTTTTACTTAGATATAGAAGCTGATATATGAGATAGTTTATCTATTAGGCATTCACTTTTTGCTGAGATGAGAGACAGTGGAGCAAGGTCAGTTGTCTAAGGATAGAATATGCCCAGGACTAAACTAGAATTAGAGATCCCCTCATCACTGTGACCACCCTATACCAACCTAACTAAGGAGCATATCTTAGTAGCATCTTCTTAGAAGGAATGGTCCATACCAGCTCACTGTATCAGCTAGTATTTTTGCCAGGCTACATAGGGGACCTGGTTTCACCCAACATTGTACCTTAGAGCCTCCTATGAGTGCGATGCCAACAGAAACCTTGCGTTTCATTCCTCCACTCAATGATTTTGAAAGTGAATGTCGTTTATTCTCCAGATCAAGAATGTTCAAGATATGATTGACTTCCTCAGGACATTTTTGCTCAGACAATCCTTTCATCTATGAGAGCAAGTGAAAGAGAGAACTTTAGACTGGGGCTTTCTGAGAGAAGTGTGACCCAGCATTGTACAACTGATAGAGTAATAAATTCAAAAGTTTGGAGATGTGGGTTCACCTCAGAGACAGCCTTGTGAAGATGGGTAAGCTACTTAACTATTTAATATCTCCCTTCCATCTGCCCAACCTCCACCTCCTCCCCATCTCCCACCTTTCTACCTCCTCCCGGCTCTCCATGGTTCCTGGGGATCCTGTGAAGGTAGGAGTGTTGACTACCTCAAGCATATGAGCAAGGCAAAAAAGATATTTATCTTAGGCTCACCTGAGCATAAAAGTAAAAGTGCTCAGCCACTGTCATGTAGTCAAAGAGGACATCATGCTGGGGGCACAGGCCTAGGCTCTTGCGGATTTGAACTATATCACGTGAGATCTCATACCCGTTGATGTATGCCCGTCCACTTGTAGGGGGAAAAAGACCTAGGAAGACGCAGAAGGTGACCCAGCACAGCTTTAGCAACAGGACAGCTAAAGTCATTTCCCCTCAGCAGTCAGAGATGCACGTGAAGGAGGCTGACCTCTCTGATGACCCTAGTTTGACATGACACTCCTCTCCCAGCCCCAGGAATTTCCAGGGGCTATCTCTCATGCCTGGAATGTTCTCCCTCCTAATCTCTTTCCCTGTTTTTCTTGAGATCCCAGCTAAAACACCACCTTTTGTAAGAGACTTTTTTTTAATGCTAGTGCCTTCTCTCCAGGATTATCTCTTGTTCATTTGATCTCTACATTATCTGAACATAGTTGTTTGCATATTGTCTCCTAACTTAGACAGAGAGCTCCTTGAGGACAGGGCTTTTTGGTGTGTTTTTTCCTTTGTTTGTTTTGCCTTTCTTTGTATCCCCCAGAACTTGCCTGGTACATAGCAGGTGTTTAATAAATGCTTGTTGACTTGACTTGAACCCTACCCTTCTGGTTTATTCACAAAGATCAGATGAATCCTCCCTTTTCAGGAGGAATGTACTATGGCCTGGGAGAAACAACAGAAGTTATAGGAATGATCCCTAGTTTTTATGGAGACAAAATACAAAATTGGTCAAAAAATTTTTAAAGTAACATATTGACAGGTACAAAGGTATTTCCTTACTAATTGTGTTAAATATTAAAGGAAAACAGAATAAAGACAAAAATGGAAGGGATTAATCAGGTAACACCAGAAGAGAAGTTTTGAATTGGTTTTAAAGGATGTGAGAAACATGAAATATAATTTAAATGAAATATAATGTAAAACTCTAACATAATGGGAAGGGTTTTATGTTATACTTTATAAACTGGGCATATGAAGTGTGAGGAATAACATTCACATGGGTTTAGTAGTTGGAACTCCCTGGTCATGTTGAAGGGCCTTTAAGCAAAATGACTTAGCTAGATAAAGGACTTTGGAAGACAGGGATCTCTCTCATTATCTTAGACATGTTATCTCTGAATATTATTTTGGGAATCCCAGTCCCAGAAAATATGGCAGTTGTTTTAATTCATCGAACAAGATTTTAGAAGAAAATAAGATGATAAGATAATAAGAAAATAAGATAATCTAATTAATCACTACAGCATGGGAATGATGGGTTTTTCTCTCTGTCCTACTTCTGCCTTAATCTTTCTGATTCATCCTCTTCCACAGCTGACAAAATTACTTTCTTAAAATGCAAGTATGATCATGTCCCTCCTCACCTCAAATTCCAATGGTCTTCATTGTTTCTAGGAATAAACTGCCTTTCCAGTCCATTTAAGCTTCACACCAGCATAAGCATAATTCATACCTCACCATCATCCATAATAGTAAAAACTTCATGATCAAGAACTTTGAAATTCCACTCTTTGACCACAACTCCTCACTTAGATGAAACTGAAGCGTCCCAATTATCATGATCTTGGATTCCATGAACCATTCCTATTCTCCCAGTCCATTTTCCTGTATGTGGTTTTACTTAATTCCATGTCAAGTTCTGACCCCATAGGCAGCTGCTTCATTGTACACTAGCCATTAGTGCAGAAACCTGCTCCTCTTCTCTTCTGCTAACTCTGTCCAATAAAGCCCCATCTTTGGGTAACCCTTGTCAAGCTCATTTCTCTGCTTCTGCTCCACAGCTGAATGTCACTGGTGAAAAATTACAGAATCAAGTTGATTTCACCCACGTCAAATTCAAACCTCAGAAGGAATCAATGCTTACTTTTCAGTAATCCTCCTATTCTGTTCCTATTGACTCCCTGTATGTCTCCAAAGTAATGGGGCTATTTTCTTATCTCCTCCTCCCCTCAATCTACATCACTTCTAGTTGATGACCTGATCTCTTACTTCACAAGAAAACTGAGGCTAATGAATATCATCTCCTTAAGTCCCCTCCTGGATTCTTCAAAACTTCTCGCTATCATCAGCTGTTCCTTCTTGTCATAGAAGGAGATATTTCTTACTTTTTTCCAAGGCAAAACCTATCCTGTATGCTTTTACAAAACAATCATCTTTTATTCTGCACTTAAAAAAACCAAAAAAATGGGTATTTCCAAAAAGAGTAAAACAGAAAAAAGAGGATTACAAATGAAAATGAGAATCTGGTATATACAGCTTGCCTTTCTTTTAAAGTATACTATAAATTCAACATATAAATTTCAAAGTTGTCCTGTTTATCTGTGGTTCTTTCTGTTATCTCTTATGTATTTAAAAAGGTTTCAACAATCATCTGTGGTGGGCTATCCTTTTCCTAAATTTCTTCCTGCTTGCCACCAAAAACCCTTAGCAAATATGAATAATCAAGCAAAACAAACTCCCATGTTGTCTGTGTCTGAAAATGTGTGTCTTATTCTTAGGTCTATCACCTCTTTGTCAGGAGGTGGGCAGCATGTTCTATCATTGGTTCCCTGGAATTGTGGTTGGTCATATCATCGATCAGAGCTCTTAAGTCTTTCAAAGTTGTCTTCACAATGTTATTGTTATTATATAAATTTTTCTGGTTTACTCTGTATCAGTTTATACAAGTCTTCCAGGTTTCTTGGAAACCTTCCTTTTTGTAATTTCTTAAGGTATAATAATATTCCATAACATTCATATACTTTATATGGATTTTCCCCTTTGTTCCATTTCTAGTTCTTTGCTACAAAAAAAGAGCTACTACAACTATTTCGGGCCCTTTTTTTCTTTCTCTAATCACATTGTGGTACAGGTCTAGCAGAGGTTTTTGCACCCTTGATATCACTTGCTTCTCCTTTCCTACTTTCTCCAAGCCCTAGCTCTAGCAGTCATTGCCTCTTCAATCTCTCTTTTCACCAACTTGCTTCCTTTGGCCTATGGCTATGATCTCTTCTCCGTAATCCTTAAAGTCTTCTACCTAATCCTTCTAGCCTATCCAACTTCTCAAAAAGGTCATCTACCACCAGTGCTTCCTACCTCACTTCCTCTTCCTTCTTCAAATGCCTGCTATCCAGTTTCTCCATCCACCACTCTATGGAAACTGTTCTCTCAAAGGTCATCAATGGCTTTCTAATCGGCCAACATGGTAGTCCTTCTTCTTTAACCATAACATAGATGATCGTGAAGTGATATCTTACCAAATGAGAACAGAGAGAGAAGATAAGAGGGCCCAGGACACAGCTTCAAGGGACAGCCATATTTAGGGGGCAAAGAAAGATGGTCATCTAGCAAAGGATGCTGAAGGGAGGGAGACAGAGAAAGGGGAATAGAGCAGGGGAGGGAGGGAGAGAGAGAGTGAAACAGAGAGATGTGGCAAGAGAGAGGAGAGAGAAAGAAAGAGAGAAAGAGGATGGGAGGGAGATAGAGAGGGAGGGAGGGAGGGAGGGAGAGAGAGAGAGAGAGAGAGAGAGAGAGAGAGAGAGAGAGAGAGAGAGAGAGAATGAGAGAGAGAGAAGATAGTAGAGGATCATAATCACAGAGAACAGAATTTCAAACTTGGAAAGGAACTCAGGGACCATGTAGTTCAATGAACATCTGAACAAGAATCCCTTCAGCAGCATCCTAGGCAAGTGGTCATCTAGCCTTCCTTTAAAGACATCTGGTGAGGGGCAGCTAGAGGGGTCCCTCTAGACTAGGGGTTCTTCACCTTTCTTAGATGGTGCAGTGGATAGAGCACCAGTGCAGGAGTCAGGAGGACCTGGGTTCAAATGTCACCTCAGACACTTGACACTCACTAGCCGTGTGACCTTGGGCAAGCCACTTAACCCCAACTGCCTCATCCTGGGTCATCTCCAGTCATCCTGATGAATATCTGGTCACTGGATTCAGATGATTCTGGAGGAGAAGTGAGGCTGGTGACCTGCACAGCCCTCCCTCACTCAAAACAAAGTCAAGTGCAAGTCATGTCATTATTTCTCTGATGGCATGGTCTTCTTTGGCAACGAAGGACGAATACACATGGTTATGGACTACTTTGGCAATCTGGTGAAACCTATGGATCCCTTCTAGAATAATGTTTTTCAATGCATAAAATGAGAAATATGGGACTAAAAAGTAAACCAATGATACTGAAATATAGTTATCAACTTAAAACAACAACAACAAAGTTTAGAGTTCCAATTAAGAACTCCTGAACTGGGGGCAGCCTGGCAGGAGCGGCTGGATGGTGCAATGGAGAGAGTGCCGGGTCTAGAGTAAGGAAGACCTGAGTTCAGATGCCCATGTGGCACAGACACTTGCTCGCTGTGTGGGCCCTGGGGAAAACCACTTAATTTCTGTTTATCTCAGTTTCTCAATATAAAACAAGGATGAATAACGGCATGATCTCCCATGTTTTACTTGGGCCAAGGCAGAAAGAAAAGCATTGCACATTTAGGAAGGTCACTGCAGAATTTGCCCTGACTTCTATACTATCTAAACAAGGTTTATTCAGTCCATTAGTATCAAATAAACTGAGGAAGGCTAGAGTACTAAGTGGAAGGAGGGGTAATGGTGATCAGCTAGATTACAAGGGGTTATAAAGCACATAGGGCGGGACAAGGAGCGGTGAGGAAATGGAGTCTAGATAATGTTTCTTAGGATTTTAGCAGTGAAAAGGAGATGAGATATAGGATGAGACCCTGAACAAGTGGCAGGGTTGAGGGAAGATTCTGTTTTTAGAGATGGGGGCAATCTTAGCATGTCTGTAGATAGCAGGGAAGGAGCTGGCAGATGGAGAAATTGAGGATGACAGAAGGAAGGCATGATCAATGGGGCGAACTCCTAGAAGGGGCAGGATGAGACAGGATGGAGAGCACAAGCAGAAGCGTTGGCCTTAACAAATAGAACTAATCCCTTCCCTTCCTCCAAGACGAAGCAAAGCCATGAAAACAAGCATTTATTAAGCACCAACTGTGTGCCAGGACCACAAACAACCACAACATTAATCCTTGCTCTTAAGGAGCTTCAGTTCTAATGAGGGTGGCCTATACCTCAAGGCAAGTTCCAAAGATGGAGCAGGGAGGGAGTTATAGGCTAACATCCTCAGAGTGAGGCAGTAGAGGACAGAATAGATGATGCTGATGGTGTCTGAAGTCTGGAATTTCCCCCACTAAGCTCTAAGATTTCCAGTCTCTGGACCACAGTTCGAATTCTTTTTTAGTGCTGGGAATCTCACTGCTTCCTCAAAGCACCTGTTAAATTCCTACTTATTCTTTAAAACCCAACACAAAAGCCACCTCCTCCACAAAACTTTTCCTGATAGCTCTTTCCTCTTCTGACTTCAGAAAAAGGGTCTGTATTAGAGCTTCCTTTATTTATTTAATATTCAATAGATCTGTGACTGACCCCTAAAGGTAGGTGCTCCATCCCCTGGTGGGAACTGTAACCCAGTTATGCCTTCCTATCCTTTATGGCTCTCATCTATGTTCTTCCATGGATTGTTTACGGAGGATTCACCCAAAAAAGGCCTTCCTCTGGGGCTTTTTGTATTTTTAGGATCCGTATGGAGCAGCAAGGCCATTTATTTGTTATCTCTTGCTTGAGACCCATGTCTCCTGATAATACATTTCCTTAATAAAATCCTTACATAGTTTCTCAAGCACTCATCCCTGAAAGTATGTTACAGCTCATCTGGACCCAGCAGGGAGCTCTCTGTTGCCCTCAAGGTCACCTGCCAATGCTAATTCTTCAGAGAACATGGTGTTCCAGGATTCACAATCATAAACCACTGCTGGAAGAAAAATTATGTTGAAAGATGGGCCTTTGAACCAGAGGGCTGATTAGTAACACGAAGAGCAGCACACAGTTTCCTAAATGTCATCCACCTCCCGTTCAATTCAAGGTCTAATTCATGGTCCATCGGTAAGGCACATCCCAACCATACAGACCACCTCAAGAAACCAACTATACACTTGCAAGTCATGGTCTGGATAGTAGATTTTTTTCATGAATTAAGATTTTTTTTTCTGAGTAGACTGTTAGACTGATCAATCAATCCATGATTAAAAAATCATAGAACTCATTGTGGAAGCTTGTGATGTCATGGGGTTGGATGTAATTAGTACAATATCATCCACAAACAGGAGCAGGCTTACATCATTGATAGAGAATCCCTCATTCATTTTAGATCTTGCACAGGACATCCTTTTTGATAGCACAGACACCCTAGCTAAGTGTGCATTGTCCTTATTAATGCAAATGCCTCACCTAACACTAACAAACAGACAACTGTTGAACAGTTATCTCTGGGGTTGGATTTGTTAAGGAGTCTTGTATGATCTTAACATGTACTTGAGAGATTCTAGTTTGGAACAGTCTTTAAAACTATATTTTATATCTATTGTGTCAAATGTTTGCTTACTATCAACAAAAAACAAATCCAGTGGGATTTCATAATCTTATTGTCAACTCTGCAACCAAGAAGTTATGAGAAATGAGACATGAGAAGATATGAGAAAAGAGAAATGTCTAGTAAAACCTGCAAGTTCTCTTCTCATCCTTTTTTTTTGAAAATCAAATCCTTTGAAACACATATACATTTTCCTAAAATTTTATAAAGATTATTAAGTAGGCATATGGGTCACAGTTAGAGCTATTCTCTTGATTTCCTTTTTGGAGTAGTACCGATATTTTGTATTATTTTGTTTTTTCCTCCTGCCTGAGACAGCTTGTAAATCAATTTCTCAATGCTGTCAAGATTATGCTGCCGTCGACATAGATTTCCTTGTGGTGTAACTGGCCTGAGTTACATTGTCTTCCTAAATGCCTTTTAAATGTGAAACTTCTAATTTCAGTGGTTTCTCTGTCACTGATAATTATAGAAACATTAAAAAAATTGCTACGTTAAAAATATACTTGTTTTCTTGCCATTTTCATCTGTGAAGAT
Organism: Potorous gilbertii; assembly: GCA_028658325.1. NCBI lineage: Eukaryota > Metazoa > Chordata > Mammalia > Diprotodontia > Potoroidae > Potorous > Potorous gilbertii. The sequence continues at coordinate 36,461,621 of CM053769.1, read as the reverse complement.
ACTTGGAATGATGTAGTTCATTTTGGTTTCATGCCGAGCTTTCTTTAGACTTGTTTTTGCTTTTTTCTTTTCTTGCTGTTTTATAAGATGCTGTTGCTTATAATCTTCTACCAACCTCCATGGTGTTTTACAAATTTGCATTAAAAACTGATGATGCCCTTGGCTATCATGTCTTTCTACTTTGCATAGAGATTAAATGTTTGTTGACTGAAGTGATTTCTAGGCTCATCTGGCCTCCTCCTTGTGACAATTGGGCTCAATTTTTTAAGGAAATGTTAACCATCAAAGTCTTTCATCTTTGCTTTTTTACATTTTCTGCTTTTCCACACTGGCAGCCCATTTTACAGATCAAGTTAAAATTACTGCACTTGTTCAAGTGTCTTTCATCGTTAGCCTTCAAATCTGCTGTTGAATTTGATATGACTCCCAAATCAGTAAAAGAGTGACTCTATAAATATTTACATATAATATTTTATACATTGCTGTACTTATCTGTGTTTGTGCCTTATCTCTCTAACTTACAATAAGTTCAGAACAGGGATCTTTTCTCACTTACACTTAGTATCTCTCCCAATGCTAAACATAGTAGTCTGCACACAGTTATACGTTTAATAAATGGTTGTTAAATGAATAACGATGAAAAATACTGAAATAGAAACAACTCTACCTAGTCAGGAAAGGAAAGACCTGCTGCTAACCAACATCTTTAGATTTTAGAATCATGAAGGGCCGTCCAGCATTACTATTCCCTTAGCCCCTCAGCTGCTGTTCCTGACCTGTGAGGATGGACAAGGTAGTGGTCTTCCCTGCTCCATTATGTCCTAGGAGAACAGTGATCTGCCCCTCGTACATATTCAGAGTCAGGTCTCTTATTGCCTCTTTTCTCTTATTCCTCACCATAAACATCTGCGGAAAAGGTAGAGAAAGAGTAAATTTACATAAAACTCTAGGAAGGGGTTTAGAATAAGTTAAGCATTAACCAAAAGCTACTATTAATAAATACAATACCGCCCCCCCGCGACCGGTGTCAGCATATACCTCATTTAAAACTTAACCTCTTCTGGTTCAATGACCAACCCCAGAGAGTGGCAAGAGATGTTAATCTGGATTATAGTCTCTACGGGAATATGATACGTATCTTTCTTTTGCTTTGATCTGTTTAACATTTTTATTTATCTCTTTGATGAAGATATAGATGGAATACTTATGAAAATCTGAAGCTGACATAAACCTTGGAGGGATATAATTCATATCAGATACTAAGAACTAAGATTTAAAGATAACCTTGAAAGGCTGGACCATGATGAACTTAAAAAGAATAAGGAGACCTATACAGAGTAAAAAAATCAACTGCACATGTACAGGATGGGCACAAACTGATAAACCACTAGTAAATTCTACTCAGGGGCAGCTGCCATCATTCCACAACATTCTCTCCAGCACAGGGGAGGGACAAAGGGTTGGTTCCCTTATCTAAAAGCAAACAGAAAGCCCAGGCTAATCTAGACTTAAGCAGTTCTTTTATCTTTTCAAAGGGTATACCTTTAAGTGACAGTATCCTCCCACACCAAACAAAAATTTAATGTGTTCTTAGACTTCATCAACTGAGGTCTGTTATTCGAAATGACAGTTCAATTATATTCTTTCCTGGATAGATCACAGATAGAGTATTGTACCTAATTTTACTGCCGTATTTTAGGAAAGAGTGAAAAACTGGAGTGTTTCTAGAGGTGGCCAGGATGGTAAGAGGACTGAAAATGATACTTCAGAAGGATTGGCTGAAGGAACTTTCAAAGGTTGATTTTGAGAAGAGAAAACTAGGAAGGGATTTGATTATAGTCTTCAGATATTTGAAGGGCTCTTATGTGGACAAAGGATTAGATTTATTCTGCTTGGTCCAACAAAACGGAATTCAATCCATTGGGTGGAAGTTACAGAGAGGCAGATTTCAACTTGACAGGAAGAAAAGCTTTCTACCATTTTAGAAATGAACTATGTTGCCCTAGGAGGGGGATATCTTCCACTAGTGTTCCTAAAGAAAAGGCTGGATTATATTTATTTGAGATCCTGTAGAGGGCACTCATGCTTCAAGTTGGGCTAGATGTTCCTTTTAAGGCTGAATGATTAAGTAACAGTAAACCTAGAAGAGAGGTTTCAAGAAGACAGATATTTTTACTTCCTTGAATATAAAAGTTTCATGGAAACTGATTTGGAAGTGTCTTAGATAAAAGATGTAAGGATATACAAGAAACTGTATACCCTAGTTCTACTAATACAAAGCCTATGTTAGCAAGGAAGGAGGAAACTAAGGCTGAAGAGTCTAGGGGCTCTGACAGATAAGAAAGAGCCAATGTCAATTTTGTTTGACAAATGGCCCCCTCCTTCAAGGCTTTGTATTTCTAGGGCCATGCTGCAACCCTTCACAGAGGACATTAAGGTTAAACACTGAAATGCAAAATTCTTCTCATCTTTCCACTGTACTTTCAGGTTTTAGCATCAAGTGAGACAAGGAAATGGAGGCTTTTGAGAAGGCAGATTTACTCCTCATATAAAAACTGACACTGATACTCACAGGAACGGACAGATTCTCAAGCTCTTTTACTTCTCAAAGACAAAATTCTATACAAGTCGTCATTATAGTCAATATAAAACTACATTTCAGGAGAATAGAAAGAAATATGTTGGTAAATGGATGAACAAGTAGTGATTTCCATGCTCCCTCAATGAGACATGAGCAACATTTTCAGTGTTAATTGTCACACAATACCTTGGACAAATGCTTGATCTTTATTCCAGCCACTAAATCCTCAGGTTCAGCCTCAATGTATTCAGATTTCAGAACTTTCTCAGGATCATCCTCTTCTTCCTCTTTTCCCATCATAGATCTTTGATTCCCACACCAATAGGAAGGCTAACAAAGAAGTTAAAACTGGATCACCAAGATAGTCAATCAATTACCATAATGATAAACTTTACTGACACAGAAAAGGTCAATGTAACAATACAGTGTTTTGAAGCAAAACAATCTTGGATGTTTTTCTTTACATAAGAACACCAAACATGTCTGAAAATGTTACTATTGGTCAAGAAGTAGTGGACAAAATGAAGCCGCACTAGAATAAGATTATGGCTAAAATGGTAGCATAGGAAGGATTTCTAACAAATTCAATCAGGTTTCTTTGCTTAAGGTTGTCCCTTAGTAACTGATGAAGCAGAAGTTAAGGAAAAGCTTCTCCCTATTCTTTGATGGACATGATTGTGGTCCAAGAGAACAGTGGAAGGAATAAGGTGGTAAGGGTGGTTTCTACCTTCAAAAGATCAAATAGTAACACCAAAACTCACCATCAAGAAAAAGTACCAGGGCTGGGGCATACCATATTCTCCTGGAAAGACGGCTTCCACATACCAGGTCACCAAACCATAGAAGGTAGAATCAAATAGTAGCATTGTCAGCACATGCCCAAAGGTGAAGTTATCATCAACATTAACCGGTTTCATGAGGTATTTCCATTGAATTCCCATTCCTGAAGCACAAAAAGGAAGACAATTAGAATTACTGGTAAGCTAAGACTAGATTAGAGTTGTCCTAAAGCTTCCTGATTTCAAAATGAAGAATACAGGGCAACCACAACACTGAAAAACATGTAAGCCTGCTATCTACCCTGTTCGTGTGAATTACTTCTTAAAGTATTCAGTGATACTTTTTTGTTTGAGTGTCTATTTTTAATTCAATTTTATTTTATAGTATTGTATTTCAATGCTGAGTTTTCCCCCTCTCACTTTCCCTCCCCCACCCACTGAAAAAGAAAAAAAAAACATTGCAACTATATAAAGTCAAGCAAAACACATTCCCAAATTAGCCATGTCCAAAAAAAAAAAATGCTTTCATCTGTACTCTGAGTCTATTACTTCTCTATCTGGAAGGGGAAAACATATTGCATCACAAATCCTCTGGAATTGTGATTGATCAGAATTCCTGTCTTTCAGGATTAAATGTCTTTATAATATCATATAATGTTCTGATTCTGTTTACTTAACTGCCTCGGTTCATCTAAGTCTTCCAGGTTTTTCTGAAATAATCTCCATCATTTCTTACAGCTTAGCAAAATTCTATCACATTCATGTATCATAACTTATTCAGCAATTGTCCAATTGATGGGTAGCCCCTCAGTTTTTAATTCTTTGCCACTGTGAAAAGAGCTGCTACAAATATTTTTGCAGAGACAGGTTCTTTATCTTTGCTCAGTTGTAGTACCAGATCAAAGAGTTTGCACAATTTAACAGCTTTTAGGTATAGTTCCAAATTGCTCTCCAAAATGGCTAAACTGGTTTACAGACCCACCAATAGTGCATTAATGTAACTGGTTTCCCACAGCTCTTCTGGCAATATTAATTTATTTTCCAATTTGTCAACTTTGTCAATCTAATGGGTGTGAAGTGGTCCTTCAAGAGTTCTTTTAATTTAAGTTTCTATAATTATTAGTGACTTAGAGAACATTTTTATATAGCTATTGATAACCTGGATTTACCTTCTACAACTAAAGTTTCTTAAGTCTTTAAGTTCAATGTGCTTTGAAAATTTCAAGACCAACCCAAACCCCCAATTGACAATATTACCCTTACATTTAATTTGATAGTCTGGGTGTGTATGGCCCCTTTTTGGATGTGGTATTAAAGATCAATGCCTGCCTGGTCAAAATGTGTTTCAGTGAATTCTTCAAGAGTTTCTTCTGCTTTCCGTCTGCATTTACTGCACTTCAGTACATAATGAAATTGCTACTTGGGTGTTCCTCATGATGAATCCAATAGAATTTTTCATGGTATATTAGAACTAATGTCTGGATATAGAGTGCTCAACTACCTATGGTGAATGTGTACTTTGAAGACTACAACTGTGCCAACTTTAAAAAAACCCAAGACAGAATTTGAAAAAGAAATACATTAGGTTAATTCTCATTTACAAATGATTTGTATTTTAGTGTTTTTGTGTCATTATAAACACAATAGCCTATTAGACAGAGAGAGTCAGGGACACAAGAATAAACTCTGAGTAACCAGAACTGCAGTGGTTCTCAGAGGGCATGCTATGGATGTCATATTTTGACAAATATGCTATGAATTATATGGAATTTACACTTGCAATCAAGTGTGCATGCGTGAATCCTCCAATGCTCCTACAGTATGCTATGATTCCTAACAGTACAGAATCATAATGAGAAGTGAACAAAAAAAATTAAAAACTGTGTTGATTTCAGCAAAAAATTGAAAAAGAAGAGAAAGCATATTGAAGAGTCCTTTACTCATCTGATCTACAGTGGACAATAGCACAGGGGGCCTCTTTGAAACTACAACTAGGAACAGTTCAACCATAGTCCTCCAAATGTACATTCCTCAAAGAAAGATTCTTTGACCTCTTATGCCAGGTGACAAATTGTCCAAATGTACCCTATCCTAATGAACAACAGTACATGCATTTACTTTTTTTTTTTTTTAAAGTTAATTAGGTGCAGAACATTTCAGATGAGAGAAGCACCACTGGCAAGAGGAATTTGCAATTGAAGGGTTAAAGCCCTAACCACTTCCTAGCTTGGCTGGAAGTCCTCATGTGGAACTGCTGTTGGACTGTGAGAACTGAAGGTCAAGTCTGCTCAGCAGTTCTGTCCTTGACTTTTGGGGAGAACGTGGTAGAAACAATAGACTATGATTTATTTTTTGGATATCTGCTGGTGTGTGCCTGTGAATCTTTTCTACTATGGGCGTTTCCTCTATGATAGAGGAGGACAATGGCTGTTGTCTACTTGATATCTACACTCTGTGCAATTAATGTCTTTCTTGAGGGGTCTTGGTTAGTCCTTTTGGGGGAGAATCTGAACACAAACCAAGGCAAAGTGAGCATGAGAAGGGTCTGACATCCTTTCTCTGGGATTAATGGTCCTTGAAAAGCTCTTTATTTTATTTATGGGTCAAATGAGACAATACATTTAAAGCGCTACATAAGTGCTAGTTATTATTATTTTTAACTATTTTATGTACATTTAACATAAGTGCCCTAAAAACTGAAAATCATATTCCCATCCCCTTTATTTGAACACAATCAGAACTGGCTATTGTAGACTTATGGCAAGCTAATGCTCAAACTTCGGAGTAAACCTTTCAAATCCAGGGCCTGGCACATAGTAGTGCTTAATAAAAGTCTGTTGACTGTATGAAGACTAGTCACTTTCTGCCTGCTTCAGGTCAATCAAAGCACTGAGATCATCACAAACTGTTTCTCAATTCTCAAACACGCCTCAAAAATGATTTAATTTACCCTAGCAGAAGATAAACTTCTTTGTTACTCCTTCTTCAACTGGATTCAGCAAACATTTATTAAGCACCTACTATATGCAAAATACCATTCAAGGTGCTGGGAGACTGACAAAATTTGTATAAAACTCCATCCTTGCCAACAAAATCCTTAATTATCTAATCTTGCTTAACTAGGAAAAACAGTTGGCCAAGTTATTTATGGAAATGAAGTATTAACACAAAACTAAGGATCACTAAACTCCCACTCTTTTTCTAACTAAAAACCTGCCAGTGTGGGTTTCTTTTTAAGCAATGGAAAAAAAAAGTCAGTCTGCTATGAAAAAACCAGCTGACACTCAGTAGCGGTTGGTCCCTCTTTAAGAAAGATAAGTTTTTGACTAGTTTACATGGCAAGTGAACACAGCTATGTCATGCATTTTCTTCCCCCTCCTCCACAAAAAAGCTTAATTTCATTGTTCATCAGGCTCTTCTCCTAACAATATCAGGCCTGGAAATAAATGATCTGATAACAGTTCTTTAAGAAGCTGTTTCTTAGATTTAGACTTATTTTTTTCTTCATTTCATCTATTTCTCATTTTTATGTAGCATTTCTGATCCTCCAGCTGCTAGTGCTCTCCCTCTTATATTTATTAACTTTACTTTTATTCTGTACATATTTTTATATATACCAGTTATCCTCCCATCAGAATATAAGGTCACTGTGAATAGGGGCTGTATTATTTTTTGTATTTTTATCTTCAGGACCCAGTATGATGTCAGACCCATAGAAGACATTCACATTTTCATTGACTGATGGATTATCATTCATATGTATTGTCTTTAGACTATCCCTCTCAACTGCCTACATCCTTTCCATATGCTTAAAATGCACATATGACCATACTTTTCTCTAATACCCTCTCTCTCTCTCCCTCCCTGCCATGGTTTCCTAATTCCTTTGGGAGGAGAAATCCTTTATTTAGCTTTAAAGATCTTCATGACTTAGCCCCTTCCTAGTTTTCCAGTTCTTGCACCACTTACTCTGCAACCCAGAGACACCAGCCCCTTAATTCCAAGTGTTTTGACCGGATGTCCTCCATGTCTGGTGTTCTCTGCCTCCTGGCTTTCCTGGCCTCCTTCAAGTCTCAGCTAAAGTCCTACCTTCTGCAAGAAGCCTTTCCTAGTCCTCCTTAATTTTAACGTCCTCTCTTTGAGATGACCCCCAATTTTCCAGTATACCTACATAGTTGTTTGCACATTGTTTCCCCATCATTAACTCTGACAGAGCAGGGCCTGGTTTGTTTGTTTGGCCTTTCTTAGCTCAAAGATTGGCACGTGGTAGATACTTAATAAGTAAATACTAACTGAATGACTGAAATCACAGAAGAGAAAAAGAACTTGGAGCTATGATCATTTTAAAGAGGCTGCACAATCGCTTATGACCAGAAGAGGGCAGCAGAGAGCATTCATCTGAGCTGACTGTTTGCAGCCCCATGATATCACCTGAGCTCAGTTTCTCAGAGGTTCGGAGAGAAGCAAGCTCCAGTGCTGAAGGCAGCAGGTTCCAGAAAGGCTGCTGCTTTAGAACATGCATCATCCAGGGTATACACCTCCCTACAGGTTCACCAGTCACTCATATTCCTTGTGGGTACTTTCTCCCATTGGTGGTATGGGAGCCATGGCAAAACATTCCCTTGAGAGGATGGGGGAAATCTTGTTTCTTTTGTTATAACACTTATTTAAAGGTATTTTGCTTTGAATTAATTGGCCTGCTAGATGAAAAGGAAATGTTCCATTAGACAATCATGAGCTGTGCCTTAAGTTGATGCCGGCTTACAATGGGTCCTGAACTTGGGGTAGCTTTCAGAAGACCGAGGGATGAGAGATGTCCTAGGTGATATCTTTGTGGCACTCATTACTATCTACCTGGACTTCTATAATAGCTCCCTACTTGCCCTGTTCTGATACATCTTTCGTATTGCTGTTTGAATAATTTTCCTTACGCACAGTCACATTTCTCCTGTGCTCAGAAATCTTCAAAAGTTCCCTAACTTCTACCAAGTAAAGTTCAAACTATTCTCGTCATCATTCAAGGTTCACTATACAATACAAACTGGAGTGCTGTCTTCCCACTCCCCATTCCCCTGCTCCCAATATGTTCTGTTTTTTTCCCCACCTCCATGCATTCATTCAGGTTCAGTTCAGCTACAGTGATAGCACTCTCCGCCTAATGTATGGCTAACTTATCCTTTTAAGCTCAAATCAAAGCCTACTTCCTCTGTAAAGATAGTTGGTCTATATCTTCTCCATATTTACATGCTCACTACCATTGTTTGCAACTGCAGAATACTGGACAGAACTTAAAAATAATAGCTCAAAAATGGCTGAATGAAAGAATGCTGTGAGTAAAACAATGTCATGAGTCACCATGAGGCATGCAAAGAAATTTGGAAAGTTCTGTAAAGTAAAGCTACTTGAAGAAAACAGAACCAGAAGAACAGTCTGCACACAGGCTACAACTATTAAAAGGGAAAAATGAATATACGGATATAGCAAAGAATGAACAAAAACAAGGGAAGGGAATAGAAAGGAAAGAATTAGTGTGAAAATATTGTACAATGAAGTTAATTTTCACATATAAATTTATTTCCACGACCATTACAAGTACGTTGTAAGCAGGAATTAATTTTAAGTGTAAATTAAAGATATTATACTTAATCAGTTTTGTTTCTTAAAGTCCTGTATGATAAATACAGCTAGGCAGCCAAGTGGCTCAGAGGATATAGTGCCAGGCCGGAAGTCAGGAAGACTTGAGTTTGAAATCTGCCTCAAACACTTACCAAGCCGTGTGACCCCTGGAAAATCACTTAACCTCTGTTTGCCTCAGTTTCCTCATCTGCAAAATGGGGATCATAATAGTCCCTCTCTTCCAGGGTCGTCATGAGAATCAGATAAGATGAATAATTATAAAGTACCTGGCAGTGTTCTAAGTGCTGTACAAATGTTAGTTATTATTATATTAATAAATAAGATTAAAATCTATAAACAAAATTTTGGAAGGGACTTCAGCGATTATTGGTGTAGTGCCTTCGTTTATAGATGAGAACAGGGATGTGATCTACCTAAAGACAAAGAGTGAGGGAGGCAACAGTGGAGCAAGGACTAAAACCTGGGTTCACAGAAACTGGATTATGTCTAGACCAAGAACGGAAATGATCTGAGAAGCCATCTAATCCAAACTTCTCTATAGACAGGAAAACTGAAGGCAAGGAGAGTTAAATGATTATGAGGAGGTAATTGTCAGAAGCAAGATGGGAACCTAGATCCTATGACTCCAGAGGTCCTTCTATGGTGCCACCTCTTTTTAGGGGCCGCCTCTTTGAAGGATATTTATTGGACAATATTGGAGAGCAGAAGGCTTTGAAGACCACTCAAATGGCACTCCTTAGGGGAACCATGATGCAGATGTGAAGGGTCACTCATGTGTTCTTAAATGTGTTCATCCTAAGAAGCAACAAGAAGGCAGCTGAACGAGGTTCAGTCATATTGGCCATGTGGTCAACGTCTGCCATTGGTCTAAGCAGTACCTAAAGTAGCAAAGACAACAATCATGAAAGAGAACACTCACCTTTTGCTTCAAACTTGCCTATGAGCTGGGCCCCCAATGCCATAGCAACATTGGAGAAGAGACAGGAGGAGAACTTTTGGTTGAGAGTCATCCAATTATATCGAGGGCCAATGAAGAAGTAAGGAATATATGTAAAGAAATAGAGGAAACCTCCGATGGCGGCTGCCAAATTGGCTGCAAATGGGGAAAGAACGAGAAAGAGATTAAGCAATGTTCCAAGAATAGAAATACAAATATTTCATAATAATAAGAGCCCTATCCATCTATCAAGGTTTTTAGAAGAAATTCAATCCTTCACTTACTTAAGAAGCTAAGGGAAGCTTTTTGGGGAAATCAGTCTTCTACAATATGATGATCAAGGAAATTTATAGCCCATTAAAAGAGAACAAAACACTTCTGTTTAAGAAAGTTGCCTCATGTTTTCCTGCTGATTAAATTAACCACTGTATGACAAAATAATGACATATTACTTATGTGCAAGAAAATTATACTGTCAAACTCCCATCTTACTCTGGACAATGTTTGGAAATCCTATCTTAGTCCCTTTATAGCATATTCCCCACAGGAAATCTCTCCTCTCCAGTCCCTAATTACTTTCCTCCATTCCTCCCCTGCCTCAGCCTCACTACATATCATATCCTATTTCACAAAAAAAGATTAAAGCTACCTTCTAAGAGTTCTCTTATATTCCACAAGCTTTGCTTCTATAGAGATGTTTTCTTCCTTCTCTCCTCTCTGAAGTAGGGGATATACTATAAAGAGACTAGATCAATATGATCTTTCATTCTGGTGCCAATTTCTTGAATGAGTGCCTTAGACTGATTTCTTCATTTCTTGACCACACCCTTCTTAATAAATTCCCTATAAATGGACTTCCATCCCCTCAACTCTAACAGTAACTGGAAGGCAACCTGAAAGACAAGTTAAATGAATTTCACCTGGCACCAAAGGGAGACCTAAGAGAATGGGTGAAAACTGAAAAGAAAGAAATTTAGACTCGTTTTAAGGAAATACTTTCAAATAATCAGAAATATCTCAAAATGAAATGGGTTGCCTTAGAATGGCAATGTTAATATTTTTTAGGTGGAGAACTTTATTTAAATTTACAGAAAACACAATTCTTCTAGATAGATCTAGTTATACACCATTGGTGGATGGGAGTAATATCTCAAGGCCTCATCCTGGGCAGGTGGTTAGGCTCAGTTGTTGTTTTTTTTCCCTAAAAGGTACCAAAATTGTCCTCCAGATTTAATTGGCTAAATGGAGGAAGGCTTCGGCTGCTGACATAGCTTCTTGGGCATGAAGTGTTTTGAGCTCTTTCCTCAGGCTAAAGGACTAAAAGACAAACTGTATAAGCAACACAAACACAAGAAAGCTGTGCTCAACTGAATCAATTGTATCTTCAATGATTGTGCCCTTTAAGAGAAAGGGTTAGGAAGCTTTTAAGAATGAAGCTCTGAAGACAAAGAAAAGCTATTCTGATGAGGAGAAAAATGAAGAGTTAGTTATCTACTGGACCTATATGGATGGTAAAGTCACCAACCAAATTCGTAAAAGTCATATACAGTGGAACAGATTAGATATACAATATACAGAAACAAACATAGTCACACTCTAAAAAAAAAAGAATAAAACTATTAGGCTAAGGATTCATTATTTGACAGAAATTGCTGAGAAAACTGGACAATAGTCTAGCAGAAATTAGGATTAGAACATGATCTCTCACATATGCTATAATAAAGGAGCAAGGAAGAAAATACTTTTTGGGTAGGAGAAAAGACATAGGATAGAGAGGTTCACAGAAGTCAAAATGTACAATTTTATGGCATAAAATTGAAAAGTGTTACACATATTAAAATCAATGTAATTAAAATTAGAAAGGAAACAGATGGGAAAATTCATTGTAGAGAATTCCTCTGATAAAGGTCTGCTAGTCAAGATATATAGAGAACTGATTTAAATATGTAAGAATGATAGTCACTGTGATTAGATAAATGGTCAGAGGACATGAAGAGTTAGTTCTCAAAGGAAGAAAGCCAAGCTACCAACAGACATCCAGAATCAAATCAGTAATAAATGCAAATTAAAACAATTCTGAGGTTTCAGATTGGAAAAGATAATAAAAAGGGAAAATGACAATTTTTGGAACGATCACGGGGAGCTAAGATATCCTGGTGCACTGTTGGTGAAGGTGTGGGCCAACCATTCTGGAATGGTCATTAAACCCTGTATATCCCTTGCCTCAGAAATGCTAAAGTCCAAAGGTATCCATGAAAGAGGGAAAAGATGCCCACATGCAAAAATACTGAAAGTAGGGTTTTTTTGTTTGTTTTGGCAAAGAAGTGGAAACAAAGTTTTGGGGTGGGGTGCCCATTAGTTGAATAATGGATGAGCAAATTATGGGATGTGAATGTAATGGAATACTATGTATCATAAAAGATGATAGAAGGGATAATGATTAAGTTTCAGAGAAAGTTGATGAGCTGTTGAACAGATGCAGAGTGAAGTAAGCAGAACCGGGAGAACAACTCAGATGGTAATAAAAATACTATAAAAGACAAGGTAACATCGCTTGAAATTAAATGTTTCATTTAAAAACTGAATACTGAATATCAATATAAGCAATTCAATGACTCGACATGCTTTAATTTCAGTACATAAGATGTCAACACTTTTCATGTCAACCCTTTCTCAGTCCTGTTCAGGGTTCTCAGTCATTTTGAAAACTTAAGAACTCCCATCAATGAAGGACCAGCCACAACCCCAGAGGTCACCTCCTGACACAGGCCCTATGACTAAAGGGGCACGATAAAACAGACATTTTTGGACACTGAAAATGTATGGATTTGTTTTACTCAACTACGCTTACTGATTACAAGAATTTCACTTGTGTTGCTGTTTTTTTTTTTTAATTTAGAAGAAGATGGGAATTAACAATAGTGTTGTCAAAAAATAAACAAGAGAAAGAAAAGAGGATCATGAAAGTATTTTTCAAGAGTCATAGAAGAGCAAGAAGTAAGTTGAGAAGGAAACACAAGCAGGACCACTTTGAAAGTAACATGCTGAAGATCATTTAAAAAACTGTAACAGAGATTTGTGATTTCACACATAACATTCTTTTTCTGTTCTACTTTGTAGACAGAAATATTCTTTTTAGGAGTTCATTTAATTCAGAATTTTCAAAATTGTAAAAAAAATGTGTAGAGTTGATAGAAGCATTGCAGTTAAGCAGGATTAATATAAAATCATAGCATAGTCCAGTAAGACTGTTAGGTCACAAATGCTCCAAATGATCTAAACTGTCAAGGAAAGGTAATGACAACCAAAAGAATTTTAAAAGCTATGTTAGGGGAAAAAAGGAGGATCAAGAGAGGTATAAACTGCTGCTCGAGTTGGACTGGATGTTGATAAGAGAAGGCTAAAGTTCAATTCATATTTTTTGCTTTTCTCCACCAAACAGAACAAACTTTGGACTGGAAAAGACAGAACAAACATGACCGATAGGGAGTACATACACAGACTAGGTGAGGAGACAGTAAGACTTGGTGAGTTCAAGTCACTAGGTCCACAACCACTATCAATGATCTGTGACAGACCACAGATAAATGGACCTGAGGATTGCAAAAGGACAGAGGGTCATCAATGCCCCCAAAAGGAGAAAAACAAAGTCTTCAATCTCTGTGTAACTGAACTTGACTTAGTTTCATGACAAAATGATAGAATATCCAATTATAAAGATGGATAATGAATATCTAGAAAAGGGACATAGTGACCACAAAGATCCAGTGTAGCTTTATGAAGAACAAGTCATGTCCAAGAACATAAGCTACTTTAGGGAAGAATTCTCTGTTTAGGAACAGAGTCCTGAATCATTTTTCCTGTTGGGAAAACTGAAAGCAAATGAGTAAAAAAATGAGATTAGATCAGCATCTTTTGCCATATACAACAGTAATTTCCAAATGAATACCTGACTTAGATATAAAAGGTTACATAATTTTAAAATAGATGGAGGTTACCTTTGACAACTACAATTACAGAAAGAATCCTTACAAGGAACAAAGGACACCTCAGAAGAGTTTTTAAAAGATCATTTTGATTATATGGGATTGTAAATCTTCAATATACAAAATCAATACAGCTTGTATAAGAAGGGAAACTGCCAATTCAAAAAAAACATTTCTTTAACAGTCTGATATCCAAGATATGTGGGGAGTTATCATAAATATATAAGATCAAGAGTCATTTCCCAATAGATACATGGTCAACTGATATGAACAATTCACAAAAGAATAGCAAACTATTAGTAGTCATGTGAACAACTGCTCTGGATCCCTTATAATAAGAGAAATGTAAGTCCAAACAATTCAGGGGTTTCATCTCACACTCCAAAAACTGGTAAAGATGAAAACAGACAAAAGGGTCAATGCTGGAGCAGTTGCAATATGATAGGCTGTGCATTGGCTCAACTATTCTCGAAAGCAATCTGAAACTGTAAAAAAGAAGACTAAAATGTTCCCACTCTTTGACCCAGAGATCCCTATGCTAGGTACCCCAATCAGGTTAAAGAAAGAAAGGTTCCATATATAACAAAATATTCACAGTAGCACTTTTTGTTGTGATGAAGAACTGGAAACAAAGTAGGTACCTATCAACTGAGGAATGGCTAATCAAATTGCACTTAAATGTAATGGAACATTACTGTGCCCTAAGAAACAATAATACATATAAAGAATTCAGAGAAGCTTGGGAAGACTTAAATGACTAATACAACATGAAGTAAGCAGAACCAGGAAAGCAATGTACACAATGACTTCCAAAATGTGAGTAGAAAGAATATTAAGACAGTACTGAATATTGTATAATGTCACAATGGCCAAACCTGGCCCTTAGGAGGCGTTGAGGACATGCACTTCCTTTCATTAGAGAGGTAGGGAACTATAGATAGGGAATTTCCCATGTGATGTTCAACTCAAGCAATGCTGGTTTTGCTAAACTGTTTTTTTTTCTTTCTTAACTTTTATTACAAGAAGACTCACTGTGTAGGGAAAGTGGGAATGATTCATCTGAGGGAAAAAATACATAAAAACAAGATGCCAATTTTTAAAAAAGTACAGCTATGTCAGCCTGACTTAATTTCCTTTCACAGTGTTAAAAGACATAGATTAAGGAAGCAATGTAGATAATATTTTTCCTCAGTTTTAAACTAAGCATTTGATAAAGTCTATCAAACTATTCCAATGGACAAGAAGGAAAGATGTTGGCTAGATGACTGCACAAATAAAGTGTATTTGGAACTTGACGAATAGACCAATATAAAGATATTCGTTAATGGTTTGATACTGATTTGGAAACAAGTCTCTAACAGATTGCCCTCAGGGACTGTGTGCTTAGTCCTGTGTGGTTTCTTCTTTTCTTTTCTCTTCCTTCCTTCCTTCCTTCCTTCTTTCTTTTTTGCAAGGCAGTTGGGGTTAAGTGACATGCCCACGGTTACACAGTGAGTAAATGTCAAGTATCTAAGGCCAGGTTTGAACTCAGTCCTGGGTCAGTGCTTCATCCACTGTGCCACCAAGCAGCCCTTGTCCTTGCTATTTCAAAGGTTTATAAATGAATCAGATAAAGGCATAAATGTTTTGGTGGATGACAAGAATCCACAAAGATCCTGACAGGCTAGAATGTTGGACGAGATCTAAAGAGATGAAATTTAAATAAATGACAGAGATGAATGACTAGTCTTAAACATGGGTTTGAAAAAACCAGTCTTACCCAGTATAGGAAGATATGGCTTGAAAACAGTTTGGTTTAAATCTGGGGGAGGGGTAGTGCAAGGTTCAATGTGTGTCAGAAGTATGTTATGGTAACCAAGAATAGGCTGCATTAAGAATAAGGGAAGTGATAGTCACACTGGATTCTGTTTTGGTTAATTAACCAATCAATAAGCATTTATTAAGCACCAATTATGTGCCAGTCACTGAGTTGGCAATAGGAATAGAAAGAATTTAACAATCCTACTCTGGAGGAGCTTACATTCTATCACATTCTGAATACCACCTTTTAGAAAGGACACTGGTAAGCTGAGAGTAAACCAAGGATGGCCACTACAATGACGGCTTCCTGAATTTGCACCAGAAGAGTTGGCTCAAAGAGCTGTGGATGGAGAAGAGAAGCCATAGGGGGACAGGACAGCTGTCAAGTGTCTGAAGATCTGTTATGCGTAAAGTGGAAAAACTAGGAATAATGGGTAGAAGTTGAAGTTGATTTACTTGTTTAAGGAGATAATATCCTAATCATTGGGCTTTACCGCACAGGAGGTCTTCAATTAAATCATCACTTGTTGGGCATGTTGTAGAGGTGATTCTTTGTCACAGATGGGGCACTGAACTCTGCCATTCTGTGATTAAATGACCTTCAAGTTCCCTTTCAGCTTTAAACCTATGATCTTATGATCAAGAGAGCACAATTATTTTCCTTCAATTTTTGAGATGAGTTAATACACTCATAACCACATAAGAATGAAAATTTGGCTCTGGAAGGACTGAACGAATCTCAACAATCTCAGCTTCTTGTACATGATAACTGCAAATTATAGGGATGCTGTAGAGAAAGGGGCCCTCACAAACTCATTTCTACTGTATCTCTGGGAAATACAGAATTTGATGGATTAGGGCTCCTAGACTCACCTTTATTGAAGAAAGTGCTGACCATAAAACTGAAGGAGATGGAAGAAATGGCGAAACACATCAAAAAGACAAACACCAAAGATGGGTCACTGTTGGTGATCACTGCAATGTCCTCTTCCAACTGTAAAACATTCATTAAATCTGTTTAGCCAGTTTCATGGAATTAAAAATTGTCTGTTTTCCCTTTTATGATCACCTCCACCTCTTGTTTAGTTAGTTCTCCCCTAGCCATAGGTGTAAATGTACCTCCCTTTATTCTCCTGTAATTTTTTGTGTGCTGTAATCTTTTATATTTATGCCAAGTATCCAACTGGAGCTTGCTGTGATACAGAGTATAAACTGACGGTTGTTGATGTGAATGTAATTCCTACCAAATTGCTTTCCAGTTTTCCTAGCAGTTTTTGTCAAATGAGGAGCTCCTGGACTTATCCTAAGATATAGCTTAACTCAATACTACACTAATATGTTTGGTTGTTTTGGGGTCTCTTCCGTTTTTTTTTAACTAGTATTAGTTTTGATGATTTCTGCTTTATAGTATAATTTGAGATCTGGTGTGGCTGACCTCCCTTTCATTCCTATTTTCTTTCTACCATTTCACTATCTTTTTTCCCTTTAGATGAATTTTGTTATTTCTTTGTCTCATTCAATGAAGTAGAACTTGGCAGTTTGACTGGCAAGGCACTAAATCTGCAAATTAATTGAGGCAGTATTACCATTTTTGTTATCTAGGCATGGTCCAACCACGGACAATGAATATCTTTCCAATTTTCTAAGTCTTTCTTCATCCCTATATAAAGAATATTTTATAGTTATAGTTATCATCTTGGTATTTTAGATTATAGATATTTTATGTATTTTGCAGTTATTCTGATTGAAAGTTCTTTGTCTATCACCTCCTGCTGGGGTTTTGGTAGCAATTTATAAAAATATTGAAGATTTTAAGAGTTTATTTTATATTATGATACTTTAATGAATTACTAATTGTTTCAAAGAACTTTTTTGGTTCTGTACTAAAATTCTAGTCATATGTATAAGTGATGAAAAGAGGGGATGGGATAGAAAATATAACATGTTATTTAACATTACAGTGCTGCTATTGCAACTAATTTCTACTTCAATAATTGTTTCCAAAGAGACATAGCAAATAATAGGATAAATGTTTAGTCAACACCTACTACATCCTAGGTCTTGTGCTTGGTGCTGAAGATACAAATACAATAGTGAGCCAGTTCCTGACCTCAAGGACCTTACAGTCTGCAAGGGGGAGAAACTTTCTTTTTTTTTTTATTAAATAAATTTATTTAACTTTTTACATTCATTTTCACAAGATTTTGGGTTCCAAAATTTTCTCCCCATTTGTCCCCTCCCCCCTCCCCAATACACTGGACATTCTAATTACCCATATCACTAATCTGCCCTCTCTTCTATCATCCCTCCCTTCCCTTACCCCATCTTCTCTTTTGTCCTGTAGGGCCAGATAACTTTCTATTCCCCATTACCTGTATTTCTTATTTCCTAGTAGCAAGAACAAAAGGGGGAGAAACTTTCACAGATAAATACAAGATATATGCAAAAAATATATAGATGATGGGGGTAGGAAGAGGGAAAGGATAAAAAAAACTGGGAAAATTAACAAAGGCCTCTTGAAGTATTATTGGAGCTAAGCCTTGAAAGGCTTAAGTGGTTCCAAGAGGCACCCAGGAGGACAGAGAGTACTTTTGACATAGAGGACAGCCCCTATGCCGATAAGGCATCAAGGAGGTGGAATGTCCTCAGTGGAAAGAATAAGTAGTCTTGTTTGGTGGGGGCATAGCATGCATGAGGGAGAACAATGTATAATCTGATCAGAAAGACAGGCTGGTGCTAGGTATGAAGAGCTTTCAATGCCAATTTTTTTTTATCCTAAAGGCAATGGGGAACCACTAAAACTTCTTGGACAGATGGCAGACCACACAGTCAGATCTGACCATCAGGGATATCAATTTGGCAGCTGTGTATGGAAGATGGATTAGACATGGAAGAGCCTAGATGGGGAAAGACTAGTTAAGAGGCTATTGCTTGAGTGTTCAGGTGAGTTCTCATGCTATTCTACAAAAAGAAATTAGCTACTAAAAAGAAATCTCCTTAAAAAAGGAAAAATAAGACCAAACGATTTGACCATGTCATGGGAAAATTTTATAAACAGGAATTTATTAAAACTCTATTATATTTTTAGAAAGGGCTATTGCAATAATCCAGGCAAGAAACGATGAGGGTCTGTATTAGGATAGTTCTAGTGTGAGCAGAGAAAAGAGAACAGATGCAAAAGATGTTGAGGGGGTGGAATTAAAAAAGACTTGGCAGCTAATTTTATATTTGGGATGAGTAAGGATGACTCCTAGGTTGCAAACCTGGGTGACTGGAAAAATTATTTCATTCAGTTTTCACCTTCATCACCACTGAACCCAAGGGAAATTTCCCTCCCAATAAGTAGATTCAAAAAGTCGGAGAAAACCAAATACTTGCCTTGACACAGAAAAGCACAGTCATAAAAAAGACGGTAAAAAGTAGGAGCAGGAAGAATGTGAGAAACCAGGCACTCCAGTGAAGCCAATTACTGAGTCCCATGATGCGCATGTACTCCTGTGAGAGGTGAAAAAGAAACCAAACATTACATGATTTGACATTTTATCTGCTATTAGATTAATATAGAAAACGATTTCCTAAATCTGAGTAAGACTAAGATGAAGGTCCCTGTGATGCTTCTTCACTATATTCTGGTCATTGAAATGATCAGAGTTCTTAAATCTTTCAAAGTTGTTTAACTTTACAATGTTGTTACTGTAAAAACTGTTCTTCTGGATCTGTGCACTTCATTTTGCATCAGCTCATGCAAATCTTCTCAGGTTTCTCTAAAACTTTCTCTTTCGTTGTTCTTATAACTCCATAGTATTCTACTACATTTCCATACCATTATTTGTTTAGTCATTCCTAAACTAATTGGCATTCCCTTGGTTTCCAATTCTTTGCCACCACAAAAAGAAATGCTATAAACATTTGTGTATATGAGTCCTTTTCCTCCTTGTATGATCTCTTTGGGGATCTATCAGCAACTACGGTGACAGGACAACATGGCAGTTTGCAAACCCTTGTCATCTTGGTCTGTCCTCTGGGGACGTATTTCTTGTTTATCAATGTTCCTATTAAAAATGGTACCTAAAAGGGACCATAGTATTTTGTGTATAGCTTGATAGAGAGCTTTTAATCAATTAATCATCAAACAAGTATTTTTTTTAAGCCCCTACTATTTGCAAGACACTGTGTTAAACATAGGACTAAAAGCCAGAAGCAGAAGTCCCTCCTCTCAATAAACTTATATTTTAACAGAAGGGACAACAGAAGGGACAACAACAGGTATATAAAAAATAAACACAAGTGCATGATACTAATATGGAATAAGGCTGGGAAGGGAGGGTGGGGCCAGGCTGCAAAGACCTATAAATGCCAAACAGAGGAGTTTATAGAGTAATCAGGAGCCACTAGGTTTATCGAGTAGGGGATCTGAAGGTTAGAACTGCTTTAGGAGGGAAAACACCTCTACAAAGGAGAACTATTGTTTTTTACTATATATTTAAAAATTAATGTAGCCATTACAATTTTATTAATGCAAAATAAAATCAGCTTTGGAGCCAGTCACATCACAGTTCCTTACACTGAGCTTCTCGAAGAGTTATATAGTCATGGAAACGGACAAAACCTGTGATTTCATTGGCATAGCAAATTCCCTGGGGAAAAAATTACTACTGCTAATGCAAGACACCACCTTCTCTGAAACTTATAGTCTTAAGAGGGTCATCTAGAACACAGAGGTTAGTAATTTGCTTAGGGTCATGTAGCCAGTATGTGTTGCCTATATATATCCCTGATAATAAGACATTTATCAGAGAGATCTGATGCAACTGGTGGTGCAGTGGCTAGAGCTATTGGCCCGGAGTATAAAAGACCTGAGTTCAAATTCAGTTTTTGAGAGTTACTAGCTATGTGACTCTGGGCCAGTCACTTAACCTCTGCCTGCCTCAGTTTCCCTAACTGTAAAATGGAGATGATAATAGCAACTACCTCACAGAGTTGTTGTAAGGATCCAGTGAAGTAATAATTTCCAAGCGCTTTGCACAGTGCTTGGCGGAGAGCTGGTGCTTCACACATTTTGTTCCCTGCCCTTCGCCTTCCCATTGATAGAAAGACTACTTCCCTTCTTACCCAGTTTTTTTTGTTCTTGTTTATGCAACAGCTTTTCAGCCTTATTTCATCAAAATTATCTGCTTTGCCTTCTGTTACTGACTATGTCATCCCTTGTTTGGTTAAATTTTTTCCTGCAGCTACACCTACAAAAGGAAACTGATCTGTTACCTACCTTATTTTAAGATGTGACCTTTAATATTTAGTTTATGTATCCATTTTAAGCTTGTTGTGTCATATGCTTTAAGCTGTTGGTCTAAAACTAATTGCTTTCCAGTTTTTTCAGCAATTTTTGTCAGATACAGAGTTCTTTCTTCCACAGGCAATTTCTATTCCTGGGTTTACTGAATATTGAGTTATTAAATGCAATCATTTCTGATTTTTCCTGATTTAGTGGGCATGAACAGATTTCCAAAGAACTGCAAACTACCAACATAAGAAAGTATGCTCCAAATCATTAAGAGAAAGGTTCAAATGAAAATGACCCTGAGGTTTCCCTTCACATCCTATAAACTGGCAAAGATTAAAAAAAAATTTAAACAATCAATATTCGAAGAGAAATCAGAAAAACCAACACAGTCTTGATAATGCCATGAATTTTTTGAACTGTTTTAGGTTTCGATTTCATAATTACACAAGAAAACAGCTCAACTATTTACATCCTGTGGCCCAGTGGTCCCATAAGTGGGCATACATACACCCCAAGAAGGTGAAAAATAGAGACAAAGATCCAGTATATGCCGAAATATTCCCAGCAGCCCTTTCTGTGGTAGTACAAGTCTGGAAAGGCAAGGACTGTCTTTCTGCTTGCATTTGTAAGTGCCTAATACATGCCTGCTGACTTGACCTGACTTGGTTGCCCATCAACCAGGGAATAGTTGAAACACCTATGATATATTGAATGCAATAAATTATTACTGTGGAGAAATGACAAATAAGAATTCAGAGAAATCTGGGAAAATGTATAAATGATAAGAGCAAAATAAGCAAAGCCAAAATCTGAACTACATACGCAGTGACTATGACAAAATAAATGAAGAGATAGATGGAAGGATGCCCAACTCTGATAAGGACCCAGAAGAAGAGATTATAATAAAGAAGGCCATCACTGCCCTCTCTCTTAGCGAAGTGGTGGGGGATGGACCACTAGTGGAGAAGTCACCATATTGGATGCTTTTGGTAGGCTGTTTTTCTTTGTTAAAAGGTAAGGTTCAATTTGGAGGGGAGGACCATATTTTCAGAAATGACTGTAACATAAAAATACAGGACATCCATAAAATTTTTAAAAAATAAATTTAAGTGTAAAACCTGTACAAGGTCATTGTGAGAACTAAAAGATACATAAAGTATGCAAGATAAACTGGACTGTAACAAAAAGAACACAAAATCGGAATGTTGACATGTGAGTTCAGACTCTTCTCGTCTATGACTTTGAAGTCAAGAGAGACTTGGGTATAAACCTTCCCACACATTTACTAGTTGTGTGATGACAGACAAGTTATTTAATCTCAGAACTGTGCTTAGTGGGCAAGAAATGATGATAATCTGACTAAGAAAGAACAAACAGATAGAATGATAACCAAAAGATAGTAGAGAAGTGTAATCATGATGAAGGAAGAAAACAACTTGAAAAAGAATCTTCCATCCTTTAGAATATAACATATATTAGATACCAGATATTAGATAACAGATAAGGGGTCATCCAGTCTTGACTTAGAGACCTCTAGGGAAGGGAAACCTACAACCTCTTGAGGAAGCCCATTTCATTTTGGGATGGCTCTAATTCAGGCCTGTACAACTATGGTCTGCCAAAGGATTTTGGGTAGTCCTTGAAGATGTAAAACAGGCCTGCACAACATATCGCCTGCAGGACATATGCTGTGAAGGCCTGCGCTAACTGTTATTTCATTTTCCCTATATCAAGCCTAAATCCACCTTCCTTCAATTTATTCCCACTTTTGCCTGCCAAGAACAAGAAGAATAAGCTGAATTCCCTCCACAAGCTTGTCCTTCAAATCCGCCCCCCTCCCACTCCCCTCCTCTACTTTCCTCCTCTCTAAGCTAAACCATTCCCAGCTCCTCCAATTAATCCTCATAAGGCATAGTTTCTAGGCTCCTCACTACCCTGCTTATTATTTCCTTCTGAATGAATTTATGCTTGTCTATGTCCTTCCCAGAAAATGATGCCCAGAAAATGATGCCCAGAACTGGACATAGCACTTAAGATGTGATGTCACCAGGGCACAAAGAGTACAGCAGGACTCTCACCTCTCTTGTCATGGACACTGTCTCTTTTAATGCTGCCCAAGTCAGCATTACCTGTCTTGGCTGCCATTTCATTCTTGTAATTCATAATGAATCTGCAGACCACTAAAGTAACCAGATCTTTTTCACAAGAAAGGCTGTGAAGGCCATGTATCCTCTCTCTTGTACTCGAGTTGATTTTTTTGAACCCAAGTATTGGAACTTTACATTTATTCCTTTTATCATGGATGACTTAATAGGAGATCAAAGAATCATAGATTTAGAGCTGGACAGGGCCTCAGTGGTTTAGTAAGAAGTAAGAATCAAGTCTAAAGTGCCAAACTCAAATAGAAATGGAATCCCAGGTGCTACATGATGACTTAGAAAACCACAAATAGACATTATTTGTGATGTATTATATTACTTTTATTTATTTTGTTAAACATTTCCCAATTGCATTTTAATCTGGTTGGTTGCATTGAGTTGTATCTGCTGGTCAGAAATTTGACACCTTTGGTATAAATAAAGGATAAAGGTATAAATAAAGAAGGATGAGAACAATTTGACTGGAATGCAAACTATGTTAAGGACAATAGAAGGAGATAAGGCTAGATTGGCATGTTGGGGGATCTTGAATGAATGTCAACATCAGGAGTCTAAATTCTCAAGGTTTTGAAATAGAGGAGAAATGTAATAAGGGTGGCACATTAGGAAGATTCTTTGGGCAGTAATATGGAAGATGGATAATTGTAGACAAAGAAGGTTGTTACAATGGCCTAGTCAAGAAGAGATGGAGGTCTAAAATAAGGTCATTGGAACAACAATAGCAAGAATTTAGACAGTACTTGAAGGTTTACAAGATACTACCAATATTAACAAACACTACCAATAATACAGCCTTGGGAGGTAGGTGGTAGCATCTCTATTTTACAGATGAGGAAACTGAGACAGACAAGTTTTCTTTTGGGGGGTGGTTGGTTATTGCTGTTTTAACGTGACTTGTCCAGAATCCTAAGGGAAAGGCAAGAGAAAGGGTCAGACACCAGACAGACCAAGGAAGGTCATTGAATGGACACGTGAGGCAAGGCATGGGGAAGAATCAAAGATAACTCCAGGGTTTACACCTGGGTGATATGGGGAATAGTGGTGCTACTAATACAGATGGAGGTGGTATTCTTCTGTTACTCATTTGCAGTCACTTTCTAAGTTATATGTATTTACTAAGTAATTCAGTAAGTGGCTTATCTGAGCCAAAGGTATCAAACATGTGACCTGTGGGTCTCCAATACAGATTAAAATGTAATGGGGAAATATGTAACAAAAAATACAATAGAACATAGTTAATGTTAACGTGTCACTTTCTAAGTCAATATGCAGTAAAAGGGATCCTCGTGTCTGGTTTAGTGACCCTGGTTTCTATTTGACACCACTGGTCTGGGCAACACAATTGTTTCATGTGCTCTGTGTTTCTCCTGTGGATGGCCAGACCAGTTTCTTGTGCTATATAAGCCCTATTAAATTAGATCTTTTTATTTTGGCCCTTTGATTCAATATGTTCAGTTATTTAAGCTTTGTGCAATGTATTAATTCTTCCTCAGAGTTTTGTGTCCCATGAAAATTTGATAAGCATGATTTCAGTGTCCTTCATCCAAGTTAAACAAGACAAAGTCCATTCATCTTAATGACTACTTGAGATTCATGGCAATGCAAAATGCCACCAAAAACCTCCTTCTTATGAACAGTTTTCAGAGGAAGAAATTAAAGCTATCGCTCATATCTAGTAATATGAGGAAATGCTCTAAATCACTATTCACCACAATCTCTGAGATTCCACATCACACCTATCAGATTGGCTAACATGACAAAACAGGAAGGTGATAAATGTTGGAGAAGATGTGGGAAAACTGGAGCACTAATGTATGGTTTGTGGTGTTATAAGCTGATCCAACCATTCTGGAGAGCAATTTGGAACTGTGCCCAGAGGGCTATAAAAACGTGCATACCCTTTGGCTCAGCAATATCACGTCCAATTCTAGATCCCAAAGAGATCATAAAAATGGGAAAAGGACCCACATGTACAAAAATATTTATAGCAGCTCTTTTTGTGGTGGCCAAGAACTAGAAATTAAGGGTATGTCCTTCAGTTGGGGAATAGCTGAATAAGTTGTGGTATACGAATGTAATAGAATACTATTCTGCTATAAGAAATGATGAGCAGGCAGACTTCAGAAAAACCTGGAAAGACTTACATGAACTGATGCTGCGTGAGGGGAGCAGAACCAAGAGAACATTGGACACAGTTACGGCCACAGTGTGCGATGACTGACTTTGATAGACTTAGCCCTTCTCAGCAACGCAGGGATCTAAGACAGCTCCAAAAGACTCATGATAGAGAATGCTCTCTACATTCAGAGAAAGAACTTAGGAGTCTGAATGCAGACGGAAGCGCGCTATTTACTCTCCTTTCTTCTGCTGTTTTGTTTTGTTTCTTCTTTCTCATGGTTCTTCCCATTAGTACCAATTCTTCTTTACATTACGACGAATGTGAAAATATGTTCAATATGAATATATAAGTAAAGTCTGTATCATATTGCACACTGTCTTGGGGAGAGGAGGAAAGGGGGGGGAATTTAAAACTCAAAATCTTAGGGAAGTGAATGCTGAAAACTAAAAATAAATAAATTATGTTAAAAAAAAACCTCCTTCTGCTTAACAAACCAACCCATTCATGACTACTCTTTAGGAAAGAATTATGAATCCACATAATTTTTTTCATCAAGTTCACCTTTGTTCATTTTCCCCACAATGACACCATGAAAGACTTGGTCAAATATGTCACTGAAATTAAGGTATACAAAATCAGGGTCTACAATAACACCTTGCTCTACCTAGTTACATATAGTAGATACTTCATACACAATGCTCACAAATGTCAGGGAGTAAACAGAAGGATGTGCAGCTGGAAGATGTGCTTCTTTAGAGACTGACCATACTAGGAACTACATTAGAGAGGAGGAGAATCTCTGCCTCAGCCCAATTAATGAATTCACAGCATTATACATTTGGAACCTTCTCAAATATAGGATGAAATTTCTTAAGTGACTTTCCTCATTTAACTTTCTAAAACTTTTCACTCAAATCATTTAAAATGCTCCTGTAATCCCTTCAAGGTTTATGCCCATTTGAGATATTCAAAACAATGGGCCACTAGCTTTGAAGATAATTCTAAAAGAAAAAAAAAGAATCTCAAAAATGTTTTTGAGCAATAACATTATTATTAGATTAAGTATATAACCTCCTTAAGAGATTATTTTGAGAAGAAAAATTCCTTTGAATGCATAAAATTCATCTGTTGGTTAGAAAATCAATCACATTACCTCACGGTTTTACCTCATCTACTACCTAGGACTACCTTAAAAATTGATCTATATCTATGTAACCATAGGCAGCTAGGTGGCACAGTAGATACAGAGGCCAGGACTACAGGCAGGAACACTCATTTTTCTGAGTTCAAATCTAGCCTCAGACATTTACTAGCTGTGTGACCCTGGGTAAGTCATTTAACCTTGTTTGCCTCAGTTCCCTCATCTATAAAATGAACTGGAGAAGGAAATGGTGAACCATTCCAGTATCTCTGCCAAGAAAATCTCAAATGGGGTCACCAAGATTTGGACACAATTGATATGACTGCACAACAAAATAAAACCATACTTCTATATATGACAGAAACCCCCCCTTAATATTCAGTTATATACTAATGTTGTGCTCTGCTGTTGGTATTTCATGTATTTACAATGTAATCTCTGTTAATATCCAAAGAGAAGAGATTATATTCATCAATGCACAGCATTTTGTATAGCGCTACATATAAGTACAAGTACTTGATATATGTTTTGGGATTTTTTGCAAGGCTATGATTTGGGGTAAACCAACAAGCAGAATGAAATCATACCACAACTTTTACATATATGCCACTTTTTCTGTTATATATTTAGTGAACAACCACTCTGGCTGCTAAGCAACCTCTGCCCAGATAAGATGGCTAGCAAGCCTCATCACGACTTTAGGAGTTCTAAAGCAGCAGTTCCAAGGAGACATTTATTTATGGAAGTTAAACTGCTAGGATGGTTAGGAAGTTTAAAACTCAAATGTGATTACCTTCAATTTTCTTTCCTTTTCTTGTACAATGGCACGAGTGATTGTGAGTGTGGAATAGGTAAAGCTCAGCATGAGCAGTAAGGGAAGCTGGTACTGGATAGCAACCAGAAAAGAGTCGGAAATGAACGGTGGGTACGGGAACCTCTTTGCAATGACGTTGACCTTCTCAAACAGTCTGGTCGCAGCAGTGCTTGCATGGTATTGCATGATGGCTTTATCCACAGCATGCTGAACAGCCAGGAATCCCTCTCGGATATATCCTAAGTAAGAAAGGAAAGGATACCAAGCCTAGTAAGTAGAAAATTGGTGGTGCCAGGCAGCTGGCTCTCAGAGTGCTGCCCACCACATAAGTGGAGGTATGGAGGACATCTCCACAGTTCTCATGATGACGGATGGAGGGAAACAGTCGCCTCTCTGGCCACACTATTTTTGGAAACCTTTTCTGCCTCAGTGACGCTACCACACAAAGACTGGTATAGGAGCAAGCAGTAATATTTTCATCTCTACTTCTCCCCCTTATGTAAATATATTTGATATTAACAGAACAAATACAACAAGACATGGTCTAGAAATAGGATAGGCAAGATGATACCATAAAACAATGAAGGCAATGGTTCAATTCAACTCAACAAGCATTGATTAAGAGGTTACCATTTACAGGGTGCTGTAAGAAATACTGGGGATATAAAGACAAATGAAAAACATTCTCTGCCCCAAGAAGTATATACTATTGTAGTGATATAAGTCTCCACATATGCCACTTTGGCTGTTATATATTTAGTGAACAACCACTCTGGCTGCTAAGCAACCTCTGCCCCAATAAGATGGTTAGCAAGCTTCATCACAACTCCAGCAGCTCTAAAGCAGCAGCTCCAAGACAACATTTATTTAGGGAAGTTAAACTGCAAGAATTGTCAGGTAGTTTCAAAACTCAAACATAAATGCTTCAGATAAATAAATGTGATATAATTTGAGGAGGGAGAGAGCACTAACACCTAGGGGATTCTAACAACTAGAAAACCTTTCCTGTACAAAGTGGCACATAAGAGGGACCTTGGCAGAAGCTGAGAATTCTAAGTGCCAGAGGCAAGGAAGGAATAGAGTCCAAGCATGATGGCCAGCCTATGCAGAGGAAAGAACTGGAAGGCTAAGCTTGGGAAATGACATGTAGGCTAGAACATAGAGTGCATAAAGGGGGACAATGTGAAATAAGTCCGGAAAGGTGGGCTGCAGCTGGCTATGAAGGGCTTTAAATGTCATGGTGAAGAGTTCATATTTTTTCTTAGAATAGGGAGCTTTTTAAACAAGATCAGATGCGTGCTTTTAGCAAACATGTGGAAGGTTTGGAAGTAGGAAGACCAACAAGGAAGCCAGTGCAATAACACAAGGCAAGTCGAGACAAGAGCCTGATCTAAGGCGGTAGCTGGATGAGGGGAGAGACGTTGTAGAAAAAGACCAGAAAACATGGGACAATCAACTGGATAGAGGCTGGGGAGAAAGTAAGCAGGTTAAGAAAAGTGGGCAAACAGAAAAGCAAAATAAAGTTCCTAAAATTCAAGATGAAGTAGACATCAAGACATCTTGCTATCTTGTAACACTGTGGCATTTTTATATGCACCTACATGTGTACACGTTGTCTTTCCTGATAAAAGAGAATTGCCTTGTTTAATTTCTCTTCTACTTTTAGTGTATGTGGTATATGTCGCCATTCTAGATTATAAGCTCCACAAGGGCAGGAATCAGGTCTTATCTAAATTTTGTCTCTCATACCTATTATTACTTCCCCCACTTTGGTTTATTAATAAATGTTTATTGCACTGAACTGACTTAGGCAGCTGAAGAAACTCTGCTATTTAAAAACAAACAAACAAAACCCACGCATATAGAGTTCTCCTCACCAGGTTCTCCTCCGTCAGGAAATGAGGGTTCCCTGGGTCCTGGATTTGGGAAAAGTGGAAAGAGAGAGGTAGTGTGCCATCCTTCAATATCTTTTGGAAAAAAGAGATTCATCCCTGCCCACATATCATTCTTTCGAAAGTGACTGAAGCGCAGGTGGTACTTAACCTACAAAAGGCAAATAAGAAACAAACTGTGAATAAATAAATAAATTAAATAAATACATAAGTAAATAAAACACATGGGAATAAATATTTTTCATCTGAAACCTGAAAACAAATACTTTTTTTTAGGCAAAAAGATGTTTTGGTGATGTGATTACAGGACAGATGCCCACATGCAGCGAATGTTCAAGTGAGTAAAGTCTAAGTCAGAGAATGACAGCAATCTTGCCCTGAACCAAGTAGCCAATCCCACCATAGCGACACAGACATTGGGCTACCTAAGCCAGGCTCTCCATTGGTCAGCAATCCAAATGGTATCTTCTAGAAGCAATCAATAATTGAGGCATCATGAATCATAACTTAATTCCAAAAATGGAATAAATGGATGGTCTTGGTGACTCCCAACTCCAGAAGAGGGATCTTACAAGCCTCATCAGGCCAGCCACACAAAAATGTTATTCTCTTCTAAAAAATGCTGTATTTAAAATGTTAAGAAATCACACCTACTTCATCCTGAAATGCTAGCTAGCTGTTCTGCCCACAAGCGAGCAGAGGCCGAGGAACCAATATTCCCTTTAGCAAACTTACCGAGCTAGAAATGGCACTGAGAGTCCTTGAGGCCTAGCACCATAGCTTCAGACAAGAAGTGTGTCAAATCATTCTTTATTGACAGCTGTTTAATCATAAGAACTTCATGAAAATCAAGGAAGTTAGATAACAAAGACCTTCAGAAGCAAGATGAAGATCCATTTGACTGAATTAAGCGAAGGCAGAAAGATGGACGATGACTTGGGCCTCTGTGGCTAAAGGCTTTGTTCAAATCACTGAAAGCAACTGCAATCACAAAAATAATTTTAATAAATAAATACTTTCTTACCTCGAGTGGGAGGGGTTCCTTGTAATGACTGAAGTTGTGCTCAAACACAATACCAGCAAGCACACTGTAAGAGTGATTATTAAATTTAATGTAATCTTCAAAATCCTTTTCTGAGGGAAGGCCACGAACTGCAGAGAAAACAAAGCCCAACGGTGAGTGTTCTGCATGAGACAATAATGTGCAATCACCCAAGGAGATGTGGGAGGGCTGGTCTGTTTCATCCACAGCCAAGGGAGGCCACACTTGTAAAGCTCTCTATGACCCCATAAAAAGGCCTCCCTTGGACACAAGTCCCCTTCTCTCCTCAAGCGAAGATGAAGTATAGTAGTGCTTGGGAAAACAATCTAACTTATTAGATTGTAAACTGTGACTTATTTAACTTGTCCCCTGCACAACCAAAACAACCCAATGTACTACACTTTGTACGAGGTAGGATGCTAAATATTTGTTGAATTCAACAGAATCAAGGCTTGAATGCATTATTTACACTTTGCTCACTGGATCAAAAGTTGTAAAGGACTTTCCAGGTCCTCTTGTTCAACCCATACCTGAAGCATGAATCACCTCTACAACATCCTTGACAAGTGCTAACCCAGCTTCTGCTAGAAGATCTCCACTGACAGGTAATTCATTATTTCTGAAGACAGACCATTCTGCTTCTGGACAATTTGAATTGTCAGGAACTTTCTTTTCATTTTGAACCGTTTACAGAAAACTCCTATCTCCTCATAGCATCTAACCTTTCAGATCGATGACTAAAGTTTTTTTCACCATCTCAGTGATGGTCTTCACAGCTTCACTGTTGGAAGGAACATAAACCAGCTCCCATGTGTCTTCGGGGGGAGGAAAGTTGAAAAACAAGGGCAGCTCCCTGATGTGCTGGCCAGGGTAGATGGTAGCATTGGGAATGTTTTCTGAGTGAATATTCTGGCGAAGCCAGATTAGGATCCCAGAGAACAGCAATGGCAGGAGAATTTCCAAGATAGTTACCACAATCTTCCGCTTCTAAAAGAGAAATGAAACTCTGCATTAATCCAAAACTGAGCACAAGCTTCCAGGGGTCCCTTGCCTGAAGAGGTACAGTCAAAACCCAATGAAAGGGAATTGGCATTATTTTTTCCCTCTGTGCTATGTCTTGCACCCCATTTCTTCCCACCTGTATCTACCTTTAAGGTGTAATTCTTCCAGAGAAGAAGTGTAAACTGCTTGAACACAGCCATTCTTCTGTCCAAAGGGGAAGCTCAACTCTAGACAGACACAGGAAGAAAGAGAAACAGTGTTTGGAATAAACATTTTAGTTGCAGATCTTTTGAGAGATATGTTGAAAGGGAAGGTAAATATAAGAGGCAAGAGCAAGTCAGTTTAATATAAATTCTCCCTTTCCCCGACATGGCTCCTCCTTTGCTCAGATATTTAGCTTTTTTAATGTCAATAAAAAACAAAACAAAACAAAACAAACAAAAAAAAAAGAACCACATACCCACGGAGGAAAAAACCTAAGACCACAGGTTTCCTTGTGTGGCCCAAAAGAGTCTTCAGAATATAATGTTCCCTTCTGCATCATCAATACATAAGGTCTGTCAGGGTGGGTGATGATCTTTTTTAAAGGAATAGGCACCTGAGTGAAAGGAGAATTGTCGTTTCAGGGATTTCTGGTTTTTTTTGGTAATGGGAGGGTATAGTTCATATCTTATTTCAGTGGTTTGAGAAACCCCTAATGTGGAAACTCCCTTCACACACAGAGATCTATGTATAGCCTCTATCTGTCTATCTGTCTGTCTGTCTGTCTGCAACTTACAATTGAAAGGTTGGATGACTTGCCCCCAGTCACAAGCTAGTTATGTATTGCAGGGAGGACTTGAACCCAAGTTTTCTTGACCCAAGAATAGCCCTCTATCTACTTTGGGCATTTGGTCCAATGCCGTACTTGATATGAGATTGCTTAACAACATTATATTAATTAGAAAACAAATTTGTTTCATATAATCAACCAATAAACAAGTATTGGGCAACTAGGTGGCACAGTGGATAGTGCCAAGTCTAGAGTCAGAAAGACCAGAGTTCAAATCTGGCCTCAGACACTTACTAATAACTGTGTGACCCTGGGCAAGGCATCTGTTTGCCTCAGTTTCCTCATGTGTAAATTGAGTTGGAGAAAGAAATGGCAAGCCACTCTACTATCTTTGCCAGGAAAATCCCAAATAGGATCATGAAGAGTTGGACAAGAATGAAAATGACTGAACAACAACCAACATGTAGGATATGTGAATACACACACAAAAGCATGACCCGGTTCCTGTCCCGTTCTAGTATTCTACGAGACAAATAAGTAAGCAAAATATTCCTGTTTATGGAATTTATCAGTCTTCCTTTTTTTCGGCTCCATCACCATCTACCACTGTCTACCATCGAATCAGTGATATGACTTGATGATGTGACTTCTTAAAATCTGATCTGTAAGAAGCTGGACATAGGTGGAGGGGAGGGCTGCAGGGTCAAGACTGCCTACCAAATTATCAAGATTTTCCTTGTGTTTTAAAAAGATGAATGAAGATGGATAGTCATATGCTTCAAGTCTTGCTATTTTTTCACACCTATTTATTTTTTAAATAAATGAGAGCTATCATGTAATTGTTTGTTTTGAGGCAATCTGGGTTAAATGACTTGCCCAGGGTTACACAACTAGTAAGAGTCTGAGGCTGGATTTGAATTCAGGTCCTCTTGACTCCAGGACAGGTACTCTATCTACTGCACCCCTAGCTACACCCCACATCTATTTTAAAAGTAAGGATTTATAATTAATCATGTCAAAGTCTTTCTTTCTCTACTCACACAGCCCCTACCTTAGTTCAGGCCGTCATTAGCTGTCACCTAGATTTTTGAAATGACTCTTAATTGGTCTCTCTTCCTTAAAGCTTCTACTCAGTGCAAGCCATGTCCACACAGTGGTCAAAGCGATTCTCCTTAAGCATAAATCTGATCACGTCACTCTGCTGAGTCAATAAACTTCAGTGAAGCCCTATTGCCTTCAGAAGAAAAATGTAAAATTCCTCTGCTGGGCTTTTAAAGTCCTTTACAACTTAGCCTCATCCAATCTCTCCAGACTCACTCTATATACATGAGCCCCCTTGCCACACTCTACAAGCCAATCAGTTTAGCCTTCCCTGTTGTTCACATGTGACTCTCTCCCACATCTTGCCCTTTGTACTGGGCATTCCCTCAAGCACAGAATGCATTTCTTCACCTTGAACTCTCAGCATCTCTCTTCCATCATGAAGCAGTTTAAGAACCACCTTCTCTATAAAGCCTTTTCTGATTCCCCCAAAATAGTGGTATCCTCTCCCTCCCAACTACTTTGTATTTCCCTTTTTTCCCTCAAGGCAATCAGGGTTACTAGTAAGTGTCTGAGGCTGCATTTGAGTTCAGGTCCTCCTGACTCCAGGGCGGATGCTCTATCCCCTGCACCACCTAGCTGCCCACTTTGTATTTGTTTTGCATTTATTCTATATATACTTATATCTGTGGCAACTAGGTGAAGTAGTGAATAGAGCAGCAGTGCAGGGGACAGGAGGACCTGAGTTCAAATCTCACCTCAGACACTTGACACTCACTAGCTGTGTGACCTTGGGCAAGTCACTTAACTGCAACTGCCTCATCCTGGGTCATCTCCAGTCATCCTGATGAATATCTTGTTACTGGATTCAGATGGCTCTGGAGGAGAAGTGAGGCTAGCACAGCCCTCCACTCAAAAACAAAAATCAAATGCAAGTCATGTCATTATTTCTCTGTTGGTATAGTCTTCTTTGGCAACCAAGGATGAACACACTTATATCTATACATTTTGCCTCTCTTACAGAATGCAGGCTCCTTGCAGGTAAGTATTGTTTTATTTTCTGTGTCTGTGTCTCTAGTACCTAGCACAATGCCTGGCACATAGTAAGTGCTTAATAAATACTCATTGACTGGCTGTAAAATATCTGGAAAACACACTGGATTTACTGCAAGAAGATCTGAGTTCAAATTCTGCCTCCATCACATAATACCTGCACAACTTTGAGCAAGTTGCTTCACCAACCTGGGCCTTGGATTCTTCATCTATAAAACAGGGAGGGCTAGACCAGATGAACTTTAAAGGCCCTTGTGTGGCAAACAACCAATCATCATCACTGGCATCAGCAAGGATTGGTCATTTTAATCCAAAGGTTTTTGACTAGTCAAAGAAACTATAACCAAAGACTAAATAAGACCTGGTATGGATAACTGGGCAGAATTAATCTTTTTTCCTTGCCCCTTCAGAAAAAAGGACCTTAAAGCAATTTTAAAATTAAAAATTAGACACCTGAAGTCTTTGATGAGAATATATTATGTTAGGTGGGAGTACCTGTAAGAAAATTATATTCTAGCAGTATGGCTCAATGACACATTGAAAATACTCAAAAAATAGAGGGAGCTAAGTTCCATGTGCTTAGGGTATAGGGTCAGATGATGACTAGACTTTGGGAAATTCCTACTTGCAGAAAGGAGAGACCCTGAGGTTGCCCTGTTCATTTCCTGACAAGATTTCAGAACTCTTAAGTATATGACATCTCAAGTTTCCAATAAAGAAGCCAATAAAAATGAAGTCATACAATCACAGCAGTTGCGAACTACAGGCAATTCTTATAGTTAGATATATAGGTGTAACACCCTGAAAAGTTTATAACAGAATTCAATTTAACAAATATTTATAAACATTTGAGTCATTATGTTAGGCAATGAAAACACAAAGTTGAAATTTGAGTTATGTCATTAGGTAGCTAGTTATTACTAAGGCATATGATAGCAAATCCTCCTGCAACACACTTCAGAATATTTCAAAATTCTTTTTTTCTTAAAAAAAAGACAACATAACTGTTGACTTTCTGTGGAAAAATAAATGATATTCTAATAATCAATATATAAAAATTAATACTGTCCACATAGAAGTCATGCTGATTCTTTTTTCTATGTGTTCCTTAAGTTCATGCTTCTTAAAATGTTTTTACTCAAAAAAACTATTGTGAATATCAGTATGAAACAGAGCCATGATAAAATACGTACTTAATAACTTAAAATATGCCTTATAATAAATCATATTATGAAAAAGTACGAGTTTAAAGGAAATGATAACGCATGCGAAAGGGTTAATGTGGAGCTTCTAAGTAAATTATCCTTATCTCTAAACTAAACACTTGGTGTAGAAAATTAAAGATTTATTTATTACCATTAGTATCACAATTAGTTAGCAACATAGTTAAGACTAAGAAGAGGGAATGGGGACTGGGCTTGTGATTTTATTAGTAAAGAGAACTCCCAACGGAGGGAGCTCACTCTACCAGTGCAGGTTGTCACCTCCTCTGAAATCTACAGTTTTAAAAACCGCCTGAAGTATGGAGAAATCAAGTGTCTTCCCCAGGGCCATCCCATCAGTATGTGTCAGATGTGGGACTCAAACCCAGATCTCCTCTAGCTTTGAGGACAGCTCCCTCTATCCATTGTGACAGGTCAATGATTATATAAAAGATTTCTCAACTCTCAAGAACTACACAGCACAGGAAATAGCAAAATGAGTGTTTTTAACATAGATAAGGAAAAAAGCTAGAGCCAAGTGGGTAAACACATTGTGTGCAATTTGGGGCAAGATATGGTGGGAATCAGTTGAGTCAAGGTAGGCTTCCAGCTCTGATCAATTTGAACTGTTATCTCCACATGTAGGGATCCGTTTTAAAGGCAGTGAGTTAAAAAAAACATCTAGAGGGCAGTTAAGTAGGGCATGGATAGGAGTCTGGACCTGCAGTCAGGAAGTCCCGAGTTCACATTCAGCTTCAGACACTTACTTGCTATGTGACTCTGGGGACGTCATTTAACTCTTATTTGCTTCAGTTTCCTCATCTATAAAGTGAGGAGAATAAAATAGCCTTTAGGATGGTTGTAAGGATCAAATGAGATATCTGTAAAGCAGTTAGCACATAGTAGGCGCTATGTAGCATCAGTTATCATTATTAAGCAGGAAAGACACAGTAGAACTACTGCTACTTTTTTCTCCTTACCTCAAATTAATTGTTTCTTTTTAAGGGAATG
The DNA here is from genome assembly GCA_028658325.1 of Potorous gilbertii. Classification (NCBI taxonomy): domain Eukaryota; kingdom Metazoa; phylum Chordata; class Mammalia; order Diprotodontia; family Potoroidae; genus Potorous; species Potorous gilbertii. Next base: position 36,425,372 of record CM053769.1, on the reverse strand, counting down.
GGGACAAAATGATTGAGCATCCAAGAAAAGTCTCCTCTAATGGTTGGGGAATAAGACCACAATATTTAGAGCTGGAAAGAACCTCAGTAGTCATTTACTTCAACCACACTTGCCCCCAACACACACCACACAACACTTAAAAGATGAGAAAGTTGAGGCCAAGGATGATTCATTGATTTGTCCAAGGTCATTCAGATAGTAAGCAGAAAAGCTAACATTTGAACTCCAAGTCAGTTCAGATTCCAAAGCTACTTTTCCTGTCCCTACATTGCACAAAGTCTCTCTCATGAATACAACAGTAGGTTTCCCTTTAGGTAAGAGAGATATTCCTATGTGGAGTTATTGTCTGTGGATATATATATATATATATATATATATATATATATATATATATGTATATATACACACATATACATATATGTGTATGTGTGCATATATATATTTTTTTCTACATATATAGATATCTATATCTATATACATATATTTTTCACATATCTCTAGGTTCAGGAAAAAAGAGAAAGAGAAGACATTCTTACTCCATAAGTAAGATAGATAAGTTATCTAGGCCACTGACCTGGGATCCCGGGGAGAAGCTCATTGTAATCCTTCCTCCAGGGAACAGGAAAAAAATGGAAGAGACACAGCTACCTTGGGGTAGGGTTAACAACCCTCTTGAGCCTGTCTATGAACTCCCTAACAAGGCAGCCCTGAAATGTGGCAACACTGACTCCTCTGAGAGGTAGCAGGAAAAACATTTAATGATTTGACATAATTTCCAGGCACCTCTTGAGAAATGAGGAATACCTAAATATGATTTGGAAAATGCTAACAAAATAATATACTCATAAATAGCTCGCCCACCAGTCAGAACAGGGGCAAAAGGTATAAATACACTTTTACTTTAAGCAAAACAGGTCTGACAAATACAAATATGTACTTACAAAGAGATCAGCTAGGTATGCATGGCAAAACTTTAAAATATTATATAAATGTGAGACATTAGGCAGTAATTCTTTACTTTTCCTCAGTGAATTTAAAATATGACTCAATTAGAATCTACCACCAAAATGATTTATACACTATTTGGAAACATTTCTACTACTTAAAATAAGATGGACTTATATTTCATAGAGACATTTACATTTATTTTATTTTACATAAAAACACAAAAATCTAAAGTTCAACAAGCCTCCCCACTTGTATTTATTAGATGCTATTTGTTTAACAGAGCTTCTGCTCTGCTGGGACTCCCTTGGGAAGGGTTTTAACTGATATGGATCTTAAGGCACTTTGCTCAATGGAGTTTAAAACTTTCTGCAATATGATGTGCTTAATTAAACAGAACTTAAGCTTAATATACTAAAAAAAAAACACCATTTCTTTTTCTGGAAATCCAGATACTCTTTTTTAAAAAAGCTAATTCTCCCTAATTAATCTACAGTATTAAATATCTTTATTTCATGGAAAGAATATTGAATTTGGAGTCAGGGCACCTGAATTTAAGTCCCAGACCTACTGACAAATTACCTGTGTGACTTTGGGTAACTTTGTTCCCTTCCCTGCATCTCCCTTTTCCTTTTCTGTAATATGAGGAGAGTGTGTTAGATGTTGTCTGAATTTCCAGCCAGTTCTACTTCCCTCTGAACTCACGGGACTTACCTCATTTGTCAAGAGCTTCAGCCTTCAGTCATTAAGAAACCAGTACTTAGAAAGTGCTTAGAAAGTCAATCAGAAAAAGTTTCAAAGATTCTAACAAATTCAAAAGGCCCATTTCCTGTATTTGAAAACTCTGGTTTATGGAATACTGCACAGTTTTTGGAATAGCAAGATAGATTGTTATAAGGAAAGGTACAAAATTAAGTCCACAAAATAAAAAAACCACTCATTGGTGACACAGACTATATTTTATAAAGACCAGTGGGCCACCAGTCTTGGCTCACAGAGATTACTTAGTAATTAGGGTAAAATAGGAGGTCAAATTACCATCTTTTATTTAGGATCCAGTTTTCTACAAGCCTATAAAAACAAGACACTGGGATATGTGATTTTTTTTTAAATTAAAAAGGATTCAGCGCTTCTTTTCTGCTGCGTATCCACTTCTCAGTCTCAGATGACCCCAATGATTTTCAGTTTGAAATAAAGTCATTACATTTCAACACAATTGTGTGTTATATATTTAAGTTGTCAAAATTAGACAAACAAACCTGAACGATACCACTAAGCTTAAGAGCAGCTTGGATGTTTAATCAGTTTAATCAGTCAGCAACTAGAATGTCCTCTTCTAAACTGGATGGCAACAGAGCTTTCTTTGTCCACCTTGTGTGTCACTGTGGGGAAGCCTGCCTTGTTCCCGAATCAGGGGCTTACTTAAGGCAGGAAGTTCAAAAGAGAACTGCCTCCCTCAAGATCAGCTACTAAATTCAATAAGTGGAAGAAATTAAAAGGGATTGCGACTCTCAGGCATGAAAGATAAGAATTCCTCAAGAGGAATATAAATTAATTTCGTAATTAGGGAATTCCTCCTGGTTTACCGGTCACTGTTACCAAGGGTGGCCTTTAAGAGCCTTTCCTGAGATCATAGGCTGTGGTTTTCTATGCCCCTGGCAGGGATCTTAGAAATGACTAATGAAGCTAATGAGAAGCCAATAAAATATAGTTAGTATTTCTCTCTTAAACCTTGCTCTCAGGAATACAAGATAAAATGAACCATAGTTATAGGTAGTTCTAAGCCCTGGGACTGTGTTAATATTTGATAAACTAGAACAGTGAATAAAAACCTGCCTCTGAGTCAGGGAAGTCTAGAGTCAATGGATCAATCCATAAGCATTTATTAAGTATCCACTTCATTTTAAGCACTGTTCCCAATGGTTATATAAATACAATGAATAAATACAATGAAATCCCCACTTGCAAGGAGTTTACACTACAGGGGATGAGACAACAAGTACGTATGTGAGTATATACAGAATGTACAGAGAATACATACAACAAATATAGGGAAGTTCATTCAATACCAGGTAGATTGGGGGAATCATGAAAGGCTGATTCGTGTAGAAGATGGTATTTGAACTGTTTCTTGAAGAAAAAAGAGACTTCTGTGTAAGCTGGGAGGGCAACAGTGGGGAACGATGACCATACTGGTGTGCCTGTAGGTAAACCTGAATATTCATGCCCACAAATCATCCATCGAAATCAAGTTTCATAAGAAATTATGGCCTATATTTGAATATAGAGATTCACAAAAAATTTTGTATTAAAAAATTGGGATTGCAATGAAGTAAAATAACTGAAATTATAAAGAACTTTCAAACAACTCCATTTTAATAGACAATTACTATTTAGTAATTTAAGACATTAATAACTGAGGGTTAGTAATTTAAGATGTATTCTGACAGAGCTTTCATACTTGTAAAATAAAAACACCTAACACTGAACTCTTTACTTTTGTACATTCTTGCATGACATGTGCTACTCTCACTTGTGGTCACTAGTTCTCCATGTTTATCATCATAAAACAGCAACTACTTCCTCCCAGAAGTATAGTGGATTCAACACTTAAATCAAGTGAGCTATTTTCTGCATAGACCTGGTGTTAGAGGCACCTGTGGTATGAAGGGTCCAGTTTAATTCTGGGAGTTATTATATCTTCCTTAGCGCTAGACTTCACCCAGAAATTTGGGAGAAATCTTAGCTGGGCAGACTCATTTACTGGCATCAAATCAAGTTCTACATATACAAGTACACAGACAACAATATATAGATAAGCAGAGTGATATAGAGGAGAGAGCTTTAGTCAGGATACCTGGGTTCAATTAGGCTCAAGACTAGCTGTGTGACACTGGGCAAGTTGCCTGACTTCTCTGTATCAGTTTCTTCATTAGTAACTTGTGTATGACAATCCTTGTACTACCAAGGTTACAGTGCTATTGTGAAGAAAATTTTATAAACTTCAATGCACTAAATGAGATTGTTCGCAGCACCTAGGTCCTCCCTCCCTTCTCACCACCACAAAAATCCCTGAAAGTTATCCCAGGTTCAAGGTACATTGTGGATCAAACGTCCATTCAAAACCATATAGTTCATGAGCCCCAACCAATGTGTTTCTTTTATCAGCCAATCCAAGGGTACATTAACTCAAAGCAAAAGACATTCCTCTGCTCTTGATTTTCTGTCCCCCACAGCCTTCTAACCTTGAAAACTTCCTCTGACCCTATAGTCTTCTCCTCTGCTGAATACTTCCTGGAATTTCAAGGTTCCAGAATTCTCAAGGATGGTGAACAGAGAAGTCCTGGAGAAGGAAATGACAAATCACTCCAGTATCTTTGCTAAGGAAAACACAAAAGTGGTCATGAAGAATCAGATGTGACTGAAAATGACTGAACACACACATGCCCAGGCCAGCCATACTCACTCCTTCACTCCTTTCCCAGAATCTCCTACCATCCCTACCAAGTCCTCATATGGGTACTTACTCTTCCCCTTCTAGCTCCCTCCTCCCACCCATGGGGTCTTTTCTGTGTCTTCCTTCATTAAGATGTAAGCTCCCTATATTTCTACCACTTAGAACTGTGCTTAGCATACAGTAAGTACTTGTTGACTTAAGGTAGCATAACAAATAAGTGAAGGGAAGGAAGGGATGATAGAAGAGAGGGCAGATTGGTGATAAGGGTAATTAGAATGTCCAGTGTATTGGGGAGGGGGGAGAGCACAAATGGGGAGAAAATTCTGGAACCCAAAATCTTGTGAAACTGAATGTAAAAAGTTAAATAAATTTATTTAAAATAAAAAATAAAATAAAAAAAAAGAGAAAATGTCCTGTCCCTCCCCAGCTAAAGATAAGAGTACATTCTCCCACATAACCCATGCAAGAAGGGGCAGATGCAAAAAACATGTATGGTCCTCTGTTTTGCTAAGGAATACTACCTTTAATCTAGCTTTCCTCTTATGGTCTCCTTTTCCCTCCCATTTTCCTGTTCAGTGAAATGTATTTCTGTACCCTGCTGTGTGTGTATTCCTCCTTTGACCAGTTCAGATGAGAGTGAGGTTTAAGTGTGAGGGGCTTCCCTCATTCTATCCTTGTTTTTATAGATGACTACTTGCATATCTGATTATGTAAAATAATTTTCTCTATCCTTTCTCTCTTTTCTCCCACTAATGTATTCTCTTCTCTCCCTTAACATTCTTCTTTTAAGATCATCAAAACATAACAGAACTATTCCCCAGGTACAATGTCTAATAGATTCTGTGATCTCCGATGATGATAGGGTTCTGAGGGGACATATGAATCATGTCCTCACATTAGAATGTAAACAATGTGTCCTCATTAAAGTCTCTTAGGATTGTACATGTTTACTTTTTTTATGTTTCTCTTAACTCCTGTGTTTGAACTTCAGAGATTCTACGCATTTCTGACCTTTTTATCAGAAATATTTGTTAATGTTCATTAAAGATTCTTTTTCTTCCCCTTGTAGGATTATACTATATTCACTTTTGCTGAGTAAGTTATTCTTGGCTCTAAGCTGATATCTTTTGCCTTTTAGAAGATCACATTCCAAGTTTTCTACTCCTTTATATTGGTGGCTGCTAAATTGTGTATGATACTGATTGGGACTCTTTGGTACTTGAATTCTTTCTTTCTGGCTGCTTGCGATATTTTTTCTGTGATCTGGAAACTTTGGATTTTGGATAAAATTATCCTGGAAAGTTTTCATTTTAGGGGTTCTTTCAGGAAGTGAACAGAAGATATTTTTCTATTCTGACTTTTTCCTCTAATAAGAAATCTAGGTAGTTTAAAAAAATGATTTCTTGAAATGTGATATCTGTTTGGTCCCCTTTTTGTTTTGTCATGGAGTTCAGGTAGTACAACAATTTTAAATTCTATTTCCTTGATATGTTTTCTAGGTCTATAAGTCTATTTTGTTTTGAGGTTTGTTTTTTTTTTGGTCCGATTTCATTTTAATATTTCTTGTCCTCCATCAAGTCACTGACTTCTATTTAGTCCATTCTAATTTTCAGGGAATTTGTTGCTCAAGAAAAATTTTGTGCCTCTTGTGAAAAGTTGTTAATTCCCTTTCCCATTCACTTCATAGTTTTCATTTCTTTTGTAGTTTTTCCCTCTAGTACTCTCTTTCATGTATAAAAGCATTTTAAACTCTGTTTAAAAAACCTTTTGCTTCATCTCTTCCAGGGACTCTAGCTGAAGCTGTGCCAAGGTTATGTTTTTCTTTACGTTTGTAGATGCTATGGAGTCATCCTCTTCTGTGTTTGTGTCTTGAGTATCCTTATCATTACAATAGCTTTTTATGATGAAATTCCTTTTCGTTTGCTCATTCTTCTATCCTACCACCTAACTTTAGTTGGACTTTACGTTAGGGCAGGCTCTGTGCACTTCTAGAGGGAATGTCTGGGCTTGGATTGTTGCTACCTTCGTGGGAGTATTGAGTGCTATGTTGTTGAGTGTTGAGTGCTGGGTTTTCAGGGATAGCTGAGCTCCCCAAGGGGTCTGATTCAGAGAAGTCTACTACTTCTCCCATTGTTTGAGCCATGCAAGATCTTGACCTGGGTCTGAGTCTGAGGAATACTCCTATGGGCTTGCCTGGTTGGAGTCCCAGTAGATTGCTACCAGACTCAGTCACTGTCAGATACCTGGAAAGCCCTGTTGGTTTAGGTAACAGAACTGTAAGCTTCCTTTGGTCTGGGATTCTTGCCCTGATTGTTTCTCTGATGTTTCAGATGGGGTTAAAAGCTGGTTCTGGGGGTCTGAGTCATCTAACCGCTGCTTGTTCCTGAGCTTGCTTTGAGTTCAGCCTAGAGTCCACAACTATCCTTCACCGTGAATGTACCAGGGTTGCCAGCTTGCACCAATTCCTGCACTTTGACAAGTTTAGACCCCTCTGTGCTGGATTCAGGACCTCTTCTTTCCCTAGTGCATTGCCTCCCCTTGTGCTCTGACTCTGTATGGTCATTCTTCGCCAGACCTCATCTCCAGTGTCTGTAGACCTTTCTGTCTCCCCATTTTGACCTGGGCTTTAAAAATGATGCTCTGTGATTTTCTTCCTTGCATTTCCC
>CM053769.1:36388843-36417804 GCA_028658325.1 Potorous gilbertii | reverse complement strand
GCCCTCCTCTGCTTTGGTATGTAACTTAATATGATTTGTACATGCAGTAGATACTTTCCTAGACAAAAAGCTTTTGTTGAATAGAAATGAATTGTTCATATACCTTAGCTTGCCTTATTTCAGTGCCCTCTCTCATCTGTCTGTGATCAACATCTGTATCCAGTAATGTGATGCTGCCATTGTTTGTTAATTTTTAAAGCTGATTATCTGTAAAAATATAGGCTTTACTTTTTAAAATTATCTTGCTTATGTCATATCTATTTCCAGTTTCTTTATCCATTTAACTTCTGAAGTCCCTAGATACCATAGCCTCTTCAGATCTTACAGCTCTTCTGCAAGGATGGAAGCCAGAAAAGTTTCTAACATGATTTGGAAGGAAAAAAAGAGACCCTATCAGAAATTTTTAAAAAAATAGCATTTATTTTGAAGTATCTCTGGCTAAAAACACATACACAAAGGCTTCAACAGCTAGTGAGGCCAATGGCAAATTAAGATTCTAAAATCAGATTCTCTAGGCACTAAGACTTTGGAGGACTCTCCTCATAGTTTTTTGGTATCATACTAAAATAATATCATGCTAAAAATTTTTAAAAACTGTATCATGCTAAAATTAAATACATTTATTTTATTTAAAAGCTACTGATTTTAATTTTAATATGTCATCACACTTCTTGATTTTTATTTCTAAAATATAAGAACTTATAAAGTTGTAAAAGAAAAAATAGAACATAAAATTACAAAATGACTACAAACTGAATGAAACTAACAAAATAGAATCAAAGAATAAAAAAACTAACAATTATTAAATGGATTAAAAAATGGACAAATAATGTACTTTCTCCCAAAATATATTCAATGGGGCTATAATTTTATCAAGATGAGCAGTCCCTCCATTGACCAGACTGTAATCAATCCTTGCCTTTGAATCCTGTGAGATTTTCATGTTTTCCACAAACTCTTCATTGATTTTCTAAATAATAAGAGAATAATAATTTCTCGAATTAATTACAAAAGCTAAAAAAATAAAGAAGAGAACAGAAAAAGAAAAAAATGTAAAATTACTCTGATAGCCCACCAGACATAAATATCATAATGGCTCAATTTATGTCATCAAATGGTGGCTGGTGCATGTAGAAAATTCCATAAAATCATAATTTATTTGCATCTAGGTGCTGTCTATATTTTTCATGAAAATTTCAAGTAGGGAAAAGTCTTTTTTTTCTTGTCTTCTGGAACAACAAAATTCACACCAGAAAGGCGCTAGGTTAGAGAACTTAGAGATTCATAGCTTTAGATCTGGAAGGGACATGAGAAGCATTCTGGTACAACCCTTCACCCTTCCAATAAGGAACTTAGGCATTGAGAAGTGACACTGGTAAGTAACACAGAGGGAAGTTGAATCTACATTTTCAGACTCCAAATTCAGCACTTTTTCTGCAGTACTATACTGACAGTGAAGCTTAACCCTAGAGGGAGCAGCTTCAGTCAAGTGATGGAACTCAAAACCAGATGACAAGGGACTGAGAAACGAATGTCAAGTGAGGAAGTGAAGCAGAGGCAACAAACATAGAGAACTTTTCCTACAAACCTGGCTGAGAAAAGGAAAAGTGATATCTGGGCTGATGAGGGACAATGATGAGTCAAGTGAAGCTTCAGGTTGAATGCAAGGTCTTCTGCTACGAGTAAGAGAGGATGGTGGTTTGGGGGCCTTCAGAAAAGATGAGAAGGCTTTGGATGAGTCCTTGTGTGTATTTAGAAGGTAGGGGGGAATGATGATAGAGTCAGAGGATCTTAGATTTAGAATTTTCATAGACTTCAGAAGCCATCTAGTCAAATTATTAATCTCACAGATAAGGAAACAGCCTCAGATACAGTAACTTGCCAAAATTATACAAGTAGAAAGAGTGATGTCCAAAGCCATTGCCATTTACCACAAAGGATTTCCATGTAGCAGTGAGAATCCAGTTGAGATTCAATAACAAATTTCTAGTAGACACATCAGCACAGACATGTGATTTACTACAGTTGCATACACCAGCACTCAAATAGGCTAGAAAAAGCAGATGGACGTAATCTCAGCTTTCAGATTGGCAAAGCATATGTGGCAACAGTAGAACATTACAGACAATAACAAGATCTAGAACAAAGGTCTGACCACTATCATTTCCCCCTTCCAATTCTTGTTGGTTCCCTCTTACTTCTAGGATAAAATGTATTTATTTTATAAATAATTTATAATATTTATTATTAATTATTTATAAATAATTTATAATATTTTATATCTGCTTAGTATTTAAAGTCTCCCACACCTTCATTTCCAGCCCTACCATATATTACTCCTCTTTCCACCCTCAACTAGTCTTGCCAAGCTGGCTTTCTCTCTGCTCCTCACAAATGATACTCCTCGCCTTGTTACTGGCTGTCCCTCTTCATCTTTCTTGGTCACCTTCACACTCCAGCTCAAGCATCATCTCCTCCATGAAGCCTTTCCCTATTCCCACAGTTACTCAAGTGCTTTTCCCTCTGGAAATCACCAGGTATCTATTCTGTGTATTCTGGCTCATGTACCAGTCTGTCTCTATAGAAGATGAACTCCTCAATGGACCAGGCTCTTTTACTCCAGTCTTTGTGTCTCTGGTGCCTAGTACAGTACCTGGCACAGAAGAAGTACTTGATACATACTCACTGATTAATTAGGACTGTTCTGTGTATAACAGAGGAGAAATAATAAATATTACAGTAGCCAAGGAGGCTGATGAACTAGGAAACCAAGATATTTAAGGGGACCAATTGTCTCCAGAAGTACCCAACACATGAGGGTGGAAAGGACTATCAGTAAGTAACTCTCTGAAAAGGTAGGAATTTATGACCTGAACGTCCAGTTATTAACAAAGGTAATCAAAATAACTTACATTTATGTGAATGTTAAGGTTTGCAGGGTGTTTTACATATGTGAGCTCATTTGATCCATACAACCGCCCAATGACATTGTTGGTATTCTTATCTCCCTTTTACATTAAAGGAAAATGATGCTCTAAAAAAACAAGTTACTTGCTTAAGGGCACCCAGCTAGGAGGTTTCTGAGACGGGATTCAAATCCAGGTTTTCTTGATTTCAAGTCCAGTGGTCTAGCTAACTTATCTGGACACAGTGATATAGACAGATGGAATGCATCTTGATGGAGGAGGGCTGGCTGAGTTTGGAAGTAGAAATCATGAGCAAGGAGTATGCCTCCTGGACCCTACCACCCCTGCTGGCCATAGCATGTCAAATCTTACTTGTCCTTGGAGACCTTGAGAAAGTAATTTACATTCCATAATTCTCTCACTTGCTTCTAAACTTCCTGCAATCTGGTTTCCAACATCATTCTTTGAATGAGACTACCCTTTCCAAAATTACCAATGATCTCTTAATTTCCAAATTTAATAGCTTTTTCTCAGTCCTCATCCTTTTCTTTACTTTTCAGCTGCAACTGATACAAGTGATGACCTTTTTCCCCCCTAGATACTCTCTCCTCTATAGGTTTTCATGACTGCTTTCTCTTCTGCTTCTCCTCTCATCTGTTCAACCACTGCTTCCCAGTCTATTTTGCTGGTTCTTTTCTACATCATACCCACAAAACATTGGACGTCATCCAAGGCTCTATCCTGGGTCAGTTTTTTAACTTTGTGCTATCTTAGTTGAAGATCTCATCACGAATTCATTTATCACTTCTATGCAGATGATTCCTAGATGTATATATCCAGTTGTAACTTCTCTCCTAAGCTCTAATGTCAAATCTCCAACTGCCTCCTGGACATCTCAAACTGTCCAGAGCCACCTGAAATTCAACATGTTCAAAGTAGAACTCGTTTTCTGTTCCCTGAAACTCTCCTTCCATCCAAAATTCCCTATTATTGTCCAAGGCACCATCACTCTTCAAGTCACCTAGGTTCACAAATTGTTACTTTCAATTCCTCCCTCTCAATCACCCCATATAGGCAATCTATTCCAAATATTCTTTCTGTTCTCAAGATTTCTTATATACGACCACTTCTCTCCATTCATAGTCATAATCCTAGTTGAGGCCCTTATCATCTCTATTTTTTCTCCCAGTTACCTGTCTCTCTCCTAATTTTATATATTTCCATATACATAGCAGAACACAAAAGAAGACTGTATATGATAAAATGAATTTCTATTCCATACTGCTTGCTTTTCCGAAAAGTATAGAATAAATTCTCCTTGTTACTTTCATAACTATCCTGTTTGTGCATTTATTTTTAATTTAAAGAAATTAAATAATTTTTAATTTAAAATTCTATTTTCATTCCCTCCCACCTATTCCCACAACCCAACAGAGAAAGCATCAAAACAAAATGAAACCCTTGTAACCAATATGCATAGTCAAACAAGACTCATTCTTGCACTGGTCATGTCCCAAAAATATATGTCTTGCAATTTATACTCTCACTATGTTTCACTATGGGTCCTTTGGAATTGTGGTTGATTATTGCACTTATCAGAATCCTATGTCTTTAAAAGTTATTGTCCTTACGATGTTAGTATTTTCACAAGGTTGTTGGCATAGTACAGATTGTTCTGGACCTCTCTGCTTATTTCATTCTGCATTAGTTCATATAAGTTTTTCCAGGTTTCTCTATTTTCTCTATCTTCTTATCCACATCTTTCTTTATTTTCCTATTGAATTTTATGTTTTTTCAATCTTCCATCACTATTAGTAATTCATAATTTATTACAGCAGAATAGTTTATATTTGTATACCATAATTTGGTCAATCATCCCCAGCTGCTGGGAATTCCCTTAGTTTCCATTCCTTTGTCAACAGAAAAAAAGCTATTAATATTTTTGTACCTATTGTTCCTATTCCTCTTTCTTTGAACTCTTTATGACATAGGCCAGTAGTGGCATTACAAAATTAAGGCTATGTACAGTTTACTAACTTCTGGGGCATATTTACAAATTGCTTTTCAGGATGGCCAGACCAACTCACAGCTTCACCAACAATGCATTTTTATACCTGTTCCCACAGCCTCTCCAACATTATGTGAGGTGGAACCTCAGCTGTTTTAATTTGTATTTCTCTAATTATCAGTGATATGGGACATTTTTTTCATAGAGCTTCTATAACCTGAATTTTTTCATTTAAAAACTGGCAGCTTAAGTCATTTGCCCGTAGGTCAACTGGAGAAATGGCTATTATAATTTCTTATAAATTTGAATCACTTCCTTAAAGATCTTGGAGACCCTTATCAGAGAAACTTTCTGTAAAGATTTCTTCCCCTAGTTATCTGCTTCTCTCCTAATTTTAGCTTTAGTTTTGTTGATACAAAGCCTTTTTACTATAATAAAAACTTTTTATCTTTTGTGATCTTTTCTATCACTTGCTTAGTTAGCAACTCTTTCCTTTTCACATTTATAGCTATGAAAGGTAATTTTTCCCTTGCTCCTCTAATTGATGATGTCACTTCTTCCATTTAAGTCATGTATTCACTTGGAGCTCATCTTGGAAGGGTGGGAGATGTTAGTCTATGCCTAGTTTCTGCCAGACTGCTTTCCAGTTTTCCCAACAGTTTTTCTTGAAGATTAAGTTCTTATCCCATAGCTAAGGTCTCTATTTTTTGTCCACTACTAGGCTATTGTGCTTGTTTCCTTTTGTGTGTGTTTGTGTGTGTGCCTAGACTATGCCACTCTATTTTTTAACTACCACCAAATCATTTTTATGATTACTCCTTCATAGGAGATTTTGAAATCTGTTACTTCCAGGCCCTCTTTCTTCCCACTTTTTTTCCCTCTATTTCTCTTGGGATCCTTAACCTTTAGTTCCTCTGGAATGAATTCTGGTATTTTTTTCAGTTCTATAATGTAACCCCTGGATAATTTGGTACGGCACCGAACAAACAAATTAAATTGAGTGGTATTGTCATTTTTACTATCTTGGATTAGCCTGCCCATATTTTGCCAATATTTAAGCCTGTCTTTATATATGTAAAGAGCATTTTGTAGTTGTATTCATGTAGTTCCTGTGAGTGTCTGGGTAGGTAGATTCTCAAGTATTTTATATATTCTTAGTTGTTTCAAATAGAATTTTTCTATTTCTTTCTGCTAGGTTTTGATGGTAACATGGAGAAATAGTAATGGTTTATGTGCAACTATCTTGAAGCTATTAATGTACACATTTCTTAAAATGCATTTTGAAAAATAACTATTGACAACTGCTCTCCTTCCTGGCAATTAAAAATTGAAGAAATTAAACAAATTCACAATGATCATGTTCAAAAATGTATGTCTCCTTCTGCAAGTTCAGTCCATTCCTTCTTGCAAGAGGTGGGTAGCATGCTTCATCAGAGGTTTTCTACAGATCAGATTTGATCAGATTCTCTACCTGGCCTTTCAAAGCTGCTTTTCTGTGTGATATTGCGATCGTTATACAAATTGCTCTCTCAGTCCTACTCCTTTCATCCCATATCATTTTTTATCTCTTGGGGTTTGTTGAGAGCCTTTTATAATTTCATAAGGTATAATAATATTGTCACATTATAAACTACCATTTGTTCACCCATTCCCCAACTGATGGACAGTCCCTTAGAATCCAGGTATTTGCTCCCCCATTTCCTTAATCCTCCCTTCCCTCCTGCCCTCCTTCCCCCTTAAGAAGTTTAAGAAGTCTGTTTTGACTAGCACTATTCCCTTTCCACTATTATCTATTTTTTAACTGTTTCTATCTCTACTGGTTTATTTTCCTATTGAGTTTGATGTATTTCTTCACCAAACTCTGTGTGAGTGTGTGTGTGTGTGTGTGTGCGCGCGCGCGCGCGCGTGCGCGTGTGCACAATCCTCATTTGTCTGGTTCAGATAAGAATGAGGTTCATCAGATGTTGGTTCCCCCCACTCCTTTTATAGGTGTATATTCTTTTCCTCATTTGTTCCAATTATGGTGGTTTTCATCTAGGATTTCTTGAAATATAGTTCTAGGACTTAAAAAAAATCATAGTTTAAAAGGAGTTAAATGATTCATAAATTATTTCTCTCTGACATGTTTTTCAAGTTTCAGGTTTTTTATAGTAAATATATAATATTTTCAATATTTTTATTTTGTTCTAATATTTCATGCTGTCTCCTGGAGTTGATTTCTGTTTGGTGAATTTTCATTTCCAGGGAGTCTGTTACTTGGGTCAGGTTTATTACTTGCTCTTCTAATCTACAGACAGTTCATGCTTTACATAAGTGGACACTTCCACAGATGTAGGGAAGGGAGAGAAAAAGGGAGGTAGAAAGGATCTAGGTGTCTGTGGAGAGACAAGAATAGAAATATGTTCAGGACATGTAGGGGCTGGGGACAGAGAAGAAAGAGCAGGAGAAGGAACAGGGATGGCCGGGGCCAGCCTGAACAGAACTGAGCGTAAGAACACACAGGGGGCTGACAGGAAGGGACCAGACATGTACAGAGACAGGAGAGGACAGGTGAAACTCAGGGACCAGGGACATACAATACCCAAGCATGTAGGTCAGAAGACAGACACACGGGGTGGACATGTGGGCAACTGAGTAGAGGAGGACAGAGGTCTTCTCTTTCAAGCCAAGTCCCTTGTCAGGCCAATTTCTCTACATACCAGGAGGTTGAATTTTTTTTTTATAGTTTGTTTGTGGTTTTATTTTGCGGGGAGGGGAGAAGTGGGCTGAGGAATTCACAGCCCAAGGAGCAGGAGCAGAGAGCACAGTAATGTACCGAAAAGTTATACATAGGTGGTTGTTTTATTTCAGGAATGTGGATTTCTTTCAGAATTCTTTATATAAAGTCAAATTTGTGCAATGTGAATTTACATAAAGAGAGAAATGTCTGTATTTATTCTCTTCCATTTTTTCCTCCAGAGCTTTCACTTCTTGTTTCATTTTGAAGTATTCATGTAATTCTTGTAGAAAATCTCCCCCATGAGTCTCTGCAGTTGTTAGTGTCACTCTTTCCCTCTGCATCAGATTTTAAAGTGCCTGGATTCGTATTTTTTCATTTAGTAATTTACTATTCTTGGATTTATTCCTGAATAGATATAACATTTGAGTTTAGAAGGAAGTTCCTGAGGGCTAAATTTGAGAGTCATCTGCAGGAGCAGATGATAGATGATAGGTATGGTTATAGGAGTATATGAGAGCTCTTAGGGAGAAGTCCCAGGATTGAAGGTGCTAAAGGAGAGTGAGTGAGCAATATTAAAGAGGAAAAAAGGGTGTAGATCACTGATTCTGACTCGGCAGTGAAAATAAGGAGAGAAATATGGCTAAAGCTAGAAGGGGACAAAAGCATGGATTAAGGGTTTTCTTCATGGTGACTAAGATCTGTGCATATCTGAAGGCAGAGAGAGGGTTATAAGAAGAAAAGAAAGGAGTGTTGTAAACAGTTTTAAATACTTTCTTCACTTCTGTACCAGATACTAGGGAACTGCATAAGAAGAAAATCAGTATCTGCTGAAAAGAAATCTTGCCTGACAGGAATACCACAGTTTAAAAAAAAATGAAGAAACTGGCTGCAAAAGTCTTCAGCACTGCTACTACTGTCAGTTTATCAACAGACGTTGATTAAGTACATATTATATGTCAAGCACTAGGTGCAGAAAGTAAGGCAAAGATAGCACCCACTCAAGGACTTAAGACTAGTCCCCATCAAATTTCAGAGGTAGAAGGAAACAAATTGAATGAAGCCTCATCAATACGATGACCCTGTTGTGAATACTACTCTCCACACGTTAGGGATGAAGCTTTAACTCAAGTTAGTAGCCCGGGGATTAAGCTTGACAGGATTTTACCTCATTTCAGTTGATCAATATTAAAAAAAAAAAACCTGGACTCTTTCTAAACAAAGAACCTGCAAAAATCTTGGTGGCATATGACTAAAAGCATAATTCTCTAAAACAGAGTTCTTTAAATTGAAACTTGAATATCCAGCTATCGTATTTAAATTGCTATACACAAAGCAAGCATGTGGTGGTATTTTGCCCCAGAAGAGTTTTCATAAAGTCTGCCATTTTGTCAAAGAATCTCAAGCTACAGTAAACTGACATTATATATTTTCTGGGATTTCATTTAAGGCCAAAACGAAATTTTGATTGTAATATATTTTTTGTACAGCGGTTGCCACTTTCAATAATTGATAATGATGAATAATTGCTACATCTCCAGGGATGCGTGTGCTGTAAAATTTAGCACAGAAATACAATGTCACCACTTCCCATAATACTACAAAATACAGTTTGAAAACAATGTCCAACATTAGAAGGTCAGGGATTTAAGTGTAACTCAAAGGACCAAGCTGGTTAAAGGGAAGTAATACATTTTTAAAAATCTATGATAAGCAAAAGAAAATAGAGAGTAGGATGAAAATTTTTATTTCAAAATAGAATTAAAATATCTGCGGGTCAATTGATATGCCTGGTTCTTCCAGTAAACAGATAGTACAATTTGAATAATTAGATAATTCTAATTTTTTTCAGAGCAAGGAAAACATGCAGTAGGAGACTAGAGAAATTACAAAACTTAGAAAGTATATTAGAATTGCAAAAGAAAATATTCTCAAGGAAAAGGAAGTTAGAATTTTTTAAAATACTTGACATTTCAGTACAAAGAGTCCTCAAAAACAATAATGGCCAGAATCCAAAAATGGTTCTTGAAGTCAATGGTCCAAGCCTAATTAACTCAGTGCTAGTTAAACACTTGGGTATTTCACTACCACTTCTGAGGCCACCTTACCCTCTGCTCTCTTAAAAGAGCCCACTCCAAGAACTCTCTAAAAAGAGGACTCATTTCATTCTATTTGGGAGTAGGAAGAAAAAGAGAAAGAATTTTGCACTGAAAAGTCATTTGCTTACTGTTAAAATGTTGACCATTACAGTAAATCCACTTCAGGAAAAATTTCACTGTTTACTTTTTTTAAAGTAAGCAGTTAAACTGTCAATAGTACATACCATTCGTTGTTTACTCCTAAGAGCTATTGGTGCAGAGTATAGTATTTCTCCAAATAATACTTTTGCTTCAAATTAAGAGGTAATGTTCATGAGATTGGCCAGCTCCATTCACAAACATCTATGCTGTTTCAATGCCATTCATGCAATGGTGTTTTCAAAGGGTGGGTGAGGTTCTAAAAATTCTTGTCTTGCTGCTACTTACTGTATAATGTTGAAAAGAGCATCTAATTTATCTATGCTTTGGCTTCTCAAATTTATAAGTGACCATATTCATATCATATATATAGTATTTATACCACTGTATTTTGAAGAGAAGGTTTATCTGCTCTAGAGAGCTGTATGACTTTGAGCAAACCATTTAAACCTGAAACGGGGAGAAAGTTCATATAATTTACTTGTATTAATAATCACATTAAATGAAGAGTTTTGAAATCATTAAATGATACAGAAATACAAACTATTATTACAACCAAGAGAACAATGAAACATCCAAGACCTACAGAGTGAGGCTCTCAATTTGGTGTGATGGGAACATTTTGTCCTATCAGGGATCTTTACCAGAAACAAAATCTTGATTTAAGTTAATCAACTAAACCTATCTGTAAAGGACTAAACTGATACTGAACTGATAGAAGGAATTTAGTAACGCAATGAAATGAACAACCTCACCTGCAAGGAATGGCTGAACTGAAAAAGATGGGAATCAACAATGGTACTGCTCAATGGAGGCATATCTATCTTGACCCAAAATGCCTTTATCCATTTCAGTTGGCCAATACACAGACAGAAACCTGTCTTTTGAGGGGAGAACCCATAGTCTTTCTCATTCAGAGTGAAGGAATGTAACCCCAATTTAAGCACAATGCTTTTTGCATAGGAGGTGTTAAAATACTGGTGGACTAAATGTTGTATTAGATACTGTGAAGAACAGAAAGCAATTTAAACCTACTTCCCTCTGGGTACTCAGTGAAGATACAAGAAAACTTTTAGAATATCTTCCTTACCACACCCTTTTTTTTAGATCAAGAAACTATGTGCCTTACTTTTAGTTAATCCAATAACTAAAAAATGCCAATAAGACAAATCATATTGTAGTTCCTATACTGGAGAAAAATACTTATTTAAATTAAAGAATACAAAATAATTTATACTACAGAAGAATTATAAGGTGATTTCTAAAGGTTTCCTTCCTAAAAATTTTGTCAGGGATACAGGTTCCAGACCTCAGGGAACCTTTTGTAGAATGGGATAATGGAGTCAAAGACCCTCCTCCTTGATAGAAATCAGGAAATCTTAGGAAAGGAGAAACAAGGAGAAATGGAAATAAGAGTGCCTGAGTCCTTAGTCTTGGGTCCATCACCAGCTGACAATACACTGAATGCGTCTCAAAACAACCGATCCACCCCCTGCTAAAAAAAAAAAAGATGAACACTCTGCTTAAGGATGAACATAACTGAGCTATCTGCAGGGGCATTACAGTTGTCCTTCCTGGCATCTCTGTTCCTTAAGACCATTAGAAAGGGGCAGACTTAGTTGAAATGAGATTGATGGCACAAGTTCAATATGAAAAGCCTGTGTAGGAGTGCCAGTTTCCCTGCCAATCCATACTTTTTCCAAATGTTTAAAAGACAGTGAAGCAGTAAAACAACAACAAAAACAGCTTGAAACAGTGGATATTATAAATGACAAAAGAGGTACAAGCAGGAATGCATTTTACTCTGTGCCATTCCCTTTATTAACACTTACTATAAAATCTATTTAGCCTTCAAAATGGAGCAAGAGGTTGAGAAAGTATATTTTTTTATTCATTTTGAACTTAAAGACAAAAAATAAAAAGAGCATTTCTATGCACACAGCACAACCTAATGAGAGGATTCAATAGAAAACCATGAATTTCCATTTCAGAGTGTTTACTTAAAAAAAAAGTCCAATTACTTAATAAATACTAAATACTGTTTTCAAAGCTACTCTGCTTTTCTGTGCTTCCTTCTAAGTTTTCTTTTGTTCTCTGCTGTGCACTTTTCCCACTCCCAGGGTATTATTTTTTAAAATAAATTTTATTGATTTTTTTACTTTTACATAAAATTTCCCCATATCTTTCTTCTCCCTTCTCTAAGAACCATTACCTAAAGCAAGGAACTTATATAAAAGACAAGAAAAAGAAAAAAAAGCAGCAAATCTGGTCAGTATCACAAAAAACTGACAATATATGCAATGTTCCACACTCACCAACTAAAAAATATTAATCAAAAACATTCTTCAGAGCAATTTTTTTCAAGTGTTAAAAATCCTTATCTTGAATTTTTCCTTTTTCTGATTTTGAGCTTGACAAACATGAACTTTTTCCATATAAAAATAGGAAGGGATTGATATGAAAATATGAATCTTCACTATACCTACCTTGCTTTTTTTATTTCAAATTTAACATGGTAGTATATTTTTTAAATGACTGATTGATGCTTTTTCTTTCTTTTCTTAGTCCCTCACTTACTTAATACCCTGCTCTCCCCTCTCCAAAAGCCTTCCTTTGTAAACAATAGGTAGAGTCATACAAAATAAATCCATACTTTGGCTGTATTTGTAAATATGTGTCTTCTGTTCATAACCACTCTGCAAGAGCTGGGAAGCATAATTCAGCCTTGTGAAGTCATGATTTGCTGCTATCTTTTAAATCTGTTTTCTTTTACATTATTGTGGTCAGTGTGTAAATTGTTATCCTGGGTCTACTCATTTCAATCTGCATAGATGCCTACAAATCTCAGGTTTTTCTGAATTGATCATACTCATTACTTCTTAAAATACAATAGCAACAGTTTTTGTTGAAGAAAGTGGAAACAAAGAGAATGCCTATCAATTGGGTAATGGCTGAACAAATTACTGAATATTATTATAACGGACCATGAGAAATGAAAAAGTTGATGGATTCAGAAAATCCTTGGAGGACAGAGAGAGGAACCAGAAGAAAAATGCGTACAACAACTACAACACTGTAGAGGAAAACAAATTTTAAAGATTCAACAACTCTGATATACAAGTAAATACAAGGTAATCTGGAGTAAGCACTAGCAGTGGAGGGAAGGGGATGAGGAAAAGTCCCACATAGGAGATGATAGTATGACCTAAACTTTGGAGGAAGCTAGGGATTCTGAGAAGCATAGGTGAGTAAGGATTGTATTCCAGATATAGGGGACAGACTATACAAAAATGCAGAAATGACAAAGGATAGAATGTCATCTGAGGAATATCAGGATCCAGTTTGGTCAGTTTGTAGGGTACCAGAAGAAAACTAATGTATGGTAAGTTTAGAAAGGTAGATTTGAGTCATTTTGATCCCAGGGGTAATAAGAAGTCACGAGAATTTAACCATTTCAATGAACAGATATTAAATACAAGGCACTGTATATGTTGAGAATATAAAGACAAAATGAAAAAGCTCATGCCATCAAGGAGTTTACATTCAACTGTATGTAAGTTGTGCTACTGTAGTAGGATGAAAAGCTACTCAAGTTCTTTTAAAATGAAGGAAATACAAATTAAAACAACTTCAAAATATCTTATACCTACTAGCATGCCAAAATAGAAAAAAAATCAACTATGGAAAGGACCTGAACTGTTGCAAACCTTTTGAAGCGTATTACAATAAAGTAAAAAATTGTTCATATCTCGATCCAGTGATCACAATGATATAACCTTATCATATATATATATATATATATATATATATATAAAGTATCTTAAGAATAAAAGACTTAGTAGTATAAAATATTCATAGTTGCTTTACTTGTAAACAGCAAAGACCTGACATTTATGTCCAATACCTAAATTGTCAAATAAGTGATGTATTAATAAAATAAAATACTAGAGTTCCATAAAATAATAAATATGAAAGAACATAAGACCATAAAATAGAAGATCTATGTGAAGATATAAGAAGTAAGGCCAGTATAACTAGAACTACATATATGTTACTTATTGCTGCAATTAGGGGAGAAAAGCCCAAAGTAATGAAACTTCAGGCAGATTCAAAAAAGCTCAAAGATTAAACTCATTATTAATAGTCATTTTATGTTTAGGGTTTTTAAAATTTGATTTTTTTTTGAAATTTTTAACCCAACACTAAAAACAGTCTTTCTATATCTAAAGCGGAACACAGAAAGAAAATTGTATATGAAACTGTAAATCTCTATACTATACTATTGATTTTTTAAAAGATATTTAATAAATTGAGTGCCATACTTTTAAAACTGTCCTGTTTGTGCTTTCTTATGAATGTAAAAAATGTTTCAGTAGCTCCCTTTCTTAGGCGTCATTATTGCTAACCTCCCTCCTTTAACCCTTTCCCTTTTCCAGATTCACAACACGACAAAATACAACCCTTATAACAAATAAAATCAAACAAAAGAAATCTCCACACAGTGGCCATGTCCAAGGATCTTTTTCTCTTTTTGCACTTTGAATCTACCACCTCTTTGTCAGAAGGTGGTTGGTCTGAGCTTTGATCAGAGTTCTCTAGTCTTTCAAAGTTGTTGTTCTCCACCACATTGTTGTCATTTTATATTCTCCTGGCTCTACTCGCTTCACACCTCCTATTTTCCAAGGTTCTCTGAAATTTCGTCTTTCATAATTTCTTGTCATGCAATATTGTTCCATCATATTCACGTTACACAATTTGTTTAGCTATTCCCCATGTGATGGATACTCCCTTAGTTTCCAGTTCTTTGGTTTTCTTTTTTCTCCTTTGAGTTTACCCCCTTCAGAAACAAGAAGTTGATTTTTCTTGCTACTATTCAGCCATGCCCTCCTGCTACCTTCTTGAGTCAGATGTAGTTCTGTATCAAACCCCTTTGTATATGTTCAACTATCTTTTTTCTGGTTCATACAAGAATGAGATTTATCTGATAATCATTTTCACACTCCTACTTGGATGTTTGTATACTCTTTTTCTCATGCATCTCAATTGTGGCAAATAGTAAATTTTATTCTTTCTATAACAGCATATTCCTTTTGCTCTCCCTTGTCTTCCCTGTCTTTAATTCTCAGAAAAGAAATAATCCATCCTCTTTTTAAAAATTAATTCCTTCATTCCTTTTGAAGGCATTAAAGTTCTAAAGGGACATCCTTTTTCTTTCTCCATCTTTTGGAATATTAGGACTTTATCATCATATAGTCTTTACCAATTACACAGACAGATTTGCTTTTCTAGGTTTCTCTTGACTCCTATGTTTGTATTTCAAAATTCCTAATCAGCTTTGGTCTTTTCACTAGATATGTTTAAAAGTCCTCTATTCCATTACAGGTTCATTTCCCACCATCACCCTATCTTATTATGATACAATGCAACTTTGTAAAGTAAGTTGATCTTGGTAATAAGCCTACTTTTTAGGGTTTGGGGATGTTGTATTCCAAGACTTCTCTTCTTTACAGTGGAAGCCTCCAGGTCTTATGTAATCCTGCCTATGCTTCCTTGGTTTCTAAAATCCTTTCTTGCTTCTTGGAGTACTTTTTTTCCCCTCTGAATTGTGATTACTACATTCCTAGGACTTTTCCTTTCAGGGCTTCTTTTAGGAGGTGGATTCCTTCCATTTTCACTTTTTTCCTAGCTACCAACAGAGTTTGGCTGTTCTCATATTTTTTGAAATATATTTTTACAGGTTTTTAAAAAAATTATATCTTTCCAAGAGCCTGATGATTCATAAATTATCCCTCCCTCTAATGTTTTCCAAGTCTTAGGTGGCTTATTTTAAATGTCAGACATCTTACATATCTTTTTAAATTTTTCAATCTTTTAATTTTGTTCTGATATTTCTCATCTCAAGGAGTCACTGGTTTCTGTTTCTAATTTTCAGGGAGTCCATTACTTGATTGAGGCCTACCACTTCTTGTTACAAAGCATTTATTCTCCTTCGTTAACGCCCTTTAACACTTTCTAATTATTTCTTCCAGAACTTTTATTTTTATGTTTCATTCCTTGTGGCCTTTGCGGAAAATGCATTTTTCTCCCTTTTTGAATATCTGCTCACATTTGTTACAGAGTTAATTTCTCTGGATCAGTAATTCTTTTGCAGTGGTCAATGTCTTCTGTTCACTTACCTCTGCAGAGTCAGCTCCTGAATTGGATCTTTGTGCCACAGCAAACTACTGTGCTTATGTGTGGGGTATTTGGTGGTGCTTGGTCTTACTCTGGGTTACTATGATTCTTGTGCCGTCCTCTGCCTCCACACTGCGTACCTGGCTCTAATGTTAGGTACACAGCACTACTGGGTCTCAGGCTTCCCTCTCACTCTGGATTTTCAGGGTCCTCTTTAGCTACTCAGAATGAACTGCTAAGGACCTTGAAGATCCTGGACCCGGGATGTCTGATCTTAATACCGCCTCTTCCAGGAGATATGCTATGGGATTCCAACCACCCCAGAACTTTCCTGAAGGTACACTCTGTTCTTGTAGCCTCTCAAAATGCTATCTTGTGGACTACAGCTATCATTGGCTTATTTCTAGTCACCCTGGGAGATTTCAGTTTTCTTTGCCTGTGATGACACTAGTTTTTTGTCAGGCATTCTCTCCTATTACTCATAGGCTTCTGCCTGACCTTGTGTACTTCTGGATGAAGTCATTTACTGTAATCTCTCATTATATTTCTTGGTCGTTTCTAGGCCTGGTGCTATTTTTTATTTTATTTTATTTCATTTGCTGGAATAGGTGTGTTGGGCTGCCTGCTTACAGATAACTATCTTGGCTGGAAGACAATACTTATATTTTACTCTTTATTTTGCATGTTTATTTGATTATTTTTATCTTGACATTTCAGTTATAATAAAAAAAATTAAGTCATTTAAGAGTTTGAATTAGATAATCTATAAGGTCCTTGGCAATTTTAACATTCTATGACTACAATACAAATGAAGCAATGACTTTATCAGCATGAATCAGTCAATTAGTCAACAACATTTATTCAACTCTGTGCCAAGCACTATGCCAAGCACTAGGAATACAAAGAAAAGCAAAAGAAACTCCCACTGTGGAAATTTCCTCCACTGGAGTAAAGTCTCTATGACTTAAAAACAATTACAACCTAGATATAGCTTAGTTGATAAGTTCTAGGGGGCATAAATTATGGCACAGACATTAAAGGACTTGCCCAGACTCATAAAGCTAGAAATTATCAGAGGAAGGACTTGAATACAGGTGTAAACTTCAAGCCCAGTGCTCCTTTCCTTCCTATTTTATCACAGTAGGAAATATGAAAGGAAGGGAAAGGAATAATAATTTATATAACAACTACTATGTGCCTGGCACTGTGTTAAGTGTTCCTTGCAAAAATTATCTCATTTCATTCTCGTGATAAATCAGAAATAGTTGTTATTTTTACAGTTGAGGAAACTGAGGCAGACAGAGGCCAAGTGACCTGCCCATGGTCACAGGGCTACTAAGTGTCTGTGGCTGAATTTGAACTCAGATCTTCCAGACTCCAAACCTACCACTCTCTCTGCTGTGCCACTAGTTGCCTCTAAATAGATTCCATTCTATAGATTCTATATGTCTAATTTAAGTGCCACTTTAGAGCCTCCTTATTTCTTCAGTAAGGTGCACTCTTCCTGGAAATACCATTTTGTTTTTTACCATTCATGTGATACTTACTACAAACTAGTACTTTATATAGTACGTGTGTACATGTAGCATCTCTCTTTATTGGCAAAGAATATGTGGGTTGCTTTTTAAAAAATTTAATTTTAGCCTAATTTTTCTCTCAATTATATATAAACAAAAATTTTTAACATTTGTTTTTTAAAAAAAAGTGGGGTTCTGTATTCTCTTCTTTCCTCTCTCCTCTCCCTCCTCCTTGAGAAAGCAATTTGATACAGATTATATAGGTACAGTCATGCAAAGCATATTTCCATATTAGCCATGTTTCAAAAGAAAACACAGACCAAAAACAAAAAACAAAAGCAACAAGCAAGAGGAAAAAAGTCAAAAAAATATGCTTAAATTTGCATTCTGCCTCCATCAGTTTTTTTCTCTGTGGGGGACAGCATTTTTCATCTTAAGTCCTTTGGAATTGCCTTGAATCAATGTACTTCTAAGAAAAGCTAAGTCATTCACAGTTGATCATCCTTACAATGTTGCTATTACTGTATACAGTGTTTCCAGGTTCTGCTCATTTCACTCATGTAAGTCTTTTTAGGTTTTTCTGAACTCAGTTTGCTCATCATTTCTTACAGGACAAATATTATTACTTCACAATCATATACCACAACTTATTTAGCTATTCTCCAATTACTGGGCATCCCCTCAATTTCCAATTCTTTGTCATCGCAAAAAGAGTTGCTATAAATATTTCTGTACATATAGGTCCTTCCCTTTTTCTTTGATCTCCTTGCGGTACAGACCTAGTGGTATTGCTGGGCCAAAGGTTACGCACAGTTTTAGAGTTGTTTAGGCACACTGGGCAATATCCAAATTGGTCTGATCCAGAATCAGTTCACAACTCCACCAACACTGCATAAGTATCCTTAATCTTTCACATCATGTGGGTTTTTTAAAGGTCATTTATTGCCTTGTTTTCTGTATATATTTATTCTGTCACTACTCATATATGTATATATTGTCTCCTCAATAGGATAGAAGCATCTAAAATCAAGTACTATTTCATTTTTTTGACTTTGTATCCCCAATCTAGAACTGTGACTGAGTAGGGAGTGTAAAAAATGCCTGTTAAATTAATTCTTTTTGATAAAGCAAATGCAAATTTCTTGAAGGCAGAATGTACAGTGGAAGGAACAACTGATCTGGAATCAGGCTTCAAATATCAGCTACAACAAAGAGACACTGGCAAGTCACTTAGCTTCCAGACTCACTTTTCTCATCTGTAAAAATGAGGGGTTTGGACTTGAAGCATTAGAAGGTCCCTTCTAGTTCAAAACTCAGGTTCTATAAAATGTATCCCACGCCTGCTGTAGTTTGTCCAATCTTCATTCACCTTCCACAGCCAGGCCTGTGGGATTTTACTGTTCTCTCTAGTCATATAGTTCCTTTTCCCTTATTCACAGTCAACAGAACTTCTGAAACGTGAAACTCAAGACATAAACCTGAATTTCAAGAATTCACTGCTAAGGTATTGTTTTATAACAGTTGAATTATTCAAGGATTTGCAGTAGGCTTTAGCTCACACTTGTTATTCAAAACACTTCAGTGTTCTCAACTATTTAGTAGACATTTCCACCCGCCTGCCATCACTTTCAACTCAACATTATATGCTGAGTTTATTTTCCTCTCAAAATTAGCTTCTCCTTCCAATTAGCTTATCTAGCACAGTGCCCTGCATATGGTGTACACTCAGACACTGTGATAAATAAAATGAGTCCTCTCTGAGTTAAGACTTCAGGGACCTTAACTTGACAGAGGAGCTAATTGTACTGCAGGGACAAGCTATGAGGCAGTAGAGAAAGCCCAACCCAGAAATCTTACCAATGATCTCCCAGTTGGGATCAAATCCAAAAGTCTCACTATGCCTTAAATGTTATATAAAGCCAATAACTGTTTTAAATTAGAAAACGGAATTTTTCTTCTTGAGAGAGTGGTACGGCAGGCCAGACTGTTTCCAATCAATATTTTGAAATAAGTAAATTAAAGAAGTAAGGCTTTTATAAAAGCTCTTTTGCGCATACTCTGAACACTTGCTGTTTTTCTTATATTCCCCAAGTGCAGACTTTCAAATTGCCAACCACCCAATTCAACACAAACATTTCTTTTAGTCTTTTCATGTGGCACGACTTTTGGGGTGGGTACTGGTGATCAAGTACTTTCTATTAATTCAAATCAACAGCATTTACTATGTTGTCAGGCACTGTGCTTGTCACTAGGGATACAAAGACAAAAAACTAAACAGCTCTGGCTCTCAAGGAAACTATATTCTCTTGGGAGTTGAGAGTTTGGTGAAACCATTTAATAAACATTTTGTGGCATCAACAATATCTAGAATTAAATAATACTGCTAGGTCAAAGGACATAAACAAACAGTTCTCCAAAAAAATGATGAATTATAAACCATACAAAAGGATTTTCCAAATAACTAATAAAAGAAGCACAAATTGAAAGAGCTCCAAGGTTTCACCTCATACCAACATATTGCCAAAGATGACAAAAGCTAGAAATACTGCTGAGGTGTTGTGGACAGTGTAATGCAATGTTGGAGCTATGAATTAGTCTGACCATTCTGGAAAGCAATCTGGAATTAAGCTAAGAAAAGTGAATAAAATGTCCATATCTTTTATTGCAGAGATCCCACTGCTAGGCCTAGGATTCAAGGAAGTTAATAATAAAAAGAAAAGTCCCATATCTAAAAAAAATACTTATAGCTTTCCATTTTATAGTAGAAAAGAACTGGAAACAAAGTAGATTTCCACTGATAGAGGAATGACTAAACAAATTGTGATACACGAATATAATGGAAAATTACTGTACTGTCAGAAATGAATATGATAAATATAGTACATACAGAACCAAATTCTGTTGATTCTGGGGCCCACTGACAACAACATGAATGGAAATAATAATAGCAAATCCAATGCAACTGGATGCCATGAAATTAGGATGACCAAGTTAGACATGAAGAAGCGATGTGAGAAAGCATTTCCCTCCCACATTTACAGACATGAGGGGCTCACAGTGTGGAACACTACAGATGTTGGAACTTCTCAATGTGATAGTTCTGCCAAACCATTTCCTCTCTTTTTCAAGTCTTTTTTTTTTTTTTAAATAAGGCATGACTCTCTAGGAGAAAGAAAAAAGTGGGAAATGTAAGTAACAGAAAAAAACAAAGGATCAATAAAATTGTTTTGAAAACCAAATAATCCTGTCCAATTGTAACAGATATTTACTAACGACCTATCAGTATGCAGAGCATGGAGCTAGACACTAGCAGATCAAGATTAGGATAAGATATAGGTGATGGAACCTAAAGTCTACATGGGTACACGTCACAAACAACTGTAATATAATATAATATTGAAGAGTCAAAAAATGAAGTGCTAAGTGAAAGGGATATCAAAGACTCCTACAAGACTATACACCTATACACCTAGAGCTGCAAGTAATCTCAAAGACCTTCTAGTCCAACTTCCTTTTTTTTTGTAAAATAATTGAAGAACTGAGGCCCAGGACTAAATGATTTTCCCCCAAGGTTACGCAGATCATAAAGGTTAAAGATTAACTTGAACTCAGGTTTTCTGACTTCAGAGTCTCTGACTCTTTTACCAAGCCCTGATTTGAAAGGGTGTACCACACCAATTGAGTAGATATCTATAAGCAAGAATAAGTATTAGAAAATATAAAATTAGAGACTCTTCCAAACCTAGGAAATAGCTTAAGCAAAAACACAGAGGCAGAAAAGTACAGAGCGTGTGGATAACAAGCAAGTAGTTTAGTTTGGTTGGCAGGTAAATGTATTGAGAGGGGATATATGAGATAAGGCTGGAAAGGTACTTGTAAATTGTAAAGCATTATGTAAATGTGAGCTGATATAATTATCATTACAGATGGTTTTAAATACAAGGGTAAGGAAGTTGAACTTTTCTCAGCAGGCAATAAGAAGTTATTGACTGGTTCTGAGCAGAGGGGTCTGACAAGACTATGTATAAAGATTAGTTTAACTATGGTGTATAGGATACAATGAAGTCAGAAGAGAACAGAATTTAGGAAATCTGCTAGAAGACTGCTGCAATAGCCCAGAGAGATAATTGTCTAGCTTGGTGAAACTTTCAAAATAGAAAGGAAGGGACCAACACATGCAAAACTGCTGGTAGAATCAACAGAATTTGGTAATGGTTTCTTCCCACTCCCTTAGTTTTCATATCTAATCAAATTTAACATCAAGATTTTGAACAAGAGGAAATAAAGTCAAATCAGAAAAAAACAAAAAGATTTTTCAGAAAAAGAAAGTTGCCTGTTTTAGGAGGGGCTGGCAGGATAGGTGAAGGAATTTAAGTCTAATGTATAGATTTGAGATAATCTGTAGAAAGATAATGAACGAATGTGATTGCTCAGAGTATGTATGTGTGTGTTAGGGGGTGGGTGAAGATGGAGAAGGAAGAGCCAAGCACAAAAAATCTTGGGATATCTAAACTGGTCATGAAAATGACAAGGTGCAAGAGAAGGTGACCGAGGAAAAACAAATGATTAGAGAAGCTAGAAGAAAGGCAAGAGTGAAGCCTATATCCAGAAAGAGAAAGGTGTCTAAAATGTCAAATTCTGAAGAGCCAAAGAAAATTCGAATTTGAACACAGTTACTAAATGTGGTGATTCACCTTTGAGAGGGCAGTTTCTGTATCATGATGGGGGTGGGAGGGGAGAAGGCAAACGGCAAGGAGTTGAGGAAAAAAATGCTCGAACCAACTCGAAAGATGTTCAGAACTCGCCTAGGCCCTCAGGCCATCTTAGCCTTCTTAGTACCAAGGGCATTAGACAGCCTTGATTTGGAAGCTAATTTCCACATCTGCCCGGTCCAACATTTCACATCAATTCCTATTCAAGAGAGAAGTTTTCCAGGGCAAAGCTAGCTTGAGGTCAAGAACTCGGGTGGTAAGACCGCAGCTATTCTAAAGGGACAGTCGGCCACGGGGTGCGGCTGGTGGGGGCGGGGTGAGGGTGGGGTACAGCGGAGGAACCGAAAGAGGGAATTTTCAGGAGAAGAACGCGGGGCGGCGGCGGCTTCTCCCGACCCACTAGGGGCATGGCATGTTTGGGAGCGGGGAAGGAGACAGAAGGATGCCAGAGGAAGAAGGCGGTGCCAGAGGAGCTTTCCCCGGAGAGCTGCTGCTGCTGGGGATGAGGACGCTGGCTGGCCGAGAGCTGTGGCTGCGGGGATGGGCTGGGTGGAAGGACGGATGCAGGGATGCAGGGATGCAGAAGGGAGGGACCAGGGAAGGAGGCAGCCAGGGAGCGCCCTTGGGAGCGGGGGTAGCTACGGGGAGCGGTGATCAGCGGCACTCACCAGGCCCTTCAGCGCTCCGCTCCGCTTGCGGCCACGGAAGGCTTGCCCCTCGTCCCTTCGGCTCAGGCCTCCCAGCACCTGTCGGCAGGGCAGCGACCCAGACTCCTTACAGCTGCGGAGCCCACATAGCGAGGGGGGGGGAGAAGGGGCCGGGAAAGCCGCCCGCAAAAGCCGCCGCAGCAGCTCAGCCAGCCAGAGCCGGCCCCACGGCGCGTCACGTGACCGGGCTCCTGTGTGTGCGCGCGCACGTGACCGTCCTCCCGCCTCGCCAGTTTCGACGCCCTTGACCCCTGCTGGGTCTCGGTCCCCGGAGCTCCGCGGGCGGGGCGGGGCGGGGCGGGGCAGGGACTTGCGGTGGTTTCCCAAGTTCTCGATGTGACAACCGCGAGCTGGCGTGAGGTGCCTCCCGAGATCCCAGCCCCTGGAGTAGCCGCCCTCTGGTTTTTCTTCAACCCCTAACCCAGTCCTGTTCGGTGCTACTGGAACGCTGCTGGTGGGAATCGAACTCTTGTGTCCATCATGCCTTTAAAAGGACCCCCAGCCTCCAGGTTGGTCCTTGGAAGAAGTCCCTGCATTTGGTCCCTGCCCTGTTACCTCCAACTTTCTTCTCGTATTGAAAGTGAAGCACAGTTCCCTCCAACCTGTTGCACGTGTTTAACTACGGCTCTAAATGGACCAGGAGATACATTTTAAAGTTTACCTTGCATCATTAACATTGTTTCCATTACTTTCTTAAGTCTAGACAACATACGAAACCATAAGCCAAGCCTCTATTTTGTAGCATTTGCCCAAGCTACGTCCCCACCAGCCTTTTTTCTACTTTCATTTCCTGCCCGTGGTTCCAACAGATGTCATTCTAAAATTAGCTAAAAACCCAGTTTATTAGTTAAAAACCCAGTTCTACTTTCCGGCGTACCATTGAGATAAGTGGCTCTTTCACCACTGTACCTGTATTTTGTCCTTTCCCCCCTGGTGATAATGGGATGCCTTCCGTGTAGTCCTTAGGAACGAATGTGTCTTAGAAGTGCTGTTTCTTAAAGAGGCAGGGGAAAATGTCAGTGGGAGATAAAAATGGAAAATGAATTGTGAATGAAAATGTGGTGGATCTTGGGATAACAAATTCTTTCATGAGTGCTGGTGAGGATCAGCTTAGATATAAACTGTTTTCCTAAGTTTACTTCTTCTGTGCCCGAATTCCTAGTCAGATCATTCCTACTTCTCCCTAGGTCTTCTTCAACCCAGTTCACCTATTTTCTAATTAACCTATTGTACCTTTTGAAATTCTCCATAAATTCTTTACCTATTAACTAAAATACTAGAAGATGATGGAATAAAAATTGGCCAGGCAACCTGTATCTTCTCAATATTATTTTTAAAAATACTAGTAAGTGCACCAGAAGAAAGTGAAACCATAGGACAGTCTCAAAGAACCAAAAAACCCTATTCCGATAAATTAACCAAAGAAATGCTTCAACAATTTTTAAAAATTAAAAGAAGCTGAAGCAAAGATGTCCCCCAACATGTTTATATGTATATATATATATACTGAAATAACACCAATTAACTCCTGATAAAATTAGAATTTTCTCAAGACACAGTAAATTAAATGATAATTACAATAACATTTATTAAGAAATAAATTAACAAATGATCACAAGATGAATAATAAGGAACTTAGTGCAGTGAAGAAATCTGAGGATGAAAATCTTACAAGCACTCTATGTTCTAGCTAAACTTGGCAACTCACTGTCTCTTGAATATTATAGTCCATTTTCCATTTTCAGCAGGCTGCCTTTGGCAGGCTGTCTTAGATGTCTGTGATACCTTCCCTCTTGACCATTACCTGGACTCTCTCCAGACACTACCTTCTCCTCACCTGCCCCCTTATTTTTCTGCTACCCCCTTACCGGCAACCCTATATATTTTGTCTTCCATTAGACTATAATCTTATTGCAGGCCTTGTTTGTTTATATGTGTATTCCTAGCCTTTACCTTCATGCCTCTGCTTAATAAATTCTCACTCACTCTTTCTCTTTACACCTAGTAAAGAGAAAGTAGCTTCCTTCAAAGTTTAGATCAGGTCTACCTCCTTTAAGAAAGTATTCATGATCCCTCCCCTGCCCCCCCCCTTTGTTAATGCTTTCTTATTCCTCAAATTAACTTACATCTTCTTATCTGTGCACATGTTGTATTCCCCCAAACAGAGCCAGTTCTTTAATGGCAGATGCTATTTCTTTTGATGATTATATCACTAGTTTCTTGCATAGAAATGGGGCTTAATAAATATTGGTTGACTTAAGTGAAACTTGGGAACTTAATACCTGTGGAAAATATAATTCAAAAGAGTCAAAAATAATAATTTTACTGAAAGACTGTGTTGGGAGGAATAGTGGTAGTAAAGTAGAAAGAATGCTCTATTTAGAGTCAGAAGACATGGGTTTGAATCCCAGTTCAGCTACTTACTAGTATGACCAGTGATCATAACTGGAAGGGAACTCAGAGATCTTCTGGTTGAACTTCATCAATTTACAGATGAAGAAACTGAAGTCTAAGGAGGTTAAGGGATTTGCTTAGAGTCATAAGGTAGTAAACATTAGGAACAATATTTGAGTCTATGTCTTCTGACTCCCAGAGACAGTGTTGTTTCCAGTGCACCATACTGACTCTAACTTCTCAAGGACTCAGTTTCTTCACCTGTGAAATAAGAGGCCTAGATTAAATGATCAGTCAATAGCTAACTATCCTATAATTTCATCAAATTGATTTAACAGCTTCTTTCCACTTTCTTGACATTGGCCAATTAAAGCCTGAAATAGGTACACCGGCTACAGGGTGCAAACTGGTCACTTCAAAGTCTAAAGAAATGAATCCTTATATCTCATCTTTGTTACCTGTCCCTTACCCCCTGTAATTTCATCAAGTGAATTGGAGGAACTTGATGCTCTCGCTTACACACACACACACACACACACACACACACACACACACACACACGCACACGCACATGCATACGCGCGCACACACACACAAAATGACAGAAAAAACAAACAAAAGAGCAGGATAATGAGGATAGAGAATTGTGGGAGACAATCCTAGAACAAAACTCATAGCTTATGAGGAGTGGAGGTGGAAGTTTTTGTGTTCTCACAGTGGAACATTCCCTTGTTCCTGCAGTCACCTTTTCTCACTGCTGAGTTCCTTCTAGGGCCTCCATTTTATGAAAGAAACCCAGGTCAGTCAGCCTTCATTCCTCCTTTACCCCTGCTTCTGACTTTTTAGACTTTACCACAATGCTCCAATATGGGTACCTCTCCCACACTCAACACCCTACTTTTCAGCTTCCTTTTATATCTTGTCTTACATTATTAGAATATAAGCTCCTTAGGGGCAAGGACCATGTTTTTGCTTGTATTTATATCCCCAACCCGTAGACCATTGTCTGGCACAGAGAAAGCAAAATAAATGCTTGTTGACTAACTGATTTGAAGTTACATCTTAGCAAAATTTATAGAATTTAAAGTATAAATATAGTCACTTCATTTAGTGGTATGTGTGTATGAGAGGGTTAAAATAGGGAAAGGATTAGCATTGGTGGAATAAAAAAGACTATTACTTTTGGATAAAATGAATGTTTTAACAAAGAATGTTAGCTGATAAATTATTTAATGATTATGACAGTGACTCTGGTGTTGGCTCCTTGTGCACTTAGTGTGTGACACATGTGACTCTTAGGGTACTTTGTTAGTACAATGGTCCATATTAGTTCATAACCTGTCTCCTGCAAAAAGTGTCACTTGACCATTAACCAGCTAGGCAGAGCAGTTTATATTTTTTTCCACCAGGTGGCACAATACTCTAGCCATGAGCCCAATGATTTTGTCACTTGCACCAAAGGCACTGATTTTGCCACATGCAACAAAGGTCTCCCAGGTGTACATGGTGTGCAAGCAGCTCTATTCTGCCAAACTACCTAACTCCAAAAAGTTGGGCAAAGACAAACACCGCTGATTATAGTTCTGAATGAATCCAAGATATGATACGAAATATGGCTCAGAATCATTAAAATATGGAAATATCTATGTGTCTAGCTTCATTTTACTTCTGGGGAAATTTCAGCTGTCCACATATTGATGATTTATAAAAAATCAACTTTTTTGTGGTCACATGGTTTATTAAGCATAGTAAAGTGAGGTTGCATAGAAATTCCATGCAATGGAGTTCTTTGCCCCAATCAACTATAAACCTTCTCTTGCCCTCGACCTTCTTAGAAGGTGCTTAGAGAAGAGTATTAGAAGACCTCTTGTAACAAATTAGTTTAGGAATTGTATGTTTGGTATCCTTTTCAGGGTTACTGTTGAAGCAAATAAACTGAATCACTCTACAATGTATTTTAGGGGGTTGAGTCATTTAGAAACATAGATTTATGAATTTGTCAAGCATTTGCTGGAAGGATTGTTGACTGATGTAGATTCAAATGTGACAACCCATGTAAAGCACTTTTGTGAACTTTGAATTGCTATATCGATGCTAGCCATTGTTATTCTTCTTATTCCTCCTTACCTGTCAGGAATTCCTAGGGGCGGCTAGGTAGCACAATGAATAAAGCATGGGCTCTAGAGTCAGGAAGACCAGAGTTCTCAAAGCCTGCCTCAGACACCTTACTTAGCTAGCTGTGTGACCTTAGGCAAATCACTTACTTAGCCTCTATTGCCTTGCCTCCCCCCTCCAAAAAAAAAAAAGGTGAAGTCTGATAGTTTATCTCACTTTCTGAGGTACTGAATTATAGTTGTACTTTTGAACAGTGTTTAACAGAAAGTAGAAATGTATGAAT
This sequence comes from Potorous gilbertii, assembly GCA_028658325.1. NCBI lineage: Eukaryota > Metazoa > Chordata > Mammalia > Diprotodontia > Potoroidae > Potorous > Potorous gilbertii. The sequence goes on along the minus strand of CM053769.1, from coordinate 36,390,035 downwards.
GATTGAATGCGAAAAAAACACTTCTGTAAGGTCTCTGGGTCTTTACAAGATGCAAATGTGATTACTTGAGAACTCTTTGCCTCTGTAACCTGCCCCTTATATTTTATTATTTATATTATATTTTATATTGCTATTATTAAGTGACCTGGGGAGCTCCAACTGATCAGACTCCCCTGATTAATCCTCCTATACACCCCTTCCTTCTATTTTCTACTTAAAAGCTGTTTCAGCTACTTACTGATACGATCAGGGATCATAACTGAAAGGAATCATAGCTGTAGATGAAATTCCTCATTTTACAGATGAAGAAACTGACATGACGGAAACATCTCACTTGCTGACTAATTGGATTCAATTCTATTAGCTTCACACCTCTCCCAGGAGAGTCTCATTACCAAGGAATTCATCAGTATGGAGAGTGCTTCAACTTTGGCACTCATGCTTCATCAGTATCCCCATTTGCCTCTGCCCCTCTGATTAGAGGGCTAGAGGGTGGAGCAAAAAAAAAACAAAACTCCTCTCAGAGCCTCCTTTTAAAGAGGGCCCAGAAGCTCAAATCAACAGTATCATGTCCCTAGCCCTCCAGCTTTTCAGCTTCCTTTTATGTGTCACCTTACCCCATTAGATTTTAAGTTCCTTCATGGCAAGGACTGTCTTTCTTTTTCCTAGTTGTATCCCCAGCACTTAGTATTTTGCTTGGCACATAGTCAGTGCTTAATATTGTATTGATGAAGCAGAATATGTAAGTCTCAAGTTTGTAAGTAAAGTCAAATTAAAGGGACTTAAAACTACAGTTCAATGAACTGAAATGGATCGAATTAATAAGTCACAGGCAAAATTAATTGAGAATTTCGAGAGTGTCATTTATTAGCCAGGCTGGCGGCTGCCTCATGTAGAGACACAGAGGAGACAGACCTGAACTGAGGTGGATGAGTGCATTTTAAGCATTTTGGCACTATTCAGTACAGCCTTGTGGTTTCCACAACAAACAGGGTTCTGACAGAGTAAGAGGTGGGGCTGGTTACTAGGCAAGAGCCCCCAAAACAAGGGGTTGTCAGGGAGTTGCTAGGCACAGGACCCCTAACAGAAAACAGGTGCCAGTAGAAGTAACCAATCAGGAAAGGGGTGGGGGCTCAGCAGAAGGTGGTTACCTGGTAATGGGGGGCTAACATGGGGGGGGCTCAGCAGAAGG
>CM053769.1:36370809-36388343 GCA_028658325.1 Potorous gilbertii | reverse complement strand
ATGGTCTTAGTTTTTTTCCCTTTTCTGGGCATTTTCCCAGCCAGTTACTTGACTTCTGAGAGTCCTCTCCACCCCCACCTAGATCTGCCCAGCTAGTGCTTGGGGTCTGAGATTCAAATGCTGCTCCCCAGCCTCAGGGCTTTCAGTGGCAGGCCTGGCTGCTAGTCAGGGTAAGATTAAATCAGGTTCTCAGGTTGGGGCAGGGCCACCTCCCAGGCTCAGTTCCCTCAGGGGGTTTATGCAGAGACCTTTTGTAATGGAGCTGCTGCCCAGCTCCTGCCTGCTCCAGGAGTCTCTGGCTGCCGACGCTGCTGCTTCCCGAGGGGGTCCGAGTCCCAGAGACACCCCGCTCCCCTCTCAGCCATCTCTCTCACTGACCTGCGAGTCTGTGGGTGGAGGGACCTTCGCGACCACAGGAGATTCCATCCCTGATGCCTGTTCAGATCTGCTCACTCCTCTCAGTGCCGCATGGCCAGGCCAGGGCAGAGGCAGGCTCCGCTCCCATGCGGGGCGTGATGGACCTTTGGGATCGGTTTTTCAGGGCTCTCTGGAACGGAAATCTCCTTCACTGTGTTGCTGCGTGGCTTTCACTGTTCCAGAATTTGTTGGAGTTCTTTTTAGAGGAAATTCATGGGCTGTGGGTTCGGACCTAGCATAGGTGAGTCTTTCTACTCCGCCATCTTGGCTCCGCCCTGAACAAGAAGTTCTCAACGAAAGAAACCCAAGCTATTTATAGCAATATAAAAAAAGTGGCATCACTAATAATTAAGAGAAATTCAAATTAAATAACCCTTATGCTACTCCACATATCCATCACACGGGCATATTGACAAAAAGGAGAAATGACAAATGCTGGAGAGATTATGAAAAACAAGTATATTGCTGTACTATTGGTGGAGCTGTGAATTGGTCCAACCAATCTGGAAAGCAATTTAGAATTATGCCCCATTTCTAACCTATGTATACCATCAATGGAACTCTACTCCAAAGAATTCCAAGAAAGGGGAAATGGTCCTATGTGAAAAAAAGTCGACCAAAGAACTGAAAGCAGGGGGAAATGATGAAAGAGATCATTTCAGAAAAGTCTGGGAAGACTTGTCTATGAACTGATGAGATGAACAGAACCATTCATACTACAGTAACAGGATTATAAACACAACTCTGGAAGACTTAAGAAGCCTCAGCAATGACATAACTAATCACAATTCCTGAGAATTCAGAGGTAATAAAGCATGCTATCCACCTCCTGAGGGAGAGGTAGTGGCTTTGAGGTGCAGAATGAGACATACACTTTTGGACACAGACTTTGCACATCTGTTATAAAGCTTTTCTTTTTCTTTTTTTTTCTTTTCCACTTGAGGAACAGAGGGCAGAGGATGAAAAAAATAAATGCTTGATTATTAAAAATAGAATAAAACACAAGCATATCCTAGAGCACATGTTTCAAATGGTCATTTTTCTGACCACCCAACATCCTATGACCAAACTACTTCTCTGACACTTTTGGTCTCAACTTCATTCTTTGGCTCTGTGTATCCACCCGCCCCTCACAGCTTTGGCATTTGCTACCTTTATTAGATTCACATTCCAACCATGTACTTCACCCTGTGCCTCTGCATATGGACATTTGTTACTGTTTAGTTGTTAAGTCATGAAAGACTTTTCATGACCCTATGGACTATACTGTCCACAAGGTTTTCTTGGCAAAGATACTGGGAGTGGTTTGTCATTTCCTTCTCTGGCTCTTTTTATAGGTGAGGAAACTGAGGCAAATACAGTTAAGTGACTTGCCACGGGTCACACAGCTAGTAAGTATCTGAGGCCAGATTTGAACTCAGATCTTCCTGACTCCAGGCCCACTGCTCTATCCAGCGAGTCATGTAGCTGCCAGATATTGGACATATTTAAGCATTGTTCCTTGTTCCCCCTGGTGTCCTCTCCTAGAGCCTTGGAAATACTATTATTTGTCCCTATTCTCCCCTCTTCTTCTCACACAGTGGTGGCAACAAGCGTAAGCTGAGCACTGGTGTTGCCCTTATGGGAAATCCTGCAATTGTCTTCCTGGATGAGCCATCTACTGGTATGGATCCTGTGGCTCGGCGCCTGCTCTGGAATGCAGTGACCGAGACCCGTCAGCTTGGCAAGGCCATTGTCATTACCTCCCACAGGTAGGGCCTCCACCTTGATTGATGAGAGTGGTGAGAGAGAGGAGCTAGGATGGTTCTGTGACTTTGTCTGTAGACTCTTGGGGACAAGGGCAATAAACCTGGCAGCAGTTGATCCCTTAGGAGAAGGACCCTCAGGTTCCTTTGACGTTGGTCCTGACAACAAGGACCAATATTCCATTATTCTATGGAATAATGTTCTATCATGGGAGGATAAGGGGGAACCTCCCATTCTAAACTTGAGCATCTCCTCCCCTTTTATGCCAAGCATTTTTACATTGCTAAGGTGGCTCTTTGCCTCCAGGCCACATATCAGGCCTTCCTTCTAGAGAAATGGGATCTCCAGGTTCAGCCCTCTCAGGTCCACAGCCCTCATTCTCTAAATCAAGGAGTCTGCAGTTATGCCTCCCTCTTCCCTCTTGTTTCCCCAGCATGGAGGAGTGTGAAGCCCTGTGTACCAGGGTGGCCATCATGGTGAATGGACAGTTCAAGTGTCTGGGCAGCCTACAGCACCTCAAGAGCAAATATGGGAGTGGCTACACCCTACTGGCCAAAATTAAAGGCAAAACCAATGAGGAAGAAAAGATAGCACTTGAAACATTCAAAATATTTGTGCAAGAGACCTTTCTAGGTATTGGAGCTCAGGCCCTAAATTGCTCAAGTCTTTCTTATCTATCCTCTGGCCAGGCATGTTTTTCCAGTGAATTCCTGTGAAAATAAGGAGATAGGATCTTCACAGTTCCACGTCAATAATAGCCCCTTGCGATGTTCTGCTTCACTTTAGAACTGTAACCAAAGCCCTTGCTTAAGTGTCTACAGCTTGGCTCATTTGGTGCTTTTCTCAGCTTCTCACGGCAGGAGTTAAGCAGAATGGGAGACAAAGATGAAGCTGTGATTCATAGCATCTTTCAAAGCCAGTTTGGATATTCTGCTCTTTTCTAGTGTCCCCACACTGAACAGGCCCTTTCAAAAGTGTGACTATTGAGTCAACTAGATTGAAAACTAATCCTGCTAGGAAATAGCCTTTCCCGCTCTGCTCCCTGTTCCTCGTGAGAAATGACTCTTTACCTTTGCCAGGCAGTATCCTGGAAGAGGAGCACCAAGGGATGGTCCATTACCACTTGCCCAAAGAGAACCTCAAATGGTCAAAGGTGAGTATAGGAAGCAGATTTAAGTTACCATGGTGCTACCCAAAGACACTTTTTACAAGGAGGAGCATACAGGAGGCATTAAACCCTCCCAAGGGCCTACAGAGGTAGATACGGCACTCAGACATCTAGGAATATGATGAAATCAATTCTTAAGAAGGGGAGGGGTTCTCAGCCTTTAATTCTCTTGACATGACTTAAGCTCCTCATATAGACAGCTGAACAGTGTTCAACAGGTGTATGACCTATAGGTGTTGCTCACCTGGAAGGGACTGAAGAAGGGACAGGATCTCTTGGGGATTTATCACTCAATTTCTTTCTCAAAGAACACTGAGGTTTAATGACTTCATGGCAACATTTGGGTCCAATGAAGGATTTAAAAAGTTTCACTAGCCTGTAACTTTTACCTCCTAAGCACACATTTAAGAGCCACTCCCTATATGCCTGGAACAAGGACCTTAACTATGACTGTATCTACTACCCCACAGGTGTTTGGTATCATGGAAGAAGTCAAAGACACGTATAAATTGGATGACTATTCTGTAAGTCAAGTCTCACTGGAACAAGTCTTCTTGAGCTTTGCCCACTTACAAGACTCAAAAGATGATTGAATCCTAAAGAGCAGCCCACTGTACTTGGAGCCCCTTGCCACTTCCCTCTCTATCCCATTATATATCACTTGTGTTTATAGAGATAGCAATTGACACTGTGTATGTGAGCATATCTTCATATAAAAATGTAACAATGAACTCCCTCAAGGAGGGACTTTACTTCCCATTTTGGGTACAGATGTACTTTAAGATAAATATTCAAGGAGTAGGTGAGTAATGAAGTCAGAAAAGAAGCAGAGTTCTCAGAGCCTGAGACCATTCAGTGTACCTCCTGTTACACTCAGCAGCTCCATAGGGATACAGCAGCAGTGGGCTCTGTAGCATATATGACTTTGGTGCTTTATAGGGCACACTACAGGGTAGCCTCCAAGTCTCCCAGACAGTCACTTACTAGATGGAAACTATAATACACAGTGTTAATGTAGGGGGAAAGAAACATATGTGGAAGCCATGAGCGGACCAAGTCATTTTAAAAAACTCATTGAGTAATATGGTAGCCTGGTCATTTCAATCGTAAAATGTTATTCTAGCATTAAGTCTGTCTGCCTATCAAACTCTTTACTCAAAGACTCTCTAGAAGTGTGAGATGAACCAGACACATCAAACAAAGAGGAAGTTTGAGGAAGGCCTCTGGAACAAGAAAATTTCATTCAGAATAGGTGATTGGCCTTAGCTGTGTTAGGATGTCCAGCATGGGGAAAGAAGGTTGTCATCTTGGTCAGAATGATTACTTCCTTGAGACAAGGGCAAATCCATGTTGGAATATATAAATATCAATACCTAGAAAAAGAGAATAGGCAGGAGTTACAAAGAACCTGCTGACTGGCCCATTGGGTTCTTAATCTAAGCACATACTTTGTATGCCTAAACATAACAAACCAGCATTATGTCAGTCACCCAAACCAAATGTCAGAGGTGTCTGTGGATGAGATCTGAAAACAACAAATCACGCATCACCCCTGCCCCTACATAGTGCCTAACCTCAATAGTTCATGGAAGAGATAGAACACTATCTCCCTCCAGCCTCACCCTGAAGGATCCAAGTTCAATAAAATGAAGTAGGAGCATATCTGAGACCAATCCTGCCTTGGTTGGATACAGGTATTGTGATCACTTGGAGAATAGACACCGAGGTCCGAGTTTGGGTGTCTATGACAAATCTAACAGCTCTGGTTCAAGGTTTGTGACTGCCAAATATGGTGTCTATACATGGATCTTTTGAGATAACTGATCCTTCAGCAACTGAGAGTGGCTTGTTCTGCTTGACCCTAGAGAACAAACCTAAGAACAATCAGTGGAATTGCAAAGGGACAAACTTAGATTTGCTGTCAGGAAAAACAAAGCCATCCAAAATTAAAATGAAGTATTCTTGGAAACTGCTCTGAGGAAGCAGCAGGTTCCCAGTTACCACAGAACTTCAATCAAAGGCTAACTGACTGCTTGTCAAGTTGTACAAGAGGTCTTCTCCCTTTTTATATTCTGGACTTCTCTGGCAGTGTGGGGGAAGTTTATGGATCCCTTCTCAGAAGAACAACACTTCTACATACATAAAATACAATATAAAAGATTAAAAGGGTTTAACAATTATATTGCAATAGCTATTTTTTTAAAAAAAAACTCTTTTAAAGTTCATGGATTTCAGGAACTCCTGTTGTGATGGATAGTCTTATTCAAGTATGGTTTGAATAGATGGTCTCTGATATTCCCTCTAACTATGAGAGTCAGATTCTGTGCTATATGAATGAGGTCCAAGAGAGAAAGTCATTACTGGCCAGAGGGACAAGGACTTTATACAGAGGGAGCATTTGAGTTGAGGAAAGAGGAGTAGGAATTCAACAAACAAATGGGGGAGGGGGGATGTGGAAGAAGAGAGGGCATTCTAGGCATAGGAATTGGCATGAGGAAAGTCATGGAGGTGATGGAGCACCTGATATCTTTGTGGGACAGAGAAGAGTTTTTCTGGCCCATGATATAAAGTTTTAAAAATTATAATGTTGTGGTGCCAGATTAAGAAAGGCTCTGAATGTCAAGACCTTTGCTTGGGAAACCACATAGGGAAAATCAGATCTATGCCTTAGAAAATTTGTCAACAATAAGAAGGGTGTATTAGAAGTGGTAGAGTGCCAGAGTAGGAAGACTTGTTCAGAGACTTTTATTTGTCCTTCCTTTTCAAAGAGGACCAGTGACATCATGGGGTGATATCTTGACTCATGCAGACCTGCACAAAAAGTCTTTGGAGTCCAGTGGCAAGACAAAAGTCAAGACAATTGGCAATGACCCAGGATACAATGGATGACCTTGGTGTCTTTAATGTCAGATCAAGCTCTAAGGATTCCACATCACCTGCTTCAGCCATCTTCATGCCTGTTGGAACAAATTGTTCTCATCTGCCCATTCAGTGGGGGAAATCTTCACATGCTTGGGGTAGACATCCCCCTAACTCATCAATAATTTTGAGATGTGTCAATTACCCTCAGCCTGGTGTAGCCCATCTGCCAAGACAGTTTTACTAGGATGTGGGTACTGAGCATGCTACAGCTTCTTGGAGCCGCAGGTGAGAGTTGGGTGAAAGGTGGACACCAAAGATGGATAAGCAGCCCTGAAATGTGCTTGGCAAGCCCTCACACCAGAGGTACTAGTCTTTCTTCAACACCATGTAGTACTGCAGGCCTAGGGTCAGACCAGAATTCAAAACCAACCTCAGATACTTATTAGTTATGTGAACCTGAGCAAGTCACTTAACCTCATTTTCCTCATCTATGAAATGATCTGGAGAAGAAAATGGCAAATCATTCCAGTATCCTTGCCAAGAAAACCCCAAATGTGGTCACAAAGAGTAGAACATGACTGTACAACAACAAATATGCTGAAAATGCTTCAGTTCAGAAGATGTTAACCACTTAGGAGTCAAATAACATGTTCATGGGTTGAGTGGTTTCTGTTGTTCTTCAGAGACTATTGCAAAAATCTAGACAGGTAAGTATAAAGGCTATAGTAGTGACACAGGAAAAGAGGGCTATGGGAGGTATTTCTGGAATAAAATGGAAAGGATTTGGTAACATTGAATAAGAGATATGAGAGAGCAGTAAAAGATAACCTTTAGGTGGCAGATCTGGGTTATGGTGAATGATACTGCCATAAACAAAAATCAGGAAGCCAGAAGGAAGGGAAGATTTAGGGGGAGACTTTGTTCACCTCCTACATGATCATTTCTTACCTTTGGATTCCTTATCTTTGGATCATCTGTTTCCTGCCCACTGAGGCATCCCCCAAAGCCCTCTTCTTTTACCTTCTTGCAATTTTCTTGAGTATTCTCATCAACCCTTAACTTAGTTTGATTTTCTGGGGCATGGGTCCAGATTGAAATGCGTGCCTGTCAATTATTTCAGCCACCAGTAGAGTGACATAGCCTCCATGGGTCTTTGCTTTCTCTGGGTCAGAACTAAATCTATAAATTTTGCAGAGGTCTCTGAACTCACCATGACTAAGACTCTCTGACACTCTGAACTCTTGGGTCATAAATAAAAAAGCATGCTGAAAGACAGTAACAGCAAGACAACTTTGAATTACTTAGGAATTCTGATCAATACAATGACTAACCATAATCCCGGAGGGCTCATGATAAAACACACTACCACCTCCTGGTAGAAAAGTAAGGAACTCAGAGTGCAGAACAATGTGAGAATTTGTTCTGCTTGACTATACTATACATGTTTCAAATAGAGATTTTGTTTTTCTTGCTCTCTTATGGAAAGGTGTAGGTATGGGAAGGAGAGAGTGCAGATCTGGAAAAAAAATGATTTTAAAAAAATACATGAGCATGAGAACAAGAAGTCTAGGGTAATCAAGCTAGGAATAAAAGGATGATGAGGGATCTCACTGCCCCCAAGTGGCAGCCAGTTCAATCCATTGATGGCTCCCTACTTGAATAAAATTAATGTACTTAGGTGACTTAAACCAGACATGATACCCTCTGAGCCATACGATACTAACCTTCTTTTTCTCCTATCATGTGAGATGGATAGGAGGTTCTACCACAATTGTCCTTGTGACTGAAGATGGAACTTGATGCACACACATTGCCAGATAAGTGTAAACAAATTGTTAGTCATGTCCACCTAGATTAACTACCATCATGCCCACCTAGATTAACTACCATCATGCCTACTCAGCCTTCCTTGCATTTGCTAACTTCTCTAGACTTGACTTTTGGTTCTCCTAATTTATGGTACTGACCATCCTCACCTTGCCTGGCCAAATTTTCAGGCTTGGCTCCTCTGGCCAGATCTGTCTTATTGACAAGATGACATCTAGGTTGTGGCCTGGGGGACTAGAAGGATGGTAGTGCCTTCTATAGTAATAGGGTGGTTTGGAAGAGGGGAGAGCTTAAGGGGAAATATAATATGTTGAGTTCACATCACACCATCCTGAACTTTTTTCCCTGCCCAATCCTACCCCTAGAGGTATCAGTCTTGTCCCTGGGCCCTATTCAGTAACCCTAGCTCTAGGCCCTCTCCACCCCAACAGTATTCATTACTCGACATTATAGTAATGTTGAAATCACATGGTGTCCCAGGCCATATTTCCTCTGAATAGCATTGTACCCCAGGTGGATACCACCCAGAATTTGGGAATCAGAATTGATCTATTGAATCTCAATATTGATCTAGTCCAACCCATACACAAAGGAATTTCCACTATAATATAACCAACGATGATCTTCTAGTCTCTGCTTAAAGACTTCCAAGGAGGAATCCATCACCTCTCAAGGCAATTCCCTTCCACTTAAGGAAAATTCTTAAGTGTTAGGAAGAATTTCCTAACTCTGATGTAAAAACAAAAAGCACCAATAAAAAAATTTAATAAAATAAGCAAATATCCTCTGAAATGATGTTTTTGTTGCCCTTGGATGCATGGTGAAAACCAATTTCACCAACTATCTTGTCTCTCTAAAGAAGAACTCTCAATGTAACTGTAACTTTATTTCATTTTCTGGTGTTATTTATACTGAAAATATCAAAATTTATACGATTCTATTCCTCCAGTATACACTCATTGGTCACTAGACAAAAACCTCACAAAAGTTAATATTTATAATTTGATTAAAAAGCTGTGTGATTCTTACAAACTCTTTCCCTTAACAGCAGAAAGGGACCACACAGAAGTAAGGTCTATTTCAATTATTTTTTTTTGTTTCATGGGTTGCATAACCAAAAATTACATCACCCAGAGATGAGACTACTGGTAGTTATCTCCATAGTTAGCCAAACTGGTCCTTGGAAAGCAGAGTTTATGGATGAATGATGTTCAAAACCTTTCCAAAACGGTAAAATCTGATAAGGCTTGTTCAGTTGTCCATTGGCTGATCCAGAGTTAACTCCATGCCACAATGAGGCACCAAAATAGAGTAGGGTTCTATGGAAGCAAGAGATTAGGGATATGTGTATGTATATATACACACATAGAGATATATAAAAATATATACATATATATGTGCATGACTGTATATGTATATATGTATGTCTACAATGTATATTTGAGAGTCTTCTGTTTGAAGATGATCATTGAACCCATTGGGACATAGATCCCCAAAAAAAAGTGTAGTGAAAAAACAGAAGAGTATACATAGAGAGTCTTAGGGGACATTTCACGTTTAGGGGTCAGGAGACAGATTCAGCAAAAAGTGAAGGAGAAGGAAGAAAGCCAAGAGGAAGAGAGAATGGTGAGCAATGTTAAATGCCACAGAAAGGTCAGGGAGGAGGAGGACTGGGAACAGCAATATTGGAGAAGGAAAGACTGGAGGTATTGAAGAGAGGAAGAAATATTGGTAGAAAGAATGGAGAAGAGGAGGATTATATTAGAGTACACCTTTGAGATAGAATAGTTCAAACAATGCTTACAGGTAACATTCTCTGACTTTGGTGAATTATTCTACTTGTATGAGTGCTCACAGTAAAAGGGCAGAGAGACTGGAAAATGAAATGGAACATTTGAAGAAGGTTTAGGGCAATCAGAGTTACTAGTGAACTAAGAATGTTTAAATGTTTAAACTGCACTATTAATATTGAAGACACCACCACCCCCTCAGTTATCTTAGTTATCTTCAACTCCTCCCTCTCACCCCACACATCCATTCAACTGCCAAATTTCTATCTTTCTATTTCTATTTTCATTTCTGCCTTCATAATATCTCTTATAGAAGTCCCTTTTTGTCTAATATGTCTGAATCTGATTCTAAACAGTGAGGAAAAACTTTGGAGAAGGAGAATCATGGGGACTTTGGGAGGTGAAAACTCCTTCTCAGAAAATGACAGAAAAAAACCCAGCACTCTGTGTCATAAATCCCTTTCACCATCCACACCAGAATCTTACTATGCGCCCTTTTGCTGCTCCCCTTCTCGGCTGGAACAACACTCTCCCAACCAAACCTTCAGTCACCATGCTGCTCCCTCCCTTCCTCATCCCCCCACCCTCCACTCCCGGGTTAATCCACTCAGTTTTGCATCTCTGTCCTGGGATATGGTGAGCTGGTGAGCAAACCCACCTAAACCATCTCATATACTAATCCACCCTGGGCATCTTGCCATCTAGTTGGTATCTTCCCTTCCCCCATTCATTTATCAATAATAATAAATGACAAAGAAAAAGCAAATGTATACTTGTTTTCTCTTTCAAGCAGAAAGCTATTTCTGGGCTGGAAAAAACAAAATAAAAATATTAGTTGACTGAAACTCAAGAATATGACTAGTTTCCTTCAATGAATCCAATTCATCTGGCTCTAATGAATGGAAATGCAAAAAAGAAAAGAACATAAATAGAACTTTTTTAAAAAATTACATAGAAGAAAACAAAACTAAGTTCAGAAGCATATTTAATATTGGAATAGAGATTGGATCTTTAGGGAATTCCCAAGTGGTGAAATCCCCTCTTCTAGGGCAGATCAGCATCTTCTCTGCAACTATTTCTCAGTTCACAGAACTCTTAGCTTCTCAGTAATTTTTTCAATTACCTAACAGTTCCATGTATTAAGTAGCTAAGTCCAAAGAATTTAATAAATATTTATGTCCTAACCAGCCAGCTGAAAAAAAAAATGCATGAGTTGAAAGTAAAATAATATTTTATTTCATTCTTAAACAATTATTTATTATTGTTCTTATTTACACAATTCTTAAGTAATTATACAATTATTTGTGTGCCCTCGTTGGGCACCGCACAGCTTCTCAAACCTTGGGATCAGACAGGATACCACCATCCTTGTTTCTTGTTCCACATTGATTGTTTTTTTTTATCAGTTCAACCAATGAAAACCCAGCTTCACACAGTTATATTATAAACAAGAAAATTTAATTACTGATGGAGACAAAATTATAAGAAAAATTTCTCAAAGCACAATCTAATGCTGAAACTGTGAACCCCCGTTAGCTAACTTGAGTTGGAACAGTGTGGTGCATCCTTGTATTTCCCTTGAAAACTTCAATATTCTTTGGGGACCCCATGAGGTTGGCTCTTGTGTCCTGGAGCACTGTGGTGCATAGTGAAGGAACTCCATCTCAGAAAGTTACCTGGAGCACCAAGAGGTTAAATATCTTGTCCACAGTCACCTAGTTGGTAGCAGGATTTGAACCTCAATGTTGGTAGGTCCCAGGCCTGCTCTCTAACATCTATCCCACAATCTCACACTGACTCTGATAATTTTAAAAAAAAAAGTTGTAAACTTAAAAAAGACATTGGGCACCATCTGCTGGGAGCTGAAAAGAATCACAAGCAGAGAAGGTGAAAGACATGACAATGTTCAAAGAGAGAATTTAACAGCTTCTATAGGAAACATGTATTGAGTTGTATTTGAGAGCTCTAACCACTGCGTTCTGTAAATATCTGAGAGGCTGTAAGTATTTTTATGAGTTCTTCATTATGCTTTAAATAAACCTATTCACTGTCTAAGCCTTACACAGTTGTGGAGGGAACTGGTGCGATGGCATCAGGAGGTTCCCAGACTATCTGAGTGTAAGGAGGAAGCCAGCAAAGGGAGACATTCTGCCAAGTGAATATGGTCCCTTCTGTGTTAGAAGGGAGTCCTTGTCACAAGGGTTATGTGTAGATTTTTTAAAATGTATATTTTGTCCATTTGAGGGCATCTCTCAAGATTTCTTGAGTTGTTTCTTTTTCAGTCTATACCACTTTGGGTCCTTTCAATAATTTAGTTGCCCTGGTATTCTTTCTTATATCAGTGCCCTTCTTTACTTTGCATACTTTCTTTTTAAGTAAAGTTTTATTCTCATAAATTTTTCAGTCATTTTTCTTTTCTTTGATGCATCTGTTATTGTTTGATAGGAGAAACTGAGGACTCTAGCTCCTTTCCAATCTCTAACTACCATTCTGACTGAAAGCCCTTTCTTGGACTTGAAGTTAGGAAGACCTGAATTCACCTCCTACCTCAGTTACTTCCTATCTGTATGACCATAACACATAACCTTCCCCCAGATGGAGACCAGAAAAGCTAAGTACCATCCTTGCTGTGTCAGGACAAAGTGAACTTATGTTTATAAATGTTTAATAACTTGCAAGTGCCTCATTTCATCCCATAACAAACCTAAACCAAGAGCATTGTGACGAGTCACCTCTGACAATGGGGGATATTGGCAAAGAGTGCAGATCAAAGGAAAGCAGTACAACCCAGCTCTCTCATACAACTTTCCAACAAAAATCAAGAAAGATATAGTGGGAGAAACCACAGCACATCACATTTCCAACTCTGGTCAACACAAGGAAATAACCCAAAGTTTATGGAACCTGGGAAGACAGTTCATCAAAACAAGCCCAGAACAAAGCCTTCCAGCACCCAAACTAGGCTGGGACCTTCAGCTATGAATCACAGTAAGGAGCAGGAACAAGGCTGAACCTGCTGCTATATTGCTCTGACCCAAGAAGGGGGTAGAGTAGCTTTCGGGATAGACCTGGGAGGGGCTGTTCACCAAAGAAGGGAGCACAGACAGGTGAGCCTGCACCTCACAGAGGTGAGCCTACAGCAGTGTAAGGCTGTAATACTGGAGGAAGAAATTCAGTTTACACACTAGAGTGGAGCCTAGAGACCGAGTGATCAGAGCTGGGAACTTGGAACAAAGTGCATCTGCAGTTCTATCATTCTGAAACTGCCAAGTCTTCTAGCTAGGTGACCCTAGACAGGAATTAAGGTCAGCAACTGTCTTCTGGAATTTCAATAAAGGTTAAACCTATAGTTATATCATCCAGAGCCTGACCTGTGCACTAAAACTTAGAAAGCTCAGACTGGGAGGGCTGAATCAGATGGCTGAGGGAACACAGGGTTTGCAGTTCTCTGAACTGAGCCACTGCTGAGGTCTTTGAAGGACACAGCACCTAAACCCAGGGAAAGCAACGTCAGGACTCCAGATAATAGAGATCAGGATGCTAGCATTCCCCCTAAAAGTGCACAGAACCTGACCCCAACACAAAATCCCAGTTTAGGAAGTAAGATTGGGAGAATGAATAAGCAAAAAAGCACCACAAAAATATTATGAAGCTAAGGATACCCTGGATACAAAGTCAGAAGAAAGGGAGTAACACAAAAAGAACTGCAAGCAAGACCTCAAACAAAAGCATCGCTTGGCCAAAGAGTCAACTAGAATTCCTGTAGGAAATGAGACGAGTTTAAAAAAGTCAAAATAAATGACATTAGAAGATTTAAAAGAATAACAACACAAGAGGTACAAAACCTTACCCAAATAATAAACTCCCTGAACATCTGAATGGACCAAACAGGAGTTAATGACTCCTCAAGACAACAAGAAATATTAAAATAAAGAGGAGGAGGAGGAAGAGCTGATATTAAAAACAGCCAAGCTGAAAAACAAGAGAAAAAAAAAATTGGAATCAATGGACTACCTAAAAGTGATGACAAAAAGAGGGGGGGGGGAAGAGCATAGATAACATATTTGAAGAAATCACAAATGAAGACAGCTCAGATCTATAAGAGCCAGAGGGAAAATAGAAAGAATCCACCAGGATCTCTTGAAAGAAACCCTTAAATGAGACCTCCCAGGAGTATCATCACCAAAATCTAGAGTTCCCAGACCAAAGGAAAATACTCCAAGTGGACAGAAAGTGTTCAAGCACCAGAGTCACAATCAGAGTCAAAGGTTCTACTCTAAATGCAAGGACACCTTGGAATACAATATTCCAAAAGGCTAAAGAGATAGGCTCACAACCAAGAATAATTTATTCAGCAAAATTAAGTATGATCTTTTTTTTCCTTTGGGGAAGGGGTATATCTTTAATGAAATTAAAGACTTGCATGAACTCTTGATGAAAAGTTCAGCGATGATTAGAAATATTGAAATGTTAGTGCAGGAGGCAAAAGAAACAAAAAGGTAAACATGTTCCAACTGGAAGGAGCTATATAAAGATGAAATATTTGTATTCCAATAGGGTGGAAAATAAATGTCCCCTCAGAATCCTAAGTCAATGGGTATAAAGGAAGTTAAACAAAACAGAAAGCTAGGTAGTGTTTGTATTGTGTTTTTAATTATTTTTAAAGAAAAAAAGGAAGGGGAAATATGCTGGGCAAGAAAATGGGAGAAAAGGAAAGATTGGCCATCTCACATAATCAGGTCTTTATTTCTCAACAAGAAATCTCCATATACCCCCTTTCCCACCTTCCAACTTTTCAGCTTCCTTTCATGTGTAGGCTTCCCCCATTGTAATATAAACTCTGGGAAATCCTTTCTTTGTATTTGTTTTTGTACTCCCAGTACTTAGCACAGTAACCAGACCATGGTAAACTTTGGATAAAGGTTTGTTTCTTGTATACATGCACAAGAAAACTATCCTAATGAGAAGAGGTGGAGGGAGCAGGCATCACATGAACTGGTCAAAGGAGGGTAGGGGAGAGAGAGACAGAGAGACATAGAGACAGACAGACAGACAGACACAAAGAGAGAGACAGAAAGAGAGAGAGAGAGTTTGGTGTAGAAATATTCAAGTCTGTGAATGAGATGAACTCATAAAAAAAAAAGGAAGGAGATAGAATGGATTTGAAAGCAGAATTCAACAATACATTGCTTTTAAGAAACATAAAGATTCAGTCAGAGTTAAAGGGCTAGAGCAAAATCTGTTTGGCTTAAGCATAATCTCAGATACAAAAAAAGACTTTATTAAAAGAGATGAACAGAGAAATGACATCATTCTGAAAGTTACGTCAGTGAATTGCTATGAAGACTTTACATATATGTACCAGATGGTATATTGATCATTTATGAAATTATGAAATGGGGGCAGGCACTCTGCTTCTTTGGGTACTCACCAGGAAAAACTACAATTGGTAGCAGGAAATAGAACAATAACACATTTTAATAACCACAAAGGGCATGAGGGCAAACAGCACAGAAAATACAGTGACAAACCTAGAAAGGTGGGAGAGATAGAGGCAGAAGACTACATGGGAACAGGAGATTGGATGATGAAAGCAGGCAGGTAGAGTTGGGGTAGTAGGGGTGGGGCTTAGGGGAGTAGTTAGCCAGAGAATATCACATGACCTTGGATTAGATTTGGGACCACTCCACATCATGGGTCTGATGGAGATGGAAGAGTAGTGGGAGAGGGGCAAGTGTTTGAGGTCTCATTTTTTTAGGGTTTTTGGAGAAAACAGACCTATCTGAGTCACCTTATGGTTAATTCACACCCTACAAAATCATCTCCCAATAGATGCACTTCCAATTGAAGAGAGGGAAAGAGAGAGAAACCCCTAGAAACAAATATGCATAGTCAAGCAAAGTAAATACCCACTTTGGCCTTGTCCAAAAAAAAAAAAAGTTGCATTCTGTATTTTTAATTCACCTGAACCCAAACCCAAGTTTCAAATAATTGTCCCTCAGGGACATGGGCAGTGATTGAATGAGCTGAATCCTACGATAAAAAGGAGTCTGGCTCCCTCTCATTATAGGTCAAGACCTGATGGAACCTGATCTGGACTGAATCCTGAATTCAAAGCAAAAGGGTCCCTGAGGGAAAGGAAGTTGTTGGTGCATTGCCCCAACCCCCTGATTCCATCAGCAGTTTCATTGTTTAGACTAGAAACCAGCAAATGACCCCAATATCAAAGAAAGGGAGGGCAGAATATTCAAGTCACAGACCAGTGAGATTAACTTAGTTCCTAGAGGGAAAAAATCTAGAACTTTTTAATTAAAGGGATGATTATGAAGCATTTAAAAGTTAAAGTATTGATTCCTAAGGATCAGCATGGCTCTAGTTCTTCCTCCACAACCCATAAAATACCTGTAAAGAAAGACTCTCAACAAACTCTAGAGTAGCAGAAGCCACAGAAAGATGGGAGTGGAGGAGATTTCCAGCCCAGGATGACCTGGAAGGCCAATGGGAAAGGTCTATCACACCTGATGCAGAGCAGAGACCAGCCCAGCCTTGGCTACTCAGCTCTGGGAGGAGCAGGACCAGAGCAGGCCTTGGGGGCGAAACCCCTGGAAGCAGCAGTGGTTTGCAGATCCCTCAACCCATAGGTGCCAAAGGTCAGTGAGAGGGCTTTTTGAACCACAGCAAAAAGGGAGCAAGGTCCTCCCTTAGCCCCAGCCCAAGACAGGCAGTGGAGGCAGCAGCAAAGCTGGCAGCAATGGCTTCTGGTGGCCATGGCAGTCAGGCAGCAGCCAGGGTCCATTTTTCCATTGTTGGGGCACTCAGAATAAAGCCCCTGGGGGAACTGAGTAGCTGATCTGAATCTCAGCCTCGAGCAGCCAGGGACTAACCTCCTCTCCATTGTTGTGCCACCTTAAGGAACTGAGAACTTACAGGTACAAAGAGCATACCCTACTCTTGATAAAGGACCCAAAAGTCAAGTAACTGATTGGGAAAATGCTAACAAAAAAAAAAAGGGAAAAAAATAAGCTTGTAGAAGGTTACTTTGTTGGTGAACAGGTATTCTCTCCCATCCTTTAAGATGGGAAAGAACAATGTTTACCATCAGGGGAAGACATAAAAGTCAAGGCCTCTATATCCCAAACCTCCAAAATAAATATGCAATGGTCCCAGGCCATGGAAGAGTTCAAAAAGGACCTTGAAAATCAAGTAAGAGAAGTGGAGGAAAAATTGGGAAGAGAAATGAGAGGAATGCAAGAAAATCATGAAAAACGAGTTAACAGCTTACTAAAGGAGACCCCAAAAAAAGGCTGAAGAAAATAACACCTTTAAAAATAGGCTAACTCAATTGGAAAAAGAGGTCCAAAAACCCAATGAGAAGAATGCTTTAAAAAGCAGAATTAGCCAAATGGAAAAAGAGGTTCAAAAGCTCACTGAAGAAAATAGTTCTTTAAAAATTAGAATGGAGCATATGGAAGCTAATGACTTTATGAGAAATCAAGAAATTACAAAACAAAACCAAAAGAATGAAAAAATGGAAGATAATGTGAAATATCTCATTGGAAAAATAACTGGCCTGGAAAATAGATCCAGAAGAGACAATTTAAAAATTATGGGACTACCTGAAAGCCATGATCAAAAAAAGAGCCTAGACATCATCTTTCATGAAATTATCAAGGAAAACTGCCCTGATATTCTAGAACCAGAGGGCAAAATAAATATTGAAAGAA
>CM053769.1:36313123-36370309 GCA_028658325.1 Potorous gilbertii | reverse complement strand
GGAAATACAATCAGGATAACATAAGATCTAGCAGCTTCTACATTAAGGGATCTAAGGGCTTAGAATATGATATTCCAGAAGTCAAAGAAAGTAGAATTAAAACCACGAATCACTCACCCAGCAAAACTGAGTATAATACTTCAGGGGAAAAAATGGTCATTCAATGAAATAGAGGACTTTCAAGCATTCTTGATGAAAAGACCAGAGCTAAAAAGAAAATCTGACTTCAAACACAAAAAGAAAGAGAAGAATGTAAAGGTAAACAGGAAAGAGAATTCACAAGTTGAACTGTTTACATTCCTACATGGAAAGATAATATTTGTAACTCTTGAAACTTTTCTCAGTATCTGGGTAGTTGGAGGGATTACACACACACACACACACACACACACACACACACACAGCACAGGGTGAGTTGAATAGGAAGGGATCATATCTAAAAAATCAAAATTAAGGGGTAAGAGAGGAATATATTGCGAGTAGAAAGGGAGAAATGGAACAGGGCAAATTATCTCTCATAGAAGAGGCAAGAAAAAGTTTTCCAATAGAAGGGAAAAGCGGGAAGGTGAGAGGGGGAAAGTGAAGCTTACTCTCATCACATTTGGCTCAAAAAAGGAATAACATGCACACTCAATTTGGTATGAAAATCTACCTTACACTATAGGAAAGTAGGGGAGAAGGGGATAAGCAGGGTTGGGTGGATGATGGAAGGGAGGGCAAATGGGAGGAGGGAGCAATTAGAAGTAAGCACTCTTGGGGAGGGACAAGGTCAGAACAGAGAATGGAAGAAATGAGGGGCAAGATAGGATGGAGGGAAATGTAGTTAGTCTTACACAACATTCTTATCATGGAAGCCAGAAATAGCTGGTGGCTTAATGGATAGACAACAAGACCTGGAATCAGAAAGACCTGAATTCAAATCCAGCCTGAGACACTTACTAGCAGTGTGACTCTGGGCAAGTCACTTAACCTCTGATTGCCTGACAAAATGGATCTACCAGGGAAGGAAATGAAAGACCACTCCAGAATCTTTGGGGCAGCTGGGTGGTGCAGTAGATAGAGCACCAGTGCAGGAGTCAGGAGGACCTGAGTTCAAATCTCTCCTCAGACACTTGACAATCTCACCTCAGACACTTGACACTCACTAGCTGTGTGGTCTTGGTCAAGTCACTTAACCCCAACTGCCTCATCCTGGGTCATCTCCAGTCATCCTGATGAATACCTGGTCACTGGATTCAGATGGCTCTGGAGGAGAAGTGAGTCTGGTGACCTGCACAGCCCTGCTTCACTCAAAACAAAGTCAAGTGCAAGTCATGTCATCATTTCTCTGATGGCATGTTCTTCTTTGGCAACAAAGGACAAACACACATTATGGCAATCATTGAAAAACTATACATATATAGTCTATATTGAAATGCTTGCCTTCCCAGTGGGGATGGGTGGGGAGGGAGGAATGAAGAGAAGCTGGAACCCAAAGTTTTAGGAACAAATGTTGAGAATTGTTTTTGCATACAACTGGGAAATAAAACAGGTAATGGTGTACAGAAATTTATCTTGCCCTACAGGACAATTGAGAAGATGGGGATAAGAAAAAAGAGGGGAGTTAATAGGGAGGGCACATTGGTGGAAGGGGCAATCAGAATGCAAGGTGTTTTAGGGTGGGTGGAGGGGAGAGATGGGGAGAAAATCTGAAACTCAAAATTTTGTGGAAATGAATGTTGAAAACTTAAAATAAATTTTTAAAAAATAGACCATGCCAAACTAATCTCCTTTCATTCTTTGAAAGGGTTATGTGGATCAGTAGAATGCCATAGACAAAGAATTTCAGAAAAGTATTCAACTCCATTCATACTATCGTCATGAGTAAGATGGGGAGATGTGGGCTAAATGACAATTGAATTAGATTGATTTGAAAATGGCTAAAGACCTGGTTTCAAATTCCCCCTTGGATACCTGCTATGTGACCATGGGCAAGCTATTTAACATCTTTGAGTCTGTTTCCTTACACACAAAAATGAAGATAACAATATCTGTCAAATATACTTCCTCTGGCTGTTGTGTGGCTCAAATGAGATAATGTTTATAAAGCACTTTTCAAACTTTGAGGCACTATAGTTGTTGGTGTTATTGTTCTACACCTGAGATTGTACTACTATAAGAAACTCCCACAATGGAAATACTATCCCTTAATATAGATTGACAACTAGAGAACAACCTATAACCTTAGTGCTTCCTAGGGTCTTGAGAAATTAGGTGACTTGCTCATAGTCATGTTACCAGTATATTTCAGAAGTCTTCCTAGCTCCAAGGCCAGCTCTTTCTCCTTCAGTATCAACATAGAGGGAGTTCTCTAGATAGCATCCCAGGATAAATGGGTCAATTATGAAAAAAGGGGGCTGGTGTTTTCAAATCATAGACCAGTGAGATACACTTCAATTCCTGGATGGGGGAGGGGAGGAAATCTAGAACTTATTTAGTGAATTATTTGTAAATACCTAAAAGTGGGAGTGTTGATCCTGAAGGACCAGTAGGGTTCATCAAGAGGTCATCTTATTTCCTTCTTTGATAGGGTTAGTTCCTATCCCTAATGTTGTGCTGTTTAACATTTTTTCATGACTTAGAAGAAAAGATAGACACATATTTACCAAACTTTTGGATAAAATAAGCCTGGAAAAGATTACTGTCATCTTGGATGATGGTCATGATCTAAAAAAATCTTGATAGGCTAGAACTCGATTCTAATAAGATGAAATTTAATAGAGCTGTATAAAATCTTATACTGGAATTCAAAAAGTGAATGTAAAAATACAAAGATGGGGAAAGAAACACAGGTAGATTTAAGTTCTTGTGGAGAAAAAATCTGTAGGTTTCAGTAAATGGTAAACACAAATGAAGTCAATGTGTTATGTCAAAAAAGCTGACACAATCTTAAGTTGCCTCATGTCCAGAATGAGGGAGATGATAGTCATACTGTATCTGATCGGATCAAATCTGGCATATTGTGATCAGTTCTAGGCACCACATTTTATTTTATTTTTTCAGTATGTTCTATTGTTTATTTTAATTCAACCAAAGTCATTAAGTGGCTACTTCAGTTCTTTTAATGTCTTTAATTCCATATACAGAACCATTGAGCCATAGATGGTTAGAAGTGGAACGGACAAAGATAACTTGCTCTGAAGAAGCCACGTTTTCCTCCCATCCTTTCATCTCTCTCACCTTTCAAAATTTCTGAATACCACATTTTAGAGAAGATGTTGACAAGCTGGAGCACATCCAGAAAGGCAACCAAGACAAAGAGAAGACTGAAGACCAAACCACTATGTAGTATTTGTTTTAAGGAATTGAGAATGTTTAGCTTGGAAAGGACTTAGGAGAAACTTGGCTGTGATATACAAATATTTGAAGGGCGGTCATATGAAAGATGGATTAGACAAGTTCTATTTGACCTCAGAGAACCAAGTGGATACACTTAGGACTGATATAATAAATATGCCTTCAATATGCCACAGGAGGGCAGGCCCTTGGCCCTCTTAGGCTCCTGGACCTTGACCTGCCTATGGCTGTCTGCCCCTTGCTCTTGTCTTCAGGTCTTGAAGGTCTAGCTCCCTAGCCTGATCTGTGGATATTGAAGTGCTGCAGGCCTAGCAACAAATGTGGAAGTGATCTTGATGGTGTCTCTCTCATGGCATTGGACCTTGTGTCTTTGGCAGCCTGTCAGACTCAAGGCTCTGTCATCACAGAGATCTTATCATCTTCAGGAATTCCCAGAGTTTGCAACTTTTGAAATCCAAGATTGTTGAGATTCAGAAGAAGCCACAGAGATGTAGATATCAACCTTTTTATCCCAGAAAAGTCCTACCCCATTTTTCTCCCCACAGGACCAGACTGAATCATGGATCCATAAGGGATCTGGGATTTGATTCTTTGAAAGACAACTCTGCCTCAGAAATTCTGAGGTCACTAGGTCAGGCCCTATAAAAGATCCCCTGCTCTCCCTAGCCTCTTTTGTGGTAGGGATAAAGATGGGAAGGGGAAAGAGATCAAGGCCTCATGATTACTACTGGACCTAGAAAAAGTTTTCTTAATTCAATCTGGTTAAGATAAATCCCTGCTTTTCTCTGAGACCAAAAGAGGACATTCATAATTACCAGGCATTAACACCCCTACCTCAATAATGAAAAGATGCAAAAGGGCTATAGTTAAACTACTAATAAAGCTTTAAAAAGAAAAAAAAATGAATATAGATACTTGTGAGAGAAAAAAAACAGTAATGTCCCAACTGACCTTGCAAACAAAACCCTAACCCTCCCCGCAACACCCCACTCCAAAAAATAATAAATCTAGTCCAAAGAGGGGGAGGGGGGCAGTTAGGGTTAGTCTTAGAAGACTGATAAAGAAAAAAACTTTCTAATAGAACTGCCCCAAAATTAAGTGGAATCTCCTCAACTGGAAATCTTCAGGTGGAGTCTATATTACCACTCACAGGAAATGTTGCAGAGAGAATTTTTCCAGGTACCTGGTGGGTTAAAGGATCTTACAGGTCCCTCCCAACTCTGAAATCCTTGCTTTCTTTGTCCTCCTAAAGGAGGACAGGCTTCAATTTGCCAATGTCCCTTCTTAAAATGAGGAGCTCTGAATGTAAGAGTGATGCTCCACTTGCATGTTAGCCAGGTGGCATAATAACACATAATAACACACCATCACTTCCCTTGTTCTGAACATTATGTCTCTGTTAATGTAACCTAAGATTTTCATTAATATTTTGACTGCCATGTCACATTATTTTCTCTTTACCAAACCTACTACTCACTATAAATCCCCCAGACTTTTTTCATATTATTCCCTCATCCTATCCTTGGTGGTTGTTCTTTTTTGAACCCAAACATAGATCTTTATTCCCATGAAACTTCATTTTATTGTAATTGGCACAACATTTTAATCTATTGAGGTATTTTTGAAATGTAATTTCTACTCTCCAATGTATTAGCTGTTAATAGCAAATAATAAAATATAATATCATGCCATTTATACCTTCATCCAAGCCATCAATATGTTGAAAACAACAGAACCAATGAGAAGCCCGAGAAACACCTCAGAAGAGTTCTTCCACTTAGGGGACAACAATCTATTAATCACTCCTATTTTTGTCTAGCTCTTCAACCAATTTTGAACCTACCTGACTATACTTTCCCTTGGCCCACATCTCCATTTCTTAAGAGAATTTCATAAGAAACTTGGCTTAATGCTTTACTGAAATGGAGGTATTCTTTTTATGTGGCATTTCCCTGATCAACTGGCCTAGCAACTCTGTCAACAGAAAAGGAAATGGGATTAATTTGGCATGATTTATTCTTGATGAACTCATGCCAATTCTTAGTTATCACCATTTCCCTTTCTAAGGGCTCACAAAAAAATTCCCCTTTATATTTTTGTTATCCTTCCCCTCTTTGAAAGTCAGGACAATGTTTGCTGGTCTGTAATCTCACAGAAATCTATTTTGTATGATATCTCAAAGATCAACAACAGTGGCTCAGCAATCACATATAGTTCTGTGCAATATATTTTGTTCTGGTCTCTTGAACTCACTGAAGAAATGTGAGCATTTTTATCATTTCATTTACTTTGTTTCAGTCCCCTATTGATTCTTTCATTCCTTATTTCCCCATCTGAAATCATTCTCCTTGTTAGAGAAAACAGAAGCATTGAGAATTGAGTAGTTCTGCCTTCTCTTTATGATGCTCCTCCTATCTACCATTAAAAAAAATGGTCATATCACTCTTCCTGTCCCAGCAAAGTTCCCAAAGCCCTTGCCGTTACCATTCACATTCATTCATGGCTAGTCTCAGCTCATTCTGGGCTTTTGCAGTCCTGGCATCATCCTTAGGTTGTATAAAACTCTTTTATATTAAATCATCCATTATCTCCTCTAGCTAAGTTGTTTGATTCATTCCCTAAGCATTCACATCAATCTCTTTATACAGCTTCCCATTTTCTTTCTTGCCAGAAGTGTTTGTGTCATGAGTTTTGTACCAGAGAGTATCTTAAACCTTTTAAGTCAACTTCCCCTATAGAATTTTAAGTCAAAGAATCCTAATTTTTATTCCTGCCCTCTGAAATCCGCTCTCTAAAAATCTTAGGAACACATCAAACCATGGTCAACTTTTTTCTCTGTATGTATCGCAAGTTCTGACATGCCAGAATCACTTCAAGCCAAGCTTACCATCATTTCTAATTTAGTGCCTAGTTCCTCCAGTATTACTGGTCCCGTTCCTCATTTCCTCCATTTTTTGAAGGATGAAAATTTTCATTAAGGCAGGTGGCCTCCCAATTTGGAAATGTCAGAATTTTGAGGAAGGAGAGATTTCGTTTTTAACTTTTAGCAGAGAGGGAACACCAGCACATGTCCAGATAGCTGGAATTTCCCTTTGACACAATATGACATGATCTCTTTCCAGAACTCATTTACTTCCTCCGTTTCCCCAAAGTAAAAAACTTTATCTTAGTTCCTCAGGGGTTGCCAGGTTTCCCCAATCCAGTTTTTGGATTGCCTCATATAAGTATATTTTCTGGATATCCAAACACTAAAATCAATCAGATTTCTCCATTCCAGCTCTTGAATTTCTTCACATCAGTATATTTTCTCAATATTCAAAGCTACCGCTAGGAGGTCAAATGACCCCCTTTCATTAAAATCTCAAATAGCTTTGGGCACATGAGAGCAGTTTGTTCCAATAGCTATGAAGGTGGCTAAAGCAGGTGCTATGGAGCACTTAGAGCTTGGTCAGACATCAAAGATGCCAACGTCATCCACTGTATCCGAGGCCATCTCTAGTCATCTTGACTCTTTTCCTGCCCCGAGGCTCTGATTATTCTGAAAGAGAGGCTGATGACTTTGTGCAACTCCGCTTCACTTAAATCTAGTTCTAACATGAATTAGGTCATCACCATAATGTCATTGATCCCCTTTCTAAAAGGAAAGACAAACAACAAATAGCTTGCTTGATGCTCTATATACTACGCATTTGTGTATGGATGTCTGAGACTTTCAGTATTATAAATTAGCCCTCTTCTTGAATACCTTTTCCTGTTTAACCACTCCTGTGGCATTCACAGCTTATTCACTAGGGAAATCCGTAACTCAAGCTAGCAATTTACAAGTGTCCTGTAGAAGTATTGAGCACTATGGTTACTACAGAATCCAAGACCTTGGATTCCTCAACTCTCCTGCTTGCTACACAGCAGGGCCACTCATTGTGTAGGTGGTTTCATGAATCTACCCAATTAAAATGAGTTCTGAGACCCTGCCTCCTTTTCAATGTTCTGCATTTCAATGGGTACTAGTCATATGATCTTGGCATAATGGAGCTGGTTCCCCATTTGAGATGCCCAAGTTAGAATGCTTCATAAAGTGTATTATTCTTGGCATAGAATCAATAAGTAAATGAACAATACTTAATAACAATGGGCCTGCATAATAATGAGTATCTATCAAGTGGTTGTTAAGTCTACTGCTCTCCAAGACCTGGGAAATCACCTGGACATAAAACTGATTTGGACCCAGGATTGTAGGATGTATTATTTAAGTCCTCCCATAAACAGGGCCAAGAGGACAACAATACAGCTTCCATAGGATATTTGACTCACACTTCCCCTAAGACTGATCATTAGGTAAATATGTAAAAACTCTGGAGTAGGGGTCCTGACTCATTCAAAGCATGAAATGTAGAATCCAGGAAGGTTGGTACTTCCCTGTCTCTGCTGTCTAGTAACTGGCAAGCACCTCTGGCCTAGTCTGGCCACAGCTAACCCATCACAGAGTGAGTAGAATTGGCAGCCAGCCCTGGCAAATCTCTGCATCCTGTTCACTTCTCTTCATAACTTTCTCTGCTACCTTTGCATCATATCATTTCCTTACTACTTCAGCTAGACCTTGAAGAAAGAGATGTGGCAGTTACAGAGTAAAAAGCTGTTATATGTGAATGACTGGTCCTCTCCATTCTTTCTTCTTCCTATGTCATACCAGCCATTCTCTACATTTTCTTCCTCTTCCTCCATTTCTGGTTTAAAGCACTCTTGTATTTAAATACTAAATAGTAACTGTGTCTCTTTTACCCAAGAACCCTGAGGTCTTCCTCTAGCAAAAAATATTCCTACGGGCTCTTTTCTTATGCACTGTGTCACTCGTCAGAAACCTCTCATAACAGTATCTAAAGTCATGGTCCAGAAGTCCAAATCTTGTTCTCTGATATCCTCTTTTTCTGTTTTAAAATTTTCATGTTATTCTGAAATGGACAAACTCTAACAAACATGAACATTTCCACGTACAAAATAAAACCATACATCTCTCATCACGTGCAGATTTGTTAGAAGTAAACAATAAATACATTGGTTCCAAAGTTGTTCTGCCTATGGCGCCATCTTATTAACCACCTGCATACTTCCCAACCCCTTCTTTTTGAAACCCTTACCTTCATTTCAGCAGTAATGAAAACACCATTTGTCCAGGTAAGGTCTTAAATTCTTAATCTGGGATTCCATTAATCCCTGACAATGTTTTCTAGGTTTTCACATGAATAAATCATCCAAAGTATGTAGCAATTGTCCAGTTTGACAACGCTTCTGAGGTTTTTATAAATATTCCAGACAGACACCATAAGAAGTCAGTATACTGCCGGACTGCTCGTCAGGTTGACTTAAGTACAGTCACCTGAGCACCCCTTGGCAGGGAGTCAATAATTGTGATGACTCCTGTGGGACTAAACCCTGGTCTCGTGTCCTGATGGCTCAAGTTGCTCCTACTCATTATTCTTTGGAGCAGAAGAAGCTACTTTTGAAGAAGCTCAGACCTACAGCATGATTCCAAAGATTCATCAGTCCTCCTTCCCTTTCTTTGATGTCACCTTCTATGGATGACAGTCTAGGATCCAGTCTCCTGACACTAGCTTGAATTCCTCTTGAATTAAATATTTTTCCTTTATTTTCCTCTGGAAGTACTTCTTTCCTTCCAAGGGATATTTCTTACCTCTTATAGTTCATCTCCCTCCCTCCAGTAAACTCCTAGAGGACAGGAACTGGTTTTTGTCTTTATATCCAACGCTTAGTACATAGAGCTTATGTACAATGCATCGAACAAAACATTTCTCAATGAGGTCTCTCATCTTCCCAGCTGGAAATTATCTTTCCCTCCTCTGCAAACCCTGATCACGTTGTATCTCTCCTCTTGTCCTGCTCCTATCATATATAAAATTATGTCTTAAATCCTTGAGCCAGCTAGGTGTCTAGTGCTGAAGCTGGAGTCCAACAGACCTGAGGTAGAACCCTGCCTCAGAGACTTACTAGTTGTGTGATCCTAGGCAAATCATTTGTCCTCTCCCAGCCTCCACCTTCTTATCTGTAAAATGAGGATAGCACCTACCTCCCAGGAATGTTAGGAGGATCCAGTGCATGCTGCACCAGACTTAAGAACTTCTCAGGGCAGGGACTATGTTCTGTTCTACCTCTCCTTCACAATAACTCATCACCAACCCTGTCAGGAAAGGTTTGTGAGATGTGACTGCATATCCAACATGCCCATGTTTGTGTTTTGCAATAGATTTCATTTGAACCAGTCTGTTTTGATTCTGCAGCTTTTAGCAATTGCTTCTTTCCAAGTGAAGGCTTAGATACCATTTCCCAATATAACATGGAAGCTGGAAAACATTTTGGGAACCTTCAGTTCCAAATTGACTAGAGATTTCTATTTACTGATAGTAAAGGGACATTTTGCATGTCCCTCAGAAGACTGATTTATAATACTCCTGCCAGCCCCTCTGGTATTTCCATACCATCTGTCTGCTGATACCACAGCCTAGAAGGCAAGTCCATCACTAGCATACACGACATAGCTGATAAAATAAAATTTTGGTCCAAATAGAATGCCAAAAGTCACCCGATCTGACCCGGCATCAAGGACGACACGGGGGCCTAAGCGCTTGACAGGAGAGGTGGTGAAAGGGGTCCCCCACCTGTCCCAAGCATTGTTGGGCTCTGGGTCTTCTCAGCAAGTGGCTAAGGGGCAATTCCTTTCCCCTCAAGGCTGTGCTCTCGAGAAAGAGATGACATTAAGATCTGAGACCATGAGGAAGAGACCAAGCCAAGGAAAACCAGGACCCGGAGGCCAAGGGAGGATGGGGGAAGGGAGGACTGAGAAACACGCCCCTGAGTCTGCCAAAGGAGGTCCAGGGCCACCCTCGGGGGCGGTCTCGGTGCAGTGGCCGAAGCCGGGTTACCAGGGGTGGGCAGAGACGAAGGCGAGGGGCGGCTAACGCAGACCCCTCTTTCTGGAGCTGGAGGAAAGACGGGCGGACTTGGGGGGATGCGGGGGAGGCCAGCCCGGATGTGGAACTAGAGGAAGGACCGAAGACTGGAGAGAATGCTTCGGCCGTCAGCCTGTCCCTTCACCACGAGGCCCCTGCGGCCACGGCGGGGGCGGCTGCCAAGGTCACCGCGTCACGGCCGAGGCGCCTCTAAAGGCCGAGCGCTGCGGAAAGGCGGCGGGACTTGTCGGCCCCGGTCGGCTCGGCCCCGGTCGGCTCGGCCCCGCCCCCCGCCGCCTCGCCCCGCCCCCCGCCGCCCCGCCCCGCCCCCGCGCCAACGCTCCGCCCCGCCCCCTCCCCGAGCCCTGGGCGGCAGCTGTCTGCGGAGGCCGGCGCTCCCGGCCAGTCAACCGCTCCTATTCGAATTCGCGTCTTCGCGCGGCCAATCGGAGGGCCCGGCGCCGCGGGGCGGGCCTCGCGAGCCGCTCTCGCCCCGAGCCAGCGCCTACCGCCTGCGCGCCGAGCCAGCCAATGAGGACGCCTGCTGTGTTTGAAAAAAAGGGCGCGAGGCGGGGGGCGGGGCCCGGGGGTTTGAGAGGGCGGCACGCGCGGCGGCCCAGGACCGGACTAGCTGAGGGCGCTCGGAGGAGGCGGCGGCCGCGCAGCAGCAGCCGCAGCAGCAGCAGCCGCAGCCGCAGCAGCCGCAGCCGCAGCAGCAGCCGCAGCAGCAGCGCTCATTATGAGGGTCCGCGGCGGGGGTGAGTCACCCAGCGAACCTGTGAAAGTCCAGGCCGGACCGGGCCGCCGCGGGCCGGGGGAACGCTCCCCGGCCTCGGGGTCCGGCCCCCCGCGCCGCGCTCCCCTGAGCGGGCTTCGCCCAGCACCCCTTGCTCCGAGCGGACGCTGTGTCCTTAACGAAGCTCCGAGTAACGGGCCCCGGGACTCCCCCCGATTGCAGGGCCCGCGTACACCCCGCGGGGTGCAGCCGGCCCCTCCTTTTACACGCGCGGAGATGCGAAGGGACCCGCTTGCACCCCCGGGGCAGAGGGGGCGGGATCGGGACGTGAGCCCGGCTCTCCCGCCGCACTCCCGCACCGCGCTCTCGACCCCAGCCCGCCGCGGGGGCAGCGAGCGTCGGCTCTTTAAAGGGCTGCCCCTCGGGCCAGGTGCCTACCTGTGGTGGTGGGCGGCTCTTTCGACGCCCTTCGGAGAGGCCTTTAAATGAACCGAATGGGCGATGAGTCCTTCCGAGCCCTCAGTAAAGATGAGAAGCAGAGCTTTCACAGGGTAGATTTTCCGTGAGTAACAGGCTGAGCTACGAAGCCGTCTGTCCCCAAGAAACCCTGCTGCCTTTGCTCCCAGGTTGTATTGAAAGAACAGGTTTGACTTATCGGACGATTGGGGGGATGTTTGTCAAAAGTCGGGAGTTCGTAGGATCGTCGGTTTAGATCTGAAAAGCATCTCCTGGGCTCGTTTCGTCCAACTCCCTCTTTACGTTTGAGAAAACGGAGGTGAGTCATTTGCTCAGGGTCGAACGGTTATACTATGGTGGGATTAAGAGCAAGCTTGTAAATGAGGCAGAGGAGAGAAAAAAGAAAGGAAGAAAGGAAAAATAAAAGGAGTAGGCAGAAGAACCGGGGAGAAGGGGGAGAGACGTTGAGGAAAGAGTGGTGCCTAAGAGTGTCCAGAGGTCAGTGGTTTTTAACACTAAAACTTTTTTTATGCAAATATCATTGACATGGGAAACTCCTTCTACTCATGCATAGTGGTACTACCTCTGCAATTTATAGATTTAAGACAGTTTCTTAGAACACTGGAGAGGAATACTTGCCCAGGTGTGATCAGACATCCAAAATACAGGATTTAAACCCATGTCTTCTTAAACCCTCCGATTCTAACCCTAACCTGGCCTTGAGGCCAGTCCTCTCTATCCACTGCTCCACACTGCCTCTAGCTAACATACCTTAACCTTTTCTTCAGTTAGTCAAGAAGCTCTTATTAAGCACCTACTAGGTGCCAGGTGCTAAACACTAGAGATAGAAACTCAAGACAGTCTGCCATCAAGGAATTCATAGTCTAAAGTGTGAGACTAGCAACAAATGCAGGATAAGTAGGAAGTAAGTAACAGAGGGAAGGCACTAGAATTAAGAGGTATTGGGAAAGCCTTCCTGTAGAAGAAGGTGGGGTTTTCTCTGGGACTTGAAGGAATCCAGGAATCGGAGATGAGCAAGGAGAACATTCCAGGTGTGGGAGAGAGCCAGAGAAAGTGCTTGAAGCTATCTTATTTGTGGAAGCCAGTGTCACTGCATCAGTATGCAGAGGCATAAGACTGGAAAGGGGGTGGCAGCTGAAAGCTAAGTTATAAAGAACTTTGAATACCAAACAGGATTTTGTATTTGCTCTTGGAGGTGTGATGGGGAGCTGCTGGAGTCTTTTGATAATGAGAGAGTCACGATCAGACTATTGATTTAGAAAATCACTTTGGCAGCTGAGTGAAGGCTGGACTGGAGTGAGGAGAGACTTGGGACAGGCAGACCCCACCCCCTCACCCCAGCTTATTGGGGTAGTCCAGGCACGAGATAAAGAAGGGTGGTAGCAGTATCAGAGGAGAGAAGGGGGCATATTCTAGAGAGGTTACAGAAGTGAAATTGATATGCCTTGGCACCAGATTGGATATGGGGGGGTAGGGAGAATGAGAGAGAGTGAGGGGAGCTAAGGATGGCATCTAGGTTTTGAGACTGGGAAAATGATGGCACCCTCAATAGTAATGGGAAAGTTTGGAAGTAAAGAGAATTTAGTGGGGCAAGATAATGAATTCAGTTTCAGACATGTTGAGTTTAAGATATCTACTGGACATCCAGTTTGAGACATCTGAAAGGCAGTTGGACATTTAAGGTCAGAAGTCATCTAAGAGTAGGTAGGTAGATTTGAAAATCATCAGCATAGAGGTGATAATTAAATTCTGATAAGACCACCAAATGAACTAGTATGGAGCGAGAAGAAAAACCAGGATAGAGTTCTATGGGATACCCACAGTTTGTGGATGTGATTTAGATGAGGATCCAGCAAAGGAGACTGAGGAAGAGTAGTCAGATAGGTAAGAGGAGAGCCAGGAGACAGAGTGCTGTGTCAGGAAAAGCTAGAGAAAAGAAGATGCCAGTGATTTCAACAGGTAAAGAAGACTGAGGGTTGAGAAGTGGCTTTGTCACTTAAGAGATCTTTGATAACTGGAGAAAGTAGTTTCAGTGGAATGAAGAGTTTGGAAGCCAAATTATAGGAGTTAAGAAGAAAGTGAGAAAAGAGGAAGTGTAGGTAGCAATTGTCAATAGCCTTCTGAAGGAATTTAGCCACAAAGTACAGAAGAGATATAGGACAGTAGTGGGAATGGAAGAATCAAGTGAGTTTTTTAAGATGGTGGAGATATGGTTGTATTTGTAGGCAGTAGGGAAGGAACCCGTAGATAGGGAGAGAATGAACATAAGTTAGAGAGTGGGGGTGATCTGGAGAAAAAAGGATGAAATGGAATCCTATGTGTAGATAGAGGAGTTAGCCCTTGTCAAAGAGAAAAAATATCTTTTTGTATGAGACAACCATGAAGGAGGAAATCGTTGCAGAGGACATCTGAGTAATAGGAGAAGAGGGAGCTCTCAGCAAATGTCCTCTGTTTTCAATAAAATAGGAAGCAAGAATGGGGGGAGGGTGAACTGTGGAGTGTTTGAGGAGGAATGAAAAGGACCACTGTAGAGAGTGAGATAGTGAGTTAATAAGGGAGATGCAGAAGGATTACTTAGTAGCAGTGAGTGCCCAGTAGAAGTGGATAATATAAATCTGTAGCAGACCTAGTCAGAACGTTTGCATAATTTTCTCCACTTTTATTCAGCAGTATGTGTGTAGGAGCAAAGGCAATAGTAGATAGGGGGAAAGTACAGTTGATAATATGATAAAAGGGTCAGGAACTGAAGAAAACAGAATGGTTAGGAGTCGAACTGGTTTACCATAATGTCCAGATGAGGGGAAAGGAGATAGTGACTACTGCAGGCATGAGAGAGATGAGCAGTCAAAGGACTGGAAATCCCAGTGTTGCTAAAGAGCAAGATCTGCTGCAGGAAAACAAAAAGAGAGGTAGAAAGCTAACAGATTAAGGTCAGACAAGGGAATTTCTTGACTCCAGGTTGTCATTAAGTACATCACCTGTTGTGCGATAATGAAGTGAGATTAGCGGGAATTTTTTTCCCTTATGTGACAACAAGATTCTTTGTGTTTTTAGTTTACCAGCTTTTTGCTGTGTTCTTACTGTCATTGTACTAAGCAACCCACATACCCTTCTAATCCTGCTCCTGTTAGTTAAACTTGTTAAAATTGTATCTGGCCGCTAGGATAGAGCACTGGGCCTGAAATCAGGAAGACTTGAGTTTAAATCCAGCCTCAGATACTTACTAGCTTTGTGACCCTGGGCAAGTCACTTAACCTTGTATGCCTCAGTTTCCTCATCTGTAAAATGAGCTGGAGAAGGAAATGACAAACCACTCCAGTACCTTTGCCAAGAAAACACGAAATGAGGTCACAGAGTTGGACACAGCTGAACAACAAGAATTATGTCTAAAGAGTAAACAGGCTCAGTGAGCACCCAGGAATCTTTCCTATGAGTAAGGTGCATGGACTTTTGGCTTCTATTTTGATAGTTCAGGGGTCTTTTATTAGCTTGTTCTCAGCTATATTTCAGAGAAGCAAAGTTCCTGATTGATGAGGTATTACTGTTCTTTGCTTAAACACTTGTCCTTTATTGCAACATTCTGAGATTTCAATTTCTATCTTTCCTTAAAATCTTATTTTGTTGTGACTTGTTTCTCACGTTACCATTCACTGAATATTGGTATTGTTTTGTTCTCAGTGATTCACTGTAGGTGCTCCAAGTGTTTTTGTCTTCCTTCAAAGCGAAGAATAAAAAAGAGACCCCGAGTCTTAACTCTGTTGAGTCTCCCTGAAGATGTCCTCTTTCATATACTGAAGTGGCTTCCTGCGGAGGACATCCTTGCCATCAGAGCTGTAAGTTACATTTGTTAATTAGTGCATCAAAATATCTTACTGATAAAGTATCTGTTAAAAAACAAAATAGTGACTGTTATCTTGGACAAAAAGTCAAAAAAATTCTACTCCTTAGTAAAATGGATACTGCAGAATGAACTTCACAGTAGTGTTTTTCTAATTTATTATTTTAGGAAAAGAATCAATGATACAAACCTTAAATTTCAAATCGCACATTTGGAAATGGCACAAAACAGGGAAGGGTTCCTAACCTCTAGGACAAAAGTCAAGCTTCCAAAGGATACTGGCAGACTAGGACAATGAACCAAATCTAATGAGATGAAATTTAATAAGGGTAAATGTAAAGTGCTATGCTTGAATACCACAAAAATTATATTTTTACTAGCACTTTATTCCAATTACATGTAAAGACAATATTGAACATTTATGTTTTTAAAATTTTGAGTTCCAAATTTTCACCCTCCCTTCTCCTTAAAATGGTAAGCAATTTGATAATATAGGCTATATGTGTGCAATCATGTAGACATATTTCTGTATTAGTGATGTTGTGAAAGAGGAAACCAACCAAAAGAAAAACAAAAATAAAAGTGAAAATGATGTGTCAGTCTTCATTCAGACTCTGTCAGTTCTTTCCCTGTATGTGGATAGCATTTTCCATCACAAGTCCTTTGGAATTGTTTTGGATCATTTGTATTGCTGAGGAGAGCTAAGTTATTCATAGTTGATCATTGCACAATGTTGCCATCACTGTGTACAATGTTCTCCTGCTTCTTCTCACTTCACTTTGTATGAGTTCGTATAAGTCTTCATAGGTTGTTCTGAAATCCGCCTGGCTCGTCATTTGAATATAAAAATTTAACAGAGAGTGGGGGTAGGGACTTGAAAACCATTCCAGCAGAAGAGCTGGAAGTTTCGGTGGAAAGCAGGCCCAGTGAGCCAACTGTATAAGAGGCAGGTGCGATGCCATAGAAAGGAGGCTGGATTTAAAGAGGACCGGGGTTCAAGCCCCAATTCTGCCATTTATCACCTGTGTGACCTTGAACAATTTGCTTAATTTCTCTGCATGTCAGTTTCCTCATTTGTAAAATTGGAAGATTGGACCAAATGACCTCTAAGTTCTCTCTTGGGTCTAAAACAGTGATGTAATCATAATAATACTATGTCAGATGTGACTTGGCAGCCAAAAAATCTACAATCTTAGGCTGCATTAAAAGGTGTTTAGTGTCTAGAATAAGAGATGTAATGGATCTGCTGTCCTCTGCCCTGGTCAGGCCACATCTGCGTTATTGTGCTCAGTTTTGGGTGCCACATTTAAAGATCGACATTGACAAAGGACACCAGGATGGTCAGGATAACTGCCATACAAAGATCAGCTGAAGAAACTGGGGGCATTTTAACCTGCAGAAGAAAATACTCAGGAAGAAAATAATACCTGCATTTCGGTATTTGAAGGCCTGGCCTTTGGAAGAGGGTTTGGATTTGTTCTGTTTAGCCCTACAGGGCACATGTAGAAGCAGCTGGTAAATGTTTGAATAGTAGATTTTGCTTCATGTAAGGATAATGGAATTACAAATTGGAAAAGAAGTTAGTTAAGCCTCCTTTATTTTACAGATGTGGAAACTAAGCTTGCCCTAGGTCACACGGGTAGTTTTCAGGAAAGCCAGGATTCAAATAGATGTCTTCTGATTCCCAGTGCCTTACTCTTTCACCTCCACCCTTCTGTTCCCTGTTTAAAGGTTCCATAGAATTAGAACTATACAGAATTGTACTGGATTGTCTCTGAGTGTTGTGTGTTCCCTATCACAGAAGTTCTTCAAACTGAGGCTGATTGGCCCTTTGTAGATCATTTTGTAGGTGAGATTCCTCAGCAGGTATGGGTTGAACTAGATGACCTCTAAAGTCCCTTCCAAATAAGTTTCTTTAATTATGTGACTTGTGTTTTTTGTTCCATCTAAAGTGTAGGAACTGACGAACCAAATATGGTTCACCCAGACATCTAGTTGAAATCTGTTATTCAAGCCTTCATTTCTTCATGCTCTGCTTCCTAAATGGAAGTACTATTAAAACTCCAAAAATACATTCTCATGCACAGATGCCAGTCTTGACATTCAGAGCTGGGAGCAACTTTGGCAACATTCTTCCCTAACCTCTTCATTTAACAGATGAGACTGAGAACCCACAACAAATGAGTTATCCTTGGTGAATGCAGCAAGTTAGTGACTGAGCTGGGACCAGATAGAAGCCAAGTCTTCCAACTCCCAGGGCAGTCTTTTTTGCTGTAGCTCAAAATCACCTCCTCTTATCCCATAATAAATATTTTCTGGAATTTGAAAAAGTAAGTTGAAGTTGATATGTACACTATCCATCAAGGCAAATTACAGACTCTCCAAGTTTTAGTAGATGGTCCTTAGGAGTTACAGTGATTGAGAAAAATTTATCACTTGGTGCTCAATTTTCTGAGGATGGAAAGCCAGGAACTTAGCTGGGCTTGTCCTTAGATTGCCAATTTATAATCCATCACTGAACTGATGCTCTAAGCCTTCCCTGTTTTCTGAGGTCTGTAAGCGCTTGCACTCACATTTAACTTGATAATTGTTAGATTTGACTTATCTTTTTGCTATTCTTTTAAATTGTTTGTCAGAAGTAATAGAAACTTTCCTGCTTTTTTACTTCTGTAACAACTCAAAAATATATTCTCAAGTCACAAATCTTATTCTTAACATTCAGAGCTGGAAAAAACCTTGACAACTATCTGATCTAATCCCCACATTTATAAGAACTTGATACTAAACATAATTCTATATTTTGTGTTATAAAATCTGTAATTGTTTCCAACTCACCCTCATCCCAGTCTTTTTTATTGTTCAAGCATCCTTTTAGTTACATCCATATATTTGTTTTTTGCCTATTTATCATCTCTTTTTCTTTTCTAATCCATCTATATCATTCTGTAATTTAACCAATACTATGCTGAGTGTGTTTTTTTCTTACTGTGGAAGCTCTTAGGTTAAAATTTCAGCTGTGATTAACTATTTAGAATCATGGGATTTAGAATTGGAATCTTAGAAGCCATCTAGTCCAATCCCCTTATTTTACAGATGAGGAAACTGAGGCCCAGAGAGGGTAAGCAACCTAAATAGTCCTTAAGTGAAAGCGTGTACTCTTTAGTCTTTTCCTTCCCTCCCCCACCAACTTTGTCCATATCATTCCCTGTGCCTTGAATATCCTCTTCCTCTTCCCTGCTTTCTACCTTTTGAAAATTTACCCATCCTTGGAATCCCAATTTAAATGCTACCTCCTCCATGGAAGTTTTTCCTGATAAATTCCTGCTTGCTGGTCACAAATGATCTTTCCTTTCCCTGATCTCATGTAGTATTTTGTGCTAGTATTCCTGGCATGTTCTCTATACACTATGATTATTGTATATATGTGTGTATGTGTGTTTTCTTATATGTTTCTTCATATTTAATTAAATTCCTTGATGGCAGAGACTTTTTTCATTATTTGTGTCTTCAGTATCTTACACATGATAGACAATAAATATTAATGAAATTAAAAGGGACCAGGTCTTCAGTCTATTTGTATACCCCCACCCAACATTATTTTGCATGTGCTAAATGCTTAATAAAGAGTAAGGTTATACTTTGTTTCAAAGAATCCTTAGGAATCCTTTTAGTGAGATCCTTTTGGTTTATAATGCTTTCTGGTTTTTTGTAGGTACATCCACATCTTAAGTATCTTGTAGATAATCATGCCAGCGTGTGGGCATCTGCAAGTTTTCGGGAGATGTGGCCTTCTCCAGATAACCTAAAGCTTTTTGAAAGGTAACCTTTGTTGTTTCATTTTAAACCACTGATCCTTCAGATTCAATAGCCAATTTCATCAGTGGCTAGTTGTTTCAACCACTTGTAGAAATGGCTAACCCCCAGAATAATCAGAGTGTCAGAACACAGAGGGCCTTTGAGAGCTCCTGGTCTAAAACCCTTATTTTATATCTGGAGAGATGCACATTCCCAAATGCTTTCTTGTTATCTCCACCAAGAGTGCTAGATGCTACATGGGCATCTCAAATTCTGTCTTAAACAGAAACTCATCATCCTACCCTCTGAACACACCTTGAAGAAGGCCATCTTTTCTTCATTTTGCCACCTAGGAGTTTTTGTTGACTCCTTATTCTCATATTCTCCATATCCAGTCAGTTACCAAGTCCTGGCAATTTCACCTCCACTAGGCTCTCATCATTTCTCCTACTGGCCTCCAGCCTATCATTCTAGACCGTTTATATATTACTCTAACTTATGCATTAATATTCCATCTCCTCCCTCCATGCCTTTACCCAAGCTATTCCCCCTGTATGTAATGCTCTTTAGAACCCTACCATCTTTCACGGCTCACAAAAAAGTCTGGAAAGTCCAAGTTGTAGAAGGCTTTATAGATAATCTCAAGAGTTGGAACAGACCTTAGAAGCCATCGAGACCAGTACATCTGAACAAGAATTGTTCTACAACATACCTGATGTATAATCACCTAGGCTTTGCTTAAAGACCTTCCGTGAGGGGAATTATGAAGAAAATAGTTTGTAAACCTTAAAATTCAATAGAAATGTTCGTTGTTATCTAATTAAACAAGTACCCACAGATTCTTTAATGAAAGTATTTAGTAGAGGCTCTTAAATGTAATAAAACTATGTATGTTTTAAAAATAATCTGCAAATGAAACTTCTCTTATTCCAATTAATCTTCATGAACCTAAGCTGATGCACTGTTACTTAAACCTTTGGAAATTAAGCCTTCTCTGGAAATCAATCTCCTGCTTTATTGTTCCTTTGCTGTGTTTCCTCAGCATTTATAGACCATAGTATGTTACCATCTATGTCTTTATATTTTTATATTCTCCCTAGTTGTGCCGTATCTCTCTAGTTTGCCCCAATAAACTTGAACCTCATAGCAGGAAGGGGCCATACCTTTTACTTTTGTATCCCTATAGGTAATACTCAGCCCTAATAGGCACTTATCAAGTAAATGAATAAAAAATGTTCATTCTTATCTTTTGGAAATACATGTTGCATCAGATCCCCTTCAACTTGAATTGAACCACTGGTTTATGTCCATGTAAATTGGAGCAATTTTATTAGGTCAAAAGATGACTTGTAGCTGGTTTCAGATGCCTCTATCACACTAACCTTTGAAAGAATAAGATCTCTAATCAGCCGTTGGTGTTCTTTTTTTAGGGCTGCTGAAAGTGGTAATTTTGAAGCTGCTGTGAAGCTAGGGATTGCCTACCTCTACAATGAAGGCTGTAAGTGTTCAACTGAGCAGGGCCAGGATCTCTTAACAAGTTTTTGAGAAACTGATATGGATCAGAGGCATTCAGCCCTCTTTGACCTTTGATTGTGAAATGCTGTACATAGATATGACCCATTTTGAACTTTTTGAAAAGTTTCCTGTCTTGGTAAGCAACTCTTTTTAAATTAATGTTGTTATAATTAGGCCAAGGAATACAGATATTTCCAGAATTTTTTTTGACCATCTGATAAATGGGATCTCTCCATATTTTTATATCAAGCCAAGTCAGAACCATAAGCCTTATTAAGCATTTACTAGGTTAATTTTTTCTTTTTTGTTCATCATTCTAGTGTCTATTTCTGATGAGGGTCGTGCAGAAGTGAATGGATTAAAGGCATCACGTTTCTTCAGCTTGACAGAACGCCTGAATGTTAATGCTGCTCCATTTATCTGGTTATTTATTCGCCCTCCGTGGTCTGTGTCTGGAAGCTGCTGTAAAGCTGTAGTTTTTGAAAGCCTCAAAGCAGAATGTCAGTTTCAAAAAGTAAGTTATAAGGAACCACACTTTTATAATAAAATTCCTTTCATTTAAGGCTTACTTTAAGCTTTTAAAATGTCTAAAAGAACAACTTGCATGTAGTGAATATTGGATAAATGTTTATTTTTAGTGCTTCAGGGCACTAAAATTATTTTAATTTTAGCTGACAAAGGACCATAAGGGATATGAATAAAAACTTGAAAAGTCTAATCAATAAATGTTTGGATACCTGATGTGTATGCAACGCTGTTAGGGTCATAGAAAAGTAAAGGGTTTTACTCCCTGATGTGCAGGAACTTACATGTTAGAAAGACAAAACACAAATGTATAAAAAGGAAATATTGAAGTCATTCAGAATAACTGTATAAGATGACTCAATTGTATAATAAGCCAGTCAATTAGACATAGAGAATAATTACTCAAGATCTTTAGAGAGAAAGGATTATTTCACCATTGGCTTGTTAGAGAAGGAAGTGGTAAAGGAGAGATTTGAACTAGGTTTGGAAGAGATGACAGGATTTGTATATAGCAACAGAACAGGGATGGTGTGAGCAAAAGAATGTAAATTGGAAAGCAAAAAGTGTGTTCTTGGGACACGGAGGAGACTCACTTGGTTGAAGGAGAGGGCAGGAGGGAGAGTTAAGGTTTCTTGCACACATGTAGTCGGCATTTGTTGAATTGAATTAAAGATTCAATTGAGCTGTTTCTTGAATGCCAAATAAGAAGTTGGGACGTGATCGGGGAGCTATTGAAAGTTTGGGGGCAAAGAAATTATGAAATCAGAGTAGTGTTTAAAAAGTTAATTGGATATCTATGTGCTATATACACTGGAGGGAAAGGTGGTATAATAGTGTTAATAACTATAATCATGTTCAGGTATGAATGAAATGACCAGGGTGCTGACAGTAGCAAGGAATCTTCAGGACAGTTTTTTGTACCATAGTAGGCATTTAATATTCATTGAATCCAAAGGAAAGAAGGCTTATAAAGGAAGAATAGTTATATCTAAGAGACTTGTTAGATTTGGGAGGCCAGGGAAATTACAGTGGGCTTTTAAATGGAGAGTGGTGGTATCATTGACAATAACAGAAGTCAGGAGGGAGAGGGCAGCTGAATTTGTTAGCGAGGGACATGTTGAGTTAGAAGTTACAGCAGTATGTTAAATGTAACTATAGACCTGGTAATTATAGAACTATAATTGAATCAGTGCATCTGGGTTTGTGAAAGATTGGAACTGGTTCCTGCCAGGAGGTGACAGGGGAAGGTAATGAAACAGGAGAATATGAGAAGGGAGCATAGTGAAGAAAGAAGAAAGCGCCTAAGGCCCTAGCCATGGGAAACACCAGTCCCCAGAGGGAGAAAGAGAGATAAGAAGTGATCAGATGAGTAGAAAGAGAACCTGTTTGAGGAAGTTTTTAGAAGCTGAGGCAGGAGACAGCATCAAGGAGATGTGAGTCATCTACTCCAGAGGTGGCCCACAATTCTCCCAATTCACCAGAACCAGATTAAAATGGGCTTGGGAAATTTTTAACAAAATAAACAAAAAAAGTAGCATTTCATTTTAAAATTAAGTCAATATGTGCCCTGCAAGGCATCTTACGTACAAATTAGTGGCCCCCATTTCCATGTGAGTTTGATGCCACTAGTATACTCTTATGAGCTACTGCATAGCGGTTAAAGAGGATGAGGTGTGAAAACAGGCCAATGGATTTTAGTGATTGGTGACCTTGGAGAAGGAGAAATGCTCTGGAATGGATATAGAATCCTGACTGCAAGGGGTTGAAGAGAGACCAGGAAGGGAGGAAATGTACAAAGCAGTTGTAAAATATTCATTTGAGAAACTTAACTGTAAAGTCGAGATAGGAGAGCATTAGCTAGAGAACAGGTACTGGGATAAACTAGAGTTCTTTTTCTTCCTTTAAATATAGGAAAGAGCGGTCCACAGTTTACAATTGCCGTGTGGAACTGTGGTGTTTACACTTAGGAGGGGGTTCTGCAGAGCATTACTTGTCC
Source organism: Potorous gilbertii (assembly GCA_028658325.1). NCBI lineage: Eukaryota > Metazoa > Chordata > Mammalia > Diprotodontia > Potoroidae > Potorous > Potorous gilbertii. Next base: position 36,347,129 of record CM053769.1, on the reverse strand, counting down.
CCTACCCCTGTCTAGCTCAGTTACTTTCTTCAACTGGGGGTTTTAAGGGAATATTTTCAAGGCTTGAGCAGGATCTTTTGAAATAATTGCCTTTCCTTTTCTTTTAAGGTTCATAAAGGATCTATACTATATTGTTTGGGTAAAGTTTTAAGCCTTTTTGAGGTAAGTTAACCAGTTACGTATAGATGTGAAATTGTAAAAATATGTTCAGAGTATAATTTCCTCCTGGTTATATATGTAATCTGGGATATGATGTAAAGTGACAGTCCTCTCTGGAAGAGCACGACACCTGAAATTGTGAGAATAAAAGGTGTGAAAACCGCTCTGAGTCTCAGTTCTTCAAACTTGGCTAACTGGTTTTCAGCACATGACAGACTAGAAAGAAGCAAGGAATGAGTGCAGATACAAGAGACAAGCACCCTGGGAGCCACAGGAGAGGGCCGTGTCCAGCTGATAGGAAGGGAGGAGACAAAAGTCATCAACTTGGCATAAGATCACAAAGAACAGAGCAGTTCGGAGTACTTTAGTGAAGGGATAAAAATGGACTTATATTCCTTCACTGAAATATTTCGTGGTCATCACCAGTTGCATCCCAGTCAGCTGTCACCACATAGTATAATTTTCCAGGGTGTTGATAATTTGGCTCTACTTGAGGGAAGGGCTCCCAACACAGAGCTGGCAAATCTTTCCACGTAAGCCATGACCTGCTCATTCCATATTAGGTGGTTTTTTTTAAGATAGCAGAGTTGGAGATTTTCCATAGCCTCTCTTGGTGACCCCTTCCAGGTTCTTAATCATGCTGTTAGTCAATTCCTGCTCTAATGTTAACCTACTAATAAATTGCATTATCACTCTACCTGTGACCTCTGGACTTTCCTTTTCAAAACACACCTGTTTTTTGTCCGCGTAGAAAGTGATTTTTTGTATTACATGAAAGTCTTTTCAAATACTAGTTTGTGCTGATATTTGTTCACACTGCGAATTGTCTTTTATTTTGCTTAGTTTTTTTAAAGCTAAACTTCTGAGAAAAAATAATAGAGACATTTCTACAGTATATTTAAGATTTGTTAGGCTTGGGTTTTAAAATATTAACATTTCTTGAAAGCAAAGCATTCATTTCTGTTTAAGAACTGTAGTGCTGACCCTTAAGGATGGATATCTGATTTCTTGTTAGGAAAGTGTACATATAAGGTACATATTGATGTAAATATAAGTGGCAATAAAAATTAATATATGACTGATTTTAAGTGAAAGAGAATTTATGCTTTGACTTATTCCTAGGATGAAGAGAAAAGAAAAGAAGCACTTGAAATGTTTGAGGCATCATCTAATCAGGGATGTTTAAATAGTTCTTACCTCCTTTGGGAAAGTAGTCAGAGGACTGCTGTAAGTAACCTTGAATCTTCTTTCTTTGCCTCCCTCCAGCTGCTAGTGTTCTTCTACCCTCCTTAACTTTATGTATGTTTTCTATTGTGTATGTTTCTTCCAATACTGTGTAAGATCCTTGAAGATGAGGATTGTTTAATTTTTGTCTTTGTGTCAACAGCACCTAGTGTTCTGCTTGACATACAGTAGGCAGTTAGTAAATACTTATTGATTGGTTAAAAAGGAAAAATCGTGTGTTCTTACTCAGAACATATTTTTTGATATGGTAAAAGTCATATCAGTAGGGCAAACAAATCTCCCTTATCTCCTAGCATAGACCCTTTCAAAGATTACTATCTCTGATATAGCATAGAGGACTCTGAATGGTTTTATACTGGCAGCACTTTCCAGAATTTGAGGATTTTATATAGTGGTAGGGGGTAATGATGCGCCCAAGTCATAGCACTCTTAGGAGGATGTAGAATAGAAATGGTATGGTCACACCTGAGTTCTACAAAAGAAAAAAAGAATATCAATTCATTGTGATGTTCTTCCATTGACAGATGTCAGACCCTGGAAGATACCTCCAGAGCCTCCGGAAACTCAGGGACTATGCAACCAAGGGCTGTTGGGAAGCACAGGTAAAATCTTCTGAAGCCAAAACATTTATTTGTGTACACTGATTGCTGGTTTATATTTAAGTGTGTTTTATTTTAACCATTATATTTTTATCTGTCGTCTCACAAAACCCTGTGAGTTATCTAGAGTAGATATTTTCCACATTTTACAAAGAGAGGCTCAGAAAGGTGAAAAGTGAAAAATTAGTGGCCCTTCTGGGGTTAGAAACCAGACCATCTTAACTGACAGTAGCACAGCATCGAATAGAGAGGAGAAGCTTAAATGGCCATCTCCTACAGCTGATAACTAAGCAGGGATTTTCCCTTTATAATATCCCCAACAAATGGTATCCAGTCTGAGCTTTAAAACCTTGGACGAGGGGAATTTCAACACCTCCCAAGTCAGCCCATTCCTCTCTAAACAGTTTTAATTCTTTGGAATTTTTTTTTCTTAAGTCAAGCTTACATTTTTCTCTTTGCCAGTTCTACCTGGTGCTTCTAGTTGTAGCTTCTGGGGCCAAGGAGAGCAAGTCTGATCTCTCCTGTATGTGACTCCTCATGTAGTTTTCTTTATTTCTTTATATACTTTATATATAAGATGGAAAGGCAAGAAGAGGACATTCCTTTCCCTTTCACCAGTCCAGATCCTAAACTTCTCAAGGCTCAGCTAAGTCTTCTCGTCTTTAAGTCTTTCCTGATGCCCCCTTCTAATAACATTCTCCACGCTCCCTGGAATGATCTTCTCAGCTAGTAAGTGTTCTGAGGCTGGATGTGGACCAAGCCCAGCACTCTATCCACTGCACCACCAGCTGAAGTGAGTGTATTGTCCAGGGGCACACCTGAGATGAGAACCCAGGTCCTCTGACTACACACCAAGGACTCTTTCCACTCTGCCACACTGCAAGAAAACCTGAGAGGGACCTTAGAAGTCATCTGGTCTAACCTCAGAATTTGACAGATGGGAAAGCTAAGTACCAGAGTGGTAGTGAGTTGGCCTTGTCTTTCACTAAGTGTCTGAGCCAGACAATGATCCCAAGCCCCTGACTCCAAATCCATCCCTTTTTGTTACTGTGAATTGCCTACAAGCGTCTACTTTAAGCTTAGTTTTTGGTTTTGTGTTTTTTCTTCTCAAGATATCTTTAGCCAAAGCTTGTGGAAATGGAAACCAGCTTGGATTAGAAGCAAAATCTTCAAATGAAGTGGTGCTGCAGCTCTTTCAGGCTTCTCACCCTGTCAGCAAAGAGAGCATCTTCACCGTGCAGAAGGGAATGAATGACACAATGAGGTACGCACTCAGGTACAAATAACCAGAGGATATCCTGTAAGGTTGCAGGAAACAGAGAATTGCTGTCTTTGGATTCTTTAGTGTGCAGTGTTTGTTTATCCAGCATTATTAGGGGTGAATGATTACACATAAATCAGTTTTTCAACTTAACTGAAATGCCTTAAAGGTTTTGGGTTGGTTTTTTTTTAATTAAAACATTTTTATGTTTCATACTTCCTGCCCATTTAAATTAAATACAATTTAACTTTTTAGAAATGCATTATTAGGTTGTGATTATGACCACTATAATTATGTTATGCCTTCAGGGTCTTTTTTAGGCACATTATAGAAAGCTGTTTCTTCTTTTGCTACGTGCCTCCAACTATTCTGATTTTTTTAGTCACTTTTCTGATGTTTCCCTCAAGATCAGGCTGTGTTTGGTCATCTGTCGTTATCATCCCTTCTTGCCCCATCTATATGCCTGTTTCTCGAAGCTCCTCCACTCTGTAGCCATAGACTAGGAGATCAAACTAAGCTTGGTTGCCCTGATTAAAACTATGTAGTCTTAGTGACAGACCAAAGAAGTCTTTCAGATGCATGAATTTTAGTTCATCTGTTTTGTGACCATCATTCTGACGCCTAGAAATCTTTTATTACTTTCTTGATAGTGCTGAGCTATGATCTAGTTAGTTGAATTCCTGAATAAGTGACTTCCAGATAAATGAAGGATTATTTCTCTCTCTATATTCCTTTAATGTTTCCCTAAAGAACTTCTTTCTCACCTTAAGTTTCTGATTTTTACACAACCATCTTGAAATGCAGAGTTTCAAACCAAATAGACAACTCTAGTGAAGGTTTTGTCAATGTCATGTAGAAACAAAAAATGATCCTTTAGCCCGTGTTAAAGGGTTATTAACCCATGGCCCTGAGGCTAACAGCCAGTTTCTAGGAATTTAGACACATTTGACTGAGCAAGCAGTCTTCTCATGAGTATGATGGAGGATGAAAAGGCAGGTCTGATAGTCCTCGAGGGACAGTAGACTCACCTCATGACGGATTCAGGTTTGTGATCTCCTTGGAATTGATTGTTTTACCCAGATTAATCATTTAGCATCTCCATGCATTATGAAAGCAGTCACCTAGACCATAGCTTGTTCATTTGCACAAGGTAATTCAACCATGGTCAAGGTTGGGTTCAGAGTATGCTGTTTTATAAAGTTCCCTCCTGGAGGGGAAAAATTTATATTGGAGATTCCTTGGCTTTATTAAATATAACTTTTTTAATACTTTTACTAATGCAGACTGTGGGTATGTGTGCTGTTTTCATAGGTACATTTTGATTGACTGGCTAGTGGAAGTTGCCACCATGAAGGATTTCACCAGCCTTTGCCTTCATATGACAGTGGAATGTGTGGATCGTTACCTGAAGCTAAGAGTGGTACCCCGAGCCAAGCTGCAGCTTCTGGGAATTGCTTGCATGGTCATCTGTACCCGGTGAGATACCTACCTGTTCATAGATGCTGATTCATAGGAGAGGACGCTAACGATTTGGATATTTTGTATAGTGACTGCTAACTTTCTAAGTCTGTATGGACCCTACGGTGTGCTTTGTGACCTGAGAATTCTCCAGAAATTCAAAACCCAAGCTATATAAACATTAGATGTAGGATCTAGACAGGCATTTTCGCCTTTTAATTTTGAAACTTTTTATACTTTATTGCAACACATAACCCATCTGTAGCTTCTTTGTTTCTCTGGGTTTTATGGAGTAGACTCAGGAGACCTGCCAGCTTTCTATGCCCTCATTCATTTTCTAAGGCTTAAAGTAGACCTTTCAAAACCTGATTTCTCAAATTTATCCTACTTTTTCTTTTATAATCTTAGAATTTTTTTTATTCTTTTTAGTATCTTGAAAGCAACCTTATAAGTCTACCCCAATTAAACTTAGTACAAACTAAACATCTCAATGTAAGAAACCATTCTATACAATGTCCCTGACAAATAGCCCCTACTTATTCCTTGGGATGGGAATTCATTGTTTCATAAGATGACATGTTCTATTGTTGAACATCTCATTTAGGGGAGTTCTTCTTTACATTTAAATAAAATTGGTCTTCCTGTGACTTTCACCAATAGCATTTTGGTTGACTTTCTAGAAAAACACATACCTAGTTTTCCTTCAAGTATCTGAAGGACAAACATGTAAAGTGATAGTTATCATGTCCCTAAGTCTGCTTCAGGCTAAATATGCCCAGTTTCTTAGACCATTTCTTATATGACATGATTTCCAAGCATGTCATCATCTGAGATAGTACTTTCCACATTTTCTTCAATTTTGTCAATATGCAAGTGTGGCCCCTACAATTGAACATAATATGCCAAGTTTATTTGACCCGTGAAGATGCTGTACTTCAGTTAGTACAGCCTGTGGATCGTTCAGAATCTTAGCTACTACTCCATTTGATTTACAATCCAACAAAACCTCCCCAAGTCTTTTTTTCCCAAAAATATTTTAAATTAACAATTTCAACAAGTGCTAGCAAAATAAAAAATAAAGCCCCAAATTAGCAAACCCTTGTATATTTTGTAAATCCTCTCACTTTTAAAAAAAATTTATTTTCTAATTATGTACCCGTTCTGTTGATCTTGTTAAAAATTGTCTTTTGCTTTTATTTATTATTTCAATTATTCTCTGGCTTTCTACCTTACTAAATACTGTCAGGACCTTCATAATATCTTCTGATATCTTTCATTTGGTGTATTACTTCATTCTTTTTTCTTTGAATGCACACTCAAGCTTATTTTTTACTCTTGCTAGAGGCAACCGACACTATAAATGTCCCTCTAAGTACTTCTTTGGCTGTATCCCATTGATGTGCAATATCACCGTTATTACTGGTTTTATCATTTCTTTTACCTACACTTTGAAAACCATTATTAAATTCCCTTGTAAAACTACAGCATTTGATCATATTATAATTGTTTATTTCTACTTTAATTTCTTTATTATTGTACCCCACTGTGGAGAATGGCCAAAATGTACCAGTGATTAGGCAAAGACTGGGTAAGAAGTATCCAAGGTCCATGTAAGGTACCCAAGCAAGTATGGCCCAAAAGGCCAGGCCAGGCTGGGATGGTACCAGAGTTTCTTGGGAGCACTGAAACTGAAGAGGCTAAGATAAGCAGGAAACCAGTTGCTAAAGGGGAGGCAGAAAGGGGGTGGTGGGATGGGATGTGCAAAGTGAGGAGCACAAATATTGCCCAAAGACATATTCCTAGGCCTTTGGCCTAATCATATGACTAGGGATGCTAACCAATTCATATCTCAGTAATGGATACCGAAAGTCTTGTGCAGATTATGAAGTCTAGGAACATAGCTGATGAAGTTGAACCTTTTGAAAAACAATGCCTGGCAGACCTGACATTCACTGAGCTGTTGGAAAGTATGAAGTTGGTTTAATGTTGATAATGATGATTATATCAACTATCTCAAGATGGTGCCTTTGTGCTTCAGATGAGGCTTTGACTGTGTGCAGCTTCTTCTCCCTAGTTATGTAGTTCTTTTCTGCATTTGTGAATGGTGGGAGAAGTACATACAGAGTTGGGTTATAGGGTAGTGTATTCTGTGAAAAAATAGCCCCTGTGGTAACTTCCATTGTATCATTCTCCATGATGAACTGTTTCTACAGATATGAGTAATACCTTTGTCATTAAAATGTAAGTTCCACTTCTGGTATCCAGTAGAAACATTTAGGATGCTTCATTAGATTAGTGAGAGGAGTTTTTAAGGCAAAAAGCCCAAGAATAAAGCAGCAGTAGTATCCAATGAAGCCAAAGCACAGGCTTATTGTGAGGAAAATGCTTTGTATATCTTATATTGCTACATAATTAGAATTGTTTTTTTTGTGGAAATAAACTTTCTCTACTTTCCATTCTTACTGTAATAACTGATTTAGCTCCTTACCCACATATTATTTTGATATTATAATCTAAGTACTGTAGATATTATCCTCATTTTATAGATGTCTTTACAGTCTTAATCTGGGAAAGCTAATTGGTTTTCTCCTGGTCGTCCAGTATGTGTCAGAGGCAGGGTCTGAATTCTTTCCATTATACCATGCTGCTTCCATTCTATGCTCCATGCATACCATCACCCCTTCAAACTGGCATCTAACAGTGATGATGATGATGATGATGATGATAGCTAGAATTTATATAGCACTTTAAGATCTGCAAAAAGCTTATTTCTCCCATTTAGCAAACAGCTGATAGTGGTATAGGAAGACAATCCATACCAATTCAGTATCAGGTCTCAGGTATAGATGAGAATATTAAAGAGAACTACCAGTAGTAAGATCTTAACATCATTCATGAATCTGAAAAATTTCACAAGAACTGTACAATCATATAGCATAACCCAGTGTTCATGCAGGCTCTGCTATTCCTGGAATGGCATTTAAATATGTTACTTCTTATCTGTACCAGCCTATATGGCTTCCACAGGTCTAATGTGGTGACTGTATCACTGTGCTTATCAATTAGTCCATCAGATCAAACATCAAGGATAAGGGAGTACTGCCCTTAAATGGTGATGAGGTTCAGTGTTCTAAGATCATGACAGTCATTCCCTGCCTTCCAAAACAAATTTGTTTATGCCTCTTGTTTTTGATGTCACAGCTATTTCCAAATTTACTTCTCTTCAGCCCCCTACCCAATGAACTTTTCCTTATAAAGAAAAGGTTAAGAAAGCTAACACACCGACTGTTTTTGTAACTCACCACTCCTATGGTTCCCCCCCCCCCCACCTTTCCAGTGAAAGGAGAAAGGTACTTCCCTGCATCTTGCTTATCTTTTTAACAAATACCACTGGGTTTCTAGCAGCTGGGAAGATGGGGGGATACAAACTATATCACTCAATGTGCAAAGGATTCCTCTCTCCCATCTGTAACCCTCACCTCCTATCATATAATCCTCATTGAAAAGAGGACTGAAAGGGAATTTCCCATAGATTTATTCACAATGAAAGGTAGAATTCATGGGCTATGTGTCAGATGAGTGCAGATAGAATGAGAGCATAGTTAAGTTATAGATAAGTTATAACTAAGTTATACCCATAACTCCTTTTCTTCTTTTATTGGAGAATTAAACCCATTAACATTTAAACCTTACAATTGTTGTATTTTACCTATATCTTCATGTCTCTTCATTTTTTGTTACTTTGTCAAAATTAATACAAACTTTCTTATTTTTCTATTTGTGTAATTCAAACTTAACAATAAACCATTCCTTTTTAGTTATCCTGTAAATATCTCTAAAATATTTTCTCCAGCCTTTTCTTTTTTTCTCTCCTTACATTTCTTTTCTTTCTTGGATTGATTATTCTTTTTTCAAGTACAATTATATCATTTAGTAATTCAGCCAATATTATATATTTTTATTAGACTGTAGAGGGTCTTACTTAAGATTTCGATTTAGCATCAGAATGTAGAGTCATAGGGAATGTTGGTAATCATTTAGAGATCAAACTGCCTCCTTTTTACACATAAGAAAATTAAAACTCAGAGGGACTGAGTGAGGACCAAGGTCCTTAAAGGATCTTTTCAAGTGTGAATTTTTCTTTCTCTATTCCTTAAGGTCTTTTGGAGTTCTAAATGACTATATTTTTTGAAATCTTCAAATGGAAAAGTTATATTTCTTGGAAAACTGATTTTGGGACTGAAGACCTTTTTGTTAGTGGTGGTTTTCTTTCTTTTTCTTTTTGCATTTATATAGCTGTTCCAACTTTTCTAGTCTTTATTTTTTCCAGAAAAATCTCATAAGATATTAATTGATTAGAAAAGAAGGAGGAGGCCTAATAGTGGAAGATCCCCAGCCACTATTGAAGGAGAAATAAAATATAACAGATCATTCAAGGAAACAAAAAAAAAGGAAGGGGAAGGCAGTATATAATTTCTGGTAGTCTGGATTTTTTTTCTCGCCAGTTTTATCATTTAGTAATGATGTGCTAGGAAAATTGAATTTGGAATTTATCCATGTTGGATTGATGCTGGATATTTCTATTCACAGTCACTGATTTTGGGGAAAATTTTCTTCAGTAATTACTCAAAATATTGCGATGAATTTTTTTTTCTTTTTCAGTGTTTCCTAGGGCTGTAGTACTTCTGAGATTTCCTCTACTAGATCTGTCCTTCAAATTTACCAGTTTTCTCCTGTACTGCTTTCAAATCTTTATCCAGTTTTCTATGCCTTTTTTTCACTTCAGCTGTTTTATCTTCATTTTATTCCACTTCATGAATTCTGCTTTTGACCATATCTGTTAAAATATTTAAGTTCTCTCTTCTGTTTTCCTTATTTACAAGTTTTTCTATTATCTCCTCCTGAGATTTATATTCTATATCCAGTAATTCCCTTTTTTAAAAGCCATACTTTTTTAACAAAAATTAAATCTGAATTACTCTTTGACTTATTCATTGGCTCTTCAGTGAGTTAATTTTTTTTATTTTTACCAAATCTTTTGTAAATTTTGATCCTTTGTGGCATTTCTATTCCTGTTTTTGAGGGAGAATATGAGTCTGGCTCATTTTCATTAATTTGTTATCAGACAATCTTCACAGAAGTGACAGAAGCTGACTTTTTAAACACCAAAATAAAAGAATATAGGACTGTATATTTATCTCTTTCAACCTGTTTTTCCCAGCCTTTCAAACTCATTTTGAAATCTGACTATCCACCATTGTATTAAAACCTTTGTTTATATACTCTTCAGTTTAGGAGCTGCTAGAGCTTCCTGTGCATGGGTGTAACATGGTCAGACCTATGCTTTAAGAAAATTGTTTTAGCTGCTTTGTGGAGGTTAGATTGGAGAAGACAAAGACTGGCAGAGACCAGTTTGGAGACTCTTGCAATAGCCCAGGTGAAAGGGATAAGTTTCTGTGACTGAAGAGAAAGGGATTAATGGTGAGAGCTAATATGGAGGTTAGACTCCAGCAGACTTGATAACTGATTGAATGTGTGGGGAGAGGTGAGGAATGAAGTTACAATGGAGAATAACTTCAGGGTTTGTGAATCTCATGTAACTAGAAGGATGGGAGTGCTGTCTATGGGAATAGGGGAGTTAGGAGATAGGGCTTGGGGGAGAAAGATGATAAGTTCTGTTCTGGACACGAGTTTAAGATGCTGAGGAGAAAACCAATTGCAGATGTTGAGTATGTAGTTGCTAATTCAGGAACGGAGCTCAAGAGAAAGCATCTTTTATTCAGAAGATACACAATGAATTTTTCATTTCATTGCCTTAGAGTCATTTCATCTCAACATCAATTACAGCTTACTGTTTTAGGCCATCCAATACCTATAAAAAACTAACAGTTTTATGGAAAGAAGGAGTGCCCTTTGACTAATTTTTAAAATCTTTAGCCAGGCCTTTTCTCATTCTTTCTGTACAGATTCCAGGGTGCTCAGGTATAGCTCAATGAAGGAAGCAAAAGCTGTGTGGATGGTTTGATCATTTATCATCAGACAACTAGCTTTCTTTTTCTTTGTAACCTGTCCTAACTTCCTTCCCTAATATACTTGTCATTCTTTTCTTTTATTCCTCTTTCACTCCATTTCTTTTCTTTCTGTACATGGCACCCATATGTATTGTTTTGTTTCTCAATGCCACTGAAGGCTAAAGAAGTTATTTCATGTCTTATTGTTTCATAGCTTTTTCTTGCTGCATAGTAGAACTTTCCATAAAGTCCTGGTTATTGCCAAACCCCAGAATCTTTCAACATTTAATTAAAGTATGGTATATATCTCTATATTTTTCAGTTTCATTAGCAAAGAGATCTTGACAATTCGTGAAGCAGTTTGGCTAACAGATAACACTTATAAATATGAAGATCTAGTAAGAATGATGGGAGAGATCATTTCTGCCCTGGAAGGAAAGATTCGAGTAAGTTCTGGATTTTTGAGTTAAAGTTGTACTTCTCTCTCACTGTCCCCAGTAAGTGATTATGTCAGTGATGGGGCTGGTAATCATTGATATTCAGATTGGTACCAGTGTGGTGTCACAAGTGGAGAGAGTTAAGGCAGGGTCAACAATTGGGTTCCCACAGCAATGATACCTGTATGTTTTGGTAGGGGAAAGAGGTCTTTGAGGCTGAAGAGGAGCTCAGAATATCTAGAAATTAGAGTTTCTCCCTGTAACTTTACATATCCAAAGTATGGACCTATATGCAGCAGTAGTATTTTTAGATTTTGTTTCACAGGACAGTACCAAGGAAGAACGTGGCTCCCCACGTTTTTCTTTGGGACACTAGGAAGTGGCCAGACTACAATGAAGTGCAAAATCCACATGGCATTGTAGGTAGGACAGCGGACATGGATCAGTAAGATCTGTGTCCATATTCCACCTCAGGCACTTGATAGGTTCTCTGTTCCTCATTTTCCTCATCTTTTAGAGTGAAGGAGTTGGGTTTGATAACCTCTTAGGTCCCTTCTAGGTCTAAATCTGGGATCCTATAAAGTTTCCTTTGTCGAGGATGTGATTTACTGAGAATGTGCCCATTTTAAAAGTCATCTTTCTGATGCTTTATTGTGGCAATCAAGTGATTCAGGGCTCTCAGAGAGGGCCAGTAAAGTACGAACTCCAGAAGGACCTATCTGAAAAGCCTTCAAGTCCAAGGTCAGCGATAGTCTGTGTGTGTGTCTTCTGAGGACCAGCCTAGCTAAGCACAGAAAAACTCTTCACCAAAGACAGCCACCTCAAGTAATGAAAACCATCATCTCAGATATAGATAGTTAACCTCTGCCTCAGCACAGGGAGGTCCCTATCCTGATGGAAGCAGGTCCCCTTTCAGTGCACAAGTGCGCTGTTTACCCTCAGTATTGTGTGAATATGTGGAAACAAGAGTTTCTAAGGATCCATGCAGCAAAATTTGTGTTTGTGTTTCTTAAAGAAATAAAGTATTTTTAAAGATAGATATAAATTCATTTAAGAGACTGATACCCCATTCTATATAGTAGGATATTGTAGTTACACAGAGCACTATGTGCTATTTAGATCTGAAATCTTAAGTTTAATAAACTGGAGTGTTCTCTCTTTTATTAGATTCCTACTCTTGTAGATTATAAAGAAGTGTTAGTGAATGTAGTCCCAACAGAGAGAAGAACTCTTCACCTGTACAGCTTTATCTGTGAACTCTCCCTCTTGTATACGAGCCTCTCTGTGTACTCCCCAGCCCATCTGGCCGCTGCTGCCCTGTTGCTGGCCAAGTTGATGCATAGGCAAGGTAAGACATACTCTACAGTAATAATAATAGGCACCATTTGTTTACTTCTTACAAAGTTCTTTGTATACATACATCGTCTAATTTGATCCTCATAGGTAACCCTGTGAGGTAAGTAGTACAGGGGCTATTTCCTCTTTTTATAAATGAGGAAACTGGTTCTATCCAGGTCATTGTAACTCATCCCAGTCACACAGCTGATGCTGCCATGACCTGTGCCCTTCTACATCACACCTGGAATGCAATCTAGGTATAGAACTCTGGTGGAATTTGACAATGATAACATTTCATAGTCCATAAGATATTTTTTTCTCTGTAAAACTTACTTGTATGTACTTCTGGGGGAAAGAGGACAGTCAAGACTTAAAAGATAACATACAGATTCTCTTGCATCCATAGTGGGACTAGAAGCTTCTACCAGGGGTGGAGAACCTGTGACCTCAAGTCCACATGTAGCCCTTTAGGTCCTCTAGTGTGGCCCTTTGACTAAACCCAGACTTCACAGAACAAACCCTCTTAATGAAAGGATTTGTCCGTAAAACTTGAACTCAATCAAAAGGTTGCACCCAAGGACCTAGAAGGCCACATGCAGCCTCGAGACCGCAGGTTCCTCACCCCTGCGACATAGCCCCGGCTATATGAAATCTCAGAAGAGGTTACAAAAGATGGGTTACAGCCAACAATTGTGGTTTTACAGCAGTGATCCAGAATGAAACTGTCTGTAGGTACATCTTCCTCCGAGCTCCCTACGTGGGATGCCTTTTATTCATAACTGGTTAAGGAGATGAATTCACGAGTGGACATATAGCTAGCGTTTGTGGGGTTCATTTACTCTTCTATCACCCTTGTTAGGTAGGTAGGGAGAGGAAGAACGTGATTTCCTGTCTTGTAGATTATGGGACTTAAAGAACTTGAGAGCAGAAATGATTTCTGTGGCTTCACAGATGCAAGTAGGGCCAGGATAAAGAGTGAGAGGAAGTTGTAGTTATGCCTATTTGGGTATTTCTTGGACCTGTTTCCTTAATTCCTAAGTCTCTCCCAAGATTTTCTCAGCTGTCCAGACTCATTTTCTTGAATGTCTTTCTTCCTCTTCTTACCCCTTCACCCACCTCTCCCACAAAGACACAACTCTTGTTGCAGCCATTACAGGGAGAATAAAGAGCTCTCTTGACTCCTCTAGATTGGTAATAAGACTCTGCCCCGAACTTCACACCCTTGAGACAGCAATAGCACACTTCTGTTCTCTGTAACATTCTTGGCAATTGTACTCATATCATCCGTCTTTCTCAGAGTGCACATAGAATTCTGAGGCAAGTCAAGATTGCCTCCTATATATGACTTCATGTCCTTTTAGTCTGGAGAGTAACAGGTGAAATGGCCTGGCTATTACTGATCACGAACCTAGATTCCTGGCTTGGGCCACATGGTGGTCTTGGCAGTCATGGCCATTTCCAATGGCAGATAGTGAAGAGGGCAAATAAGGGAAGAGTCAGTACTCAGTCTTCATCCAGCTCAGATGGCAGCCTCCTAAATGGGATGCTAAGAACTGATCTGCAGTGCCTAATCCGTATTGTCAGAATAATGTTATCACCAATTTCTCCCTTCCATCTCCTCCCCCCGACCCCAAATGGGACTGTCTTGTTAACAGTTTGGTTTTACTGTTTGTCTAATTCTTTGCAGGTTAGCTAGCTAGCACATAATCAGGTTTTGATGAGGGCATTGGAAAATTGGAAAAGGCCAAAAAGAGCTCTCATCTGGTGTGATCTTTCTGTGACTTCATTTCATGACAAGCAGGTTGTCACTCTGCAATAGCCTACCTATGTAAGACCTCAGAGGCCTAAGGAATTGAAGCCCCTTTTCTGAATCCTTCCTTGGCTTTGTAGATCTCTGCTTGGGCCATCAGAGCTAGGGAAGAGACTAGATTGCAGTGCCACTGCTGCTGATAAAATTTGATTGGAATAGGGACACTTGAGTCTTTAGGGACTGTTTCTTGGCACTGAGAAGGAAAATGCCCTTGAGAAGTGAGTATTGTGAAGCTGCAGCCCCGTTACTTTGTCTAACTCTGACCCTTCTTCTTTCCCAGCACATCCCTGGACAAATCAGTTGTGGGAATGCACTGGATTCTTCTATGAAGACCTGATACCCTGCGTTTTGAGCCTTCACAAAAAATGGTAACTTAGTTAAAAAGTTGACAGTAACCTGAAGGGGAAGGAACTATATGCAGATACTGTTTACCCAACTTCCAAGCATAGCTATGGCCTAAAACATTTTTCCAAAATAATTTGAAAATACTTGTTCAGTTGCAAACCTTCTTTTGAGATTGGACAAGTTGTGCTGTACACAAACCTTGTTTGTATCAGTGCTGAGCTACAATACCCAGCATTCAAAGAAAGTTATTTTTCTTTATTTCAGTGGTTTTGGTGTCAATAATGAATGCAGGGAATCTAAATGAAAAGGCAGAAAAATAATAATAATTAATCCTTTTTCAAAGATGGCTTCTATGCTATACAAAGTTTATTCTGTTAAGCTAAGTGTAGTAGACCTTGGAGCTATGGTTCTTTTAGCCTTTTCTCTAAGATACTGTGCTCTTTACGGCCAGATTGTGACATAGCAAACCGTTTCAGTCATCGAATTAGAGACTTCTAATGAGAATAGTAATTGTTGGTCCAGAAAAAGGTACTAATGTTAACCTTTCTTAGTCTCCCTGGCCACCCATCCTCTAATCTTCCCCCAGAGACACTGATAGGGGTAGGGTTAGATGGGGCCTTCTTGAGTGAGCACTTGGACTTCTCTCACAGCCAGCTACATACTCCACAGGACAGAAACCTTAAGTGATTGTCTAGGTCTACTACCAATCTAACAAATGTATTTCCCAAAATCATTTAGAACATCTGTATTTTTCCATCTAATTAATACTGACTTTTAAGCCTTCATCATCACTGGAATGGGAGTGGCTAACAATGAGTATCAAGACAATCGCTTCTCTGAATTTGACTCCCATCACTTCTTTTCCTCCTCCCTGGGTCTTGTTCTCTTAGCTTCCATGATGATGCCCCAAAGGATTATAGGCAAGTTTCCTTGACAGCTGTGAAACAACGTTTTGAGGACAAACGATATGAAGGAATTGGCCAAGAAAAGGTACTCTTCTTTGTCTTTGACTGGTTATTTAAAACAGGGCTTCTTAAGCTTTCTCCCATTTCAGCAGTGCTCATTGAAGCTGAATGGGTGTATAGTATGCGCAGTGCCAAGTGCTCCTGTCATGTATTCAGAACCAAGACTGCAGTGAAGTTGTGTGATGTGACATGGGAAAGCACTGCCAGAAACAACTTGGATTTTTATGCATTTAATTTCTGAGTTAATTTGGTTGCTGCATCTTCAGAAGCTTTTACTGTTGCCAAATTTTTAAGACCCCCCCGGTTAAGAGTACTGATCTAAAAGGGTCTGATTTAAGAGGGTTCAGATTTGAGAGAAGTGTGTATAAATAACTGAGTTTATCTGCCCATCTGTTCAAAACCTAGATGATGCTTTTGTGTCTGTATCATTCATGTTTTGGCATTGGAGAAGATGAAAAGGGAATGAAGAGGTACTATCACTATCTATCCTTTCATTTTTTTCAAAGTTAATGGGTTATGGCCAGTTGTGCAAGTTATTAGGAGTGAAGCAAGAGGACACAGAACCTTCTTCCTCCCTCAATGTGGCAGAAATTCAGACCTTCCTCACCTCACCCTCTGGAAAAAGAACCAAAAGGTAGGTGATTCACACGCATGCCGACAGTCCTCTTTAGAGAGCCTTCATTTTCTCATCAAGGGAGATTATCCTGCTTTGTAAAGTTTGCTCTAGTTTATTTATGATTAAAATGGTCCATGTGTTATTTATATCAGCAATGGATTTTTTTTACTACTTTTCTCAGAAAAGGAAATAGATCTAACTGTAAAGAAACTACCAATGGAAGAAAACTCATGGTCCTGATGGATTCATAAGAGAATTCTGTCAAATTTTAAAGAAGAGTTAGTATACAAACTACACACTATTCTCAAAATTGAGAAAGAAAGCACCCTATCAGAATCCAGACAAATTTAATCATAGTACCTAAACCATGGGAAGATAAAACACAAAAGGAAAACTACAGACCAATATCACTAATAAAGTTGACTCAAAAATTTTAAGCAAAATCCTGTCAGACTACAGTTTATCTAAGAATTCATCTATTATGACCAAGTGGAATTTATACCAGGAATTTAAGGATGGTTCAGCCTTGGGAAAAACAATCATAATTAATCATATGGAAAGCCAAAACCACCACATAATTATTTCAATAGATACAGAAAAAGCTTTTGGCAAAATATGACACTCTTTTATGTTAAAGAAAACCTTATAAAATAATAGGCATAGAGGGACTTTATTTTAATATCATAAAAAGCATCTGTCTAAAACTAAAAGCAAACATTATGCACAGTGAGATGCACTAGAACTGTCCCCAGTAAATGCAGAAGTGAAGCAGGGATGCCCACTCTCCCCACTAGGGTATGATGCAGTTCTGCAAGTGCTAGCAGAAAGACAAGGAAAGGAAATTAAAGCCATGAAGAGGTGACAGAACTCTCCCAGTTTGTTAGGATTTGATGATTTACTTGGAAAATCCAAAGGGAATCAAGAAAGACGCTGAGACAACAGCTGCAGCAACTTCGCAGCTTGTCAAACCCCAAAAAATCAACAGCGTTTCTGTACGTCAAAGCACAAGAAGCAGTAATAGAAAGGGAAATCCCGTTCCAAATAACTATGAAATGCATAAACTATCTGAGGATCTACCTACTAACACCCAAATGTTTTATATAGATTCAAGTAAAACAGAAATGAAGAGTCACTTCTATAGCTGGAGGGAAATTCATTGTTTATGGCAAGACTATACCAATATTAAAGATAATACTTCTAAAACTAATTTACAGTTTTGATGCTATACCAATCAACTTACCAGGGTGATGCTTTATAAAACTCACTAAAGTAATAAAATTCATCTGGAAAAACAAGATCTAGCATATCAGGAGAAATAATAAAAAGAAATAGCGACCAAGGAGAAATAACACTTCCAGACTTCAGACTATGTCATAAAGCAGTAGTCATCAAAATCATCTGGTATTGATTAAAAAATAGAGATACAGATCAATGCATCAGACTAGACGAGGGAGAATTGGAAACAATAGAACTCATTAGGTAAAGCGAAAAATATAAATTACCTGGGAGAAAATGCCTTATTTGATTAAAACTGCTGTGAAAACTAGAAAGCAGTATGGCAGAAATTAGACCAATACCTTACACCATATTCCACAATCTATTCTAAAGGATACCCAACTTTAATATTAAAGATCACACTGTAAAAAAAATTGGAAGAAAAATGGATCATATACTTCTCACAGCTCTGGGTAGGCAATGTATTTTTAACCAAACAAGTTAGAGGTATTTACTCAAGACAAAAGTGATTACTTTCAACCAAAAGCTTCTGGACAAACAAAATTAATGCACATGGAATTAGAAGGAAAGTGGTCACATAAGAAAAAAAAATTTTTTGTCAAATTTCTCTGATATCCAAGATATATAAACAAATATATAAAGCAGTTCTCAAAAAGTATTGCACAGTATTCACAACATGAAAGAAGACTCTAAATTGCCAATCAAAACACCCTGAAGTTTCACCTCACATCCTGAAAACTGGCAAAAATGGCAATAGTAAATGGGGGGCAGAGTGGTGAAATGTTACAGCCATTTGGAAAGCAATTTGGAATTCTGTAAAATAGAATGATTAAAATGTGTCTGCCCTGTGAACCATTCATTACCAGGCTTTTACCCCCAGGAAGCCATAGAGAAGAAGTCTCTACATATTCCAAAATATTTATAGCAGCACTTTTTGTGACAGGAAACAAAGCAGAGGTCCAGCAATTGGGGAATGGCTAAACAAAGAGTGGTACATAAATGTGCTATTTAAAAAATTATGTATATGATGAATACAGAGAAGAGTGGACTGGGCTATGAGAACTGAAGTAGAATGAATTAAGCAGAGCCAAGATGACAGCATACATAGCAACTCCAGCAAAGTAAAGAGAACAGTGCCAAAAACTCAAAAGGAAATGTAACATGGATAGAGCGCCAGGCCTGCAGTCAGGAGGATCTGAGTTCAAACTTGGCCTCAGACACTTACTAGCTGTGTGAACTTGAGCAAGTCACTTAATCCTAACTGCTACTCCCAAAAAAAGTAAATGTAACAAAATTAGATCAAGCAGAGCTTAAATGAAGAGCACTCATTTATGGAGGTGACATCCACAGATGTTACACAGGGCACATATTTTCAGACTTTTTCTATGCATTGACCAGTTGTGCTTTTTTTCTTTTCCTCTCTAAAAATACTATTTGTGATAGGGGATGGCTTTTGGGGAGGGGGAGAATTAAGATAACTGATGATGTAGAAACAAAAGGTATCAGCACAAACATATTTGACAAATAATGGTAGGAGAAGACAGGATGATCGCTTGAGGGGGTAGCAGTCCCGGGTAAATGGATCAAGGATGGAGAAAAATGCCATTAACAGTGACAGATAGGAATAGCTAATATTGATGTAGTACTAAAGTTGCTAAAAATATTTTCTATTCATTTATCTCATTTAATCCTCATAACAACTCAGTGAGTTAGAAACTAGTGTATCCATCTATTTCACAGCTGAGTAAGGCTCGCTGAAGGTTCAGTGTTGTATCCCTCTGACAGAGATGTAACTGGTCAATGAGGCAGAATTTGAAGACCAAGTCCACCATGCTGCTGCCTCATCTGTCGTTTACATGGCATCATCTCAGTAGAAGGGAAGACAAGATAGACTAGAGAGAGGAGGTTATTGAAAGAACAAGCTTCTCTAGGACATAAGAGGGTGGTGTGAAAGGCGTGAGTAAAGGACTGACCTTAAGCAAGAAGAGCCACCTCGGCATCCAAGACTGGGACTGGAGGATGAGAGAGTGAGGGAGGTGATTTGAGGTCATCTTGGTATAGAATAGTCTTCCTTTCTTTGTTAAATAGGAGGTAAAGGCATCTTTTGAGAGAGAGGGAGCAAAAGGGATAGGAGATAGCATATTAAGTTTGAGAAGACTGGAAATAACCACATATAGAGTCCATCAGAGAAGACTAAAAGGACTGCCATGCAACATTATAAAGGTCTGTTTGAGACTAGATAACCTATTTGCAGTGGGCCCAGGAGCCACGATTTTGGGACTTCTGTCAGTGGCTCCAGGAAGCAGAAAAAAATGAGGGCAGGAAGGGATAGCTGTTTGTGTCCATACATTCGTTTAACAAACACTTAGTGAGGCTTGCCCTGTAGGACCAGGGGAAGTAAATAACTTGGTAAAGGTCAGTGCCAGGACCAGAATCTGTGTCTCTTTGAGTGCCAGGCCAGGGCTCTTGTTCTGTTTTTGGCTTGTGGGGGAGTCTCCACTGTACCACATTTCCTGCTCTGTATTTAATTTGGACTGTGTTCTCCTTCCTCAGAAGAAGGGAAAACAGCATTCAGGAAGATAGGGGCAGTTTTGTAACAACACCTACTGCTGAATTATCCAGCCAAGAGGAAACTCTTCTGGGCAACTTCCTGGATTGGAGTTTGGACTACTGCTCTGGGTACGAGGGAGACCAGGAGAGTGAAGGGGAGAAAGAGGGAGATGGTAAGTGTCATGTCACACATCAGCGGTTCTTCACATTGGAGTGAGGAACACATGTTCTTTGTTCACGAATGGCCACTTTAACTGTGTCCTCCCAATGCTGAGTAGTTCAAATTTTGAGTGATCACAAATCATGACCTTTGTTTAAAGGTATTGAACATTATTTAAACCCCTACCTGGTGACAGTTGTCTCATCTTTTTTTCATACCTAGAAGAATAAATGTATTGCTTAAGTTTCATTATTTTAACAACATTGGAGAAAGACATGAATTGTTATTTCTGCTGAGAATTGCACCTCTGCCACTGCTTGGTCAGGCTTGGCCTCTTGTCATCTGTACAACCCCAGCTGAGTGTATTCAGTAACATCTCACCAGTGCAGTGTGAGATAGGGACAAATTTGAATTCTAAAAATCAGTATTTTAATGTAAAACCTGAATATACTTTTAAGATTAATATCCATTGCTCAGTAGATCAATAGTCAAATGATATGAATAGATAAAACATTATATGTACTGAGCTCTGTGGTATCATTTTCAAGGCTGGAATGGAGACTGCTGCCTCTAATGTCCTGAAAGTCTATCTTCCTAAAACAAAGAGGATTTATTTGAGTTCATTGTGAATTGAAAACTGGTGAAGTTCTTGTGGTCAGTGAAGGCTGTGTGGATGCTATTTCCTAAACTCAAAATGACTTGTAAGACAGTCATTCATTTATGCCTTTCCCTAA
The DNA here is from genome assembly GCA_028658325.1 of Potorous gilbertii. Lineage (NCBI taxonomy): Eukaryota > Metazoa > Chordata > Mammalia > Diprotodontia > Potoroidae > Potorous > Potorous gilbertii. Next base: position 36,326,205 of record CM053769.1, on the reverse strand, counting down.
CAGGTCGCTTAGCATCCTCTGTCAGACAATGTCCTGGGCAAGGTACCCAGTGTGAGCTTGGATCAGGTGGGGGCACATCTGATGTTCTTACCTACCACAAGCTCAATCCTACAGGTCAGCTTTTGTTGACTCTCCAAGCCTAGCAGTCTCCTCTTTCTTCTGTTTTGTTCCTACAGTCACATCTCCCAGTGGGGTCCTTGATGTAACTGTGGTGTATCTGGATCCAGAACAGCACTGCTGTCAGGAGTCCAGTGATGAAGACAGCCGACTCGAGGACCACTCTAAACAGGACGCACTGCTGCCATCAAATCACACATGTGCTGAGAAACACCGGCTCCTTTTTCAGGAGAGGAGAGAGCCCGGAACAGAAGTGACCTCAGGCTATTCCTCAGTGAACAGCGCCAGCCCCATGTCCTCTTCCATGGAGAACAACTTTGGAGCATTTATCAAAACTACCTCAGTGCTGTCCCCAGGCAGTGACCCCAACACTCACCCCTGTACGCCCACCTCCTTGGAATCATGTTTACAGTCTCTTCACCCCAACCCCGTTGAGAGCAGCCTGCACCGGAGACAGGTGAAGAGGAAAAATGTGGCCGAGCATAGTGACAAGAAGAACTCGGGATTTTGGAGTCTGTGATTGTGTGTGTGGTATTTGTCGCTTTAAATGTTTACTAAAAGGAGAATTTCTCTAATGCCTTTTAAGGGTTGTGGGGGGAGGCCAAAAATGAGTACCTTGTAAACTCTAAAAAGGCAACAGACATACAACCTGCCGGGGTCTCCAGTCTGGAAGATGGAAAAAAATCACTGTTGGCACCAAGTAGAACTTTCTTCCACTTAGTTCTATGCAAAACAAAAAGTGCACAGTTGAATTCTCCATCCATAAGAAGAGTACGAAATCCTTCTCTTTGGCAATGCAAGCCCAAAGCAATCATGCCTTATTGTGTTAAGTTGTTTTCACTACCTTTCTTTCTGTGGCGTCTGCTCCCCTGGGAAAGCAGAGGCTGAATGCCCTTCTCATTGCTCAGAAGGGCTCACTTAAAGTCTCTTTCCAGGGGGATTCTTTACTGAGTAAAATCTGGTGTCCAGGCTCAATCCAGTGCCAGTACTCTGGGCTTCAAGCAACATTGAATTCAAAGCTACATCCCTTGGGAAGTGCTTTATTGATATTGCCCTTAAGAGTGATGGCCGAAAGGATACCCCTAGCATTCTAAATGGTTCTCTGGTGCTGTGACTCTACCTACAGGGTTTTGGTTGAGCCTTGGGGAACTTAAGATCTCATTCAGAAGGGATTCCATCCCCATGGAGCCCTAGAAATATGTCCACTCGTGGCAGAGGCTACTAAGGGCTAAAAAGTATGGTATATTTTAGCTTAGAACTCCCCATGACTAACCAGGATGTCTGAAGCCTTCACTGCCAAGTGCCTTCCCCATCAACTTTTACCTCTTTACAAAGAGTTGATCTTTACAATAAAAGAGTCAAATGCCTTTTTTTTTTAAATAACCTCATTGCTGTTTGAATCTTTACTGTCTCTACATCCAGTGTTGGTGCCAAGAACTGCTCTTTATACAGTGGGTTTTAAGACCACTCTTAGTTTATTACCATTGCACTGCCTTCACTTAAATTCATCCTTTAAGGTGAAAATAAACTCACTTTCAAGGGGAACAGGATTTTGTGTGTGTGTGTGTGTGTTCCAAGCCCTATTTCCAAATGGCATTATGACAAACGTGCTGAAAGTATTTTCCTCAGGATTTGATTTCTTCAACCTGCTTCCTGCCTGGAAATGGCCAAATAGATTGGGGGGAAGGGGGTAACAAAACCCCAATGCAGTTTGGGTTTGAAGGGTTTTATCATTGTAAATTGTCTGAAATGGAATAACACTGAAACTGTAAAGTAATTGTTTACTTTTTTTTAATTTACTTTTATTAATTTCTGTGGATGAATGCCAGTTGTTTTTTTCTATCCCCTCATCTATGCAATACTGGAGAAATAATGTGTGAGCTACTGGCTTCTCATTCTACATTTTCCCCTGGAATTAGTGCAGCAGAGGGGATTTCTCTGGAAACATGCCTAGGGATGTGATTGTTTTGAGGCTTAAAGTTAGAAATTCAAATTCAAGGGAAGTCTCAACAGCTTTTAAATTAAAGTGAAAAAACACATACGTTATGAGGGTATTGTTACAAAGACAGATATTTGAGAAGTCTAAGGCCCAAGTCACTGGTTTCATTGGAAAGTTTCCTGACAATTGCAAATCTTAGGAAATAGCTCTTTCCAGTCTCTTTCTTCCCACCCACTCCCCCTGCAGTCTGCTAAAAGGGTCTCAGGTTAATCCCATATTCCTGGCTTTATTAAATTTGATAATGATGCTGGAAAGGAATACCAAGTAGCCCCACTATTCCCAGTTGAGCCTTTTCTCATATGGTTTTGAAATTTAAAAAAAAAAAAAACCTCCATTTTGGTTGAACTTTTAGAAAATTATAGATAAAGCTTGAAAATCAAGTTTCAACTACAAGAAAAAATTGCCTTGGATTAGAATATGTCTGGGTTTGAGAGATTTGAGAAACTGGAAATGGATTCAAAAACCTCCTCTACCATGAGCAAAAGAGGCAACAATTTTTTTCTTCCATAGTCCTGAGCCATGGAAAGAAAGAGCAGGCAATAAATAGCATTCCCCAGCTCCACCAGGATCCTCTATGTTTCATCATAATGTAGACCTAGAAAGGAGGAACTGGTCAGCAGTAACCAGACCTTCTACTCAACATCATTAACATGTAGTGATGCCAGAATTCAAAGTTTTCACTAACATTGAGTTGGCTTCTTACTATAGGGAGTTATATCTGGGGAGGTAGCTAACCTGAAGTATGTACAAATTAATGTTCTATCAACTACACATTAGCCAAATTATGCTTCTGAGAAACCATTGTGTCACTGAATTCTTCATGTTTGCACCCATTTTTACCAAACTGACTGTCAAACATTCCAGATGCAGCTTACTATATGGCACCAAGAAGCTAGAGCTTCCCCTAAGCCAAGACATGGGACATCAATGGAAGCTCGTTTGCAAAATTGTCTCTGGCCATTCATTGATCCGATGAGGATAAATGTGAACAATAAAAATAGTGGTATTCTATTCTCTTCCTCTCATTAGCATCCATCCACGGGTCAAAGTTCTCATTCCTAACTATGGGCCTCCACTTGCCTGGTGTTGTAGAGAAGAGACTAGAGAAGCTGGGAGCCTGAGCAGTATCAGTGTCACATTGTGGGGGCTCAAGAGTGGCTAGTTGAGCAAAGCCTTTAACCCTAACCTAGTACAAATTGTTGTGTTGTCTCCAGACTTTCCCCTCCCAGGTCTGAAGTCTTGTGCTTATACTTCCTGCCCAGAGGTTTTTTGGTTTATCTGGTTGTTTATAGAAGTGAAGACACTTGGGATCACCTACACCAAGTTGGGAGAGAAAATTAGAAAAAAAATAAAAGGCTGTGGATGGCCAATGCAGCATCTTCTATAAGCTAAACCTAGAATTTAATGCTAGGAAGGACTCAGATTTATTCTAACCCCATTTTACAGATGGAAAAACTGAGGCTTAGAGAGGGAATGTGACTTGTCTGAAATTACATTTAGCATGATAGCTCTTAAGTATATACCAATTGATATCTTCCTAAAACACCTGACAGGCTTTATCTGTGCCCATAATGAATCACCAAGCTGAAAGATTCTTGTAACTTGTATGTTCATCTGAATCCCAGAGTGTTGTTTTGGGATCTACTGGAACTCATAGCTCAGCCTCATGAATTTGGTCCAACCCTAAACAACCAAGCAAAGCCCAAAAAATATCAGAACTTGGTTGAAGCCTTGACTCGGGAACCCCAACTCCAGGGCAAAGTCAAACCATAGTCTTGGCCTCCCTTTACAATCTCCTGACATGGAGACAGATAAAACATCCTATGTAAGGCAGTTTGGCTAGGCTGAAGAGGAATAATGTGTAATAAGTAAAAATATAGCCTGGAGCCAGACAGTGAAGGTCTTTAAATGCTAGGGTTTGTATTTGATTCTGGATGTAACAGGAAACCCTGGGAGTTTTTTCTTTTATTAGTAAATAGTATTTTTTTTTTGCAATTACACATAAACATAGTTTCCAACATTCACTTTTTATAACATTTTGAGTTCAAATTTTTCTCCCATAATTCCCAAGATAGCAAGCAATTTGGTGTAGATTATATATGTGTAATCATTTTAAACATTTCCACATTAGTCATGTTGTGAAAGAAGAAACAGAACAAAAGGGAAAAGTCATGAAAAAAAGTGAAAATAGCATGTTTCAATCTACATTCAGACTTCATAATTTCTCTGGATGTAAATAGCATTTACCATCCTGAATCTTTTGGAATTGCCTTGGATCATTGTATTGCTGAGAAGAACTAAGTCAATCAGAGTTGCTCACTGAAGAATGTTGCTGTTATTGTATATAGTGTCCTTGTTCTGCTCACTCAGCATTAGTTCGTGTAAGTCTGTCCAGTTTTTTCTGAAATGTGCCTGCTCATCATTTCTTATACCACAATAGATTGCCATTAACGTTCATATGCCACGGCTTGTTCAGCCATTCCTCAATTGATGGGCATCCCCTCAATTTCCAATTCCTTGCCACCACAAAAAGAGCTGCTATAAATATTTTTGTACATGCAAATATTTCCCTTTGGAATACCTAGTAGTGGTAGTAGTAGTATTGCTGTATCAAGGAGTATGCACAGTTTGCTCATTGGACATCCAAATTGCTCTCCAGAATGATTGGATCAGTTCATAGCACCAGCAATGCATTAGTGTCCTGAGAGCTTGAATAGGAGAAGGACATGATCAGAATTGAGCTGGATTTGACTGAAGGCCAGATGGGAAAAGGGGACACGGGGGGCTTGGAGAGCCAATAAGCTGTTCAATAACAAAGAATTTTAAAACTCGGAGGTAAGAAGTACGACCTACACTTGGGCTGTGTTCCTATTCTAGCAATCATCTAGAGGTCTCCTGCTAACAAACTCAGCATCCCTGACCACCTTTCCCATTGCTGGTTACAATTTCAGTCATATCTCTGACTTACTAGTCATGATGAGGAAGTTGAAATATTCCACTACCATCCCCAGATCCTCCCTCTACCATCACTCTCAACCTATCCTTCCCTGAGGTCTGTGTAATTCAAATTTATCATCCAATCTACATCCTAGAGATGGTTATTTATATCTTCTTCCTTCCTCTGTGCTCCAGTGCCTGGATCACAGTTTTCCCAGCCCAAATCCTGCCCTCATACTAGGGGATTTTAACAAATATATTGGTGCTCCCTCAAAGCAACTAACCTTTCTGTTCTTCAATCTATTCAGTTCTCATGATCCATTCCTATAGTCTACCTCAAGCCATGGAGCGTATGGGGTGTTCAGAGAGGACTAGCTCCACTGGTGTGGAGACTTACCTAGTCCTTTTCAGAGCTGCTCATCCACCTTTGGTGTCCATCTGACTCACTCAACTCTCACCTGTGGTTCTAAGAAACTATAGCATGAGCAGTGGCCAGACTTTGGTAAACCATCTTGATAGGCCAGACCACATTGAGTGTACCCAGCAGGCCTCATTTCCTTCAGTTAGTTAGAAAGATGTCTATCCAAAGCATATGAACACTTCCCCAGACAGAGTGGATGTATGAGAACAATCTGTTCCAACGGCCATGAAGGCAGCTGGAGCACTTTGACATTGGTCAAACATGAAAGATGCCAAGGTCATCCACTGCATCCCAGGCCATCACCAGTCCTGACTTTTGTCTTGCCACTCTGGAAGATAGTGAGGCTGATGACTTTGTGCAGCTCTGCCTTACTTAAATCCAATTCACCAGGAAGTCAAGGCTTCACCCTGAGATGTCATTGGTCTTCTTCCAAAACAAAGGATAAACAACAGCAACCTCAGCCATACATGGGGATCATATGCTTGACCTTACCATCACCCACAAGTCAATGTTCATGAGCTCCCCAGAATCCTTTTTACTGAGTCAAATCTTTTCTCATTCTATCTTAAATGTGCCTTATGAGCCCTAACCCTGTTCTTTGTCCTCCATGCATCCCATCCATCCACCCCTCAGTTCTGTTGCAGGCTGTCACCTCCACCACACTAGCTACACAGTCCTCCTTTTCTTATCTTGAGCGTCACGTTATCCCCTGCACTTGGATCCCTTGTGCTATGGCCAATCATAACCTTGCCAACCCCCTTGGTTTGTTCCCACCACCCTTCACTCCTTTTCACATGACTAGAACTGGAGAAAATCATAAAACTATGCTGAATGAGTTCACTGAAAGATACATCACATGTTGACTTGGTCCTTACAGTATGAAAGCAATCCTCATCTGTCTCCTTCATTAATTTACAGCACATTAGGGATGTGCATTGGGCAGCTCGGTGGTACAGTAGATAGAAAGCTAAGCCTGGAGTCAGGAGGACTCATCTTTCTGAGTTCTAATTCAGTCTTGGACACTAGCTGTGTGACCCTGGGCAGTCACTTAACCCTGTTTGCCTCAGCTTTCTCATCTATAAAATGACCTGGAGAAGGAAATGGCAAACTCCTCCGGTATTTTTGCCAAGAAAACCCCAAATGGTGTCACAAGTCAGACATAGCTGAAAAATGCCTCAACAACAACAAACATGAATTCACTTTCCCACTCACCACAAAGGTTGTCCCAAACATTCTTGCCTCCAAGCCTTTACAGTATCCCCTCCCCCATCCTCTCAGCTGAGAATTTTGCCTCCTAATTCACCAGAAAACCATTGAAGCCCTCAACCTCCCTCTTCTCTCATCTCAAATCGCTTGGACATCTTGTCCTACTATTTCCCCCTTCACAAGTATCTCAGTGAGCAAGAACCAGAACATTGTGCAATGATTAGCCATAATAGACTTAGCTCTTCTTAGCAATGCAATGGTCCAAAACAATTCCAAAAGATTCATGACAGAAAATGCCATCCATATCCAGAGAAAGAACAATGGATTCTGAATGCAGATGAAAGCACACTATTTTCACTTTTTTATTTTTGTTTTTGATTTCTCGTGGTTTTTCCCTTTTGTTGTGGATATGGCTAGTGTGGAAATATGTTTAACATGATTGTGCATGTATAACCAATACCATGTTGATTGCTGTATTGGGGAGGGAGGAGGAGAAAGGGGAAGGAAGGGAGAAAAATTTGGAACTCAAAATTTTACAAAAACAAATGTTGAAAACTATCTTTACATGTAATTGGAAAAAAAATAAAATACTATTCAGGGAAAAAACACAAGTGTCTCTCATGAAGAGGTAGCTCTTTTCTGCTCCTAGAGAGAGGAAGGTGCAGAGTGGACAGCACTAGATCTGGAATCAGATAGACCAGAGTTCAAATCTGGACTTAGACATTTACTGGTTGTGTGACTCTGGACAAGTCACTTCAACGCCTTAGTTCATCAGCTGTAAAGTGGGGCTAATAATGTCACCTACTTCCCAGGTTCGTTGTGAGACTCAAATGAGATATCGTATAAAGTACGTAGCGTGTGCCTGGGGCACAGTAGACACCTTAATAAATGCTGTTTTCTTTCCCTGTCAAACTCCTCTACACACATCCTTGATTCCATTGCCTTCCCCCTTCTCCAGCATATTGTCCGCCTTTTAAAAGTCCCAACCCCTCTCCAATCTTTAATCTCCTTTAGCTGCTGGCTCATCCCCTGTTGTCTACAAACACAGCCATGTTTCCCCAATCCTAAAAATCTTTCACTTGATCTGGCCATTCCTGGATATCATCCAATATCCTCCCTTTCTTGGCCAAACCCCATTGAAGTTGTCTTCACTGGATGCCTCCACTTCCTCTCTCTCTTTATTCTAAAGATTCTGCAATCTGACTTTCAACTTCTTCCCTCACTTGAAATGGTTTTCTGTAAAGCAACCAATGATGTCTTGTCAAACTGAATGCCCTTTTCTCAGTCCTCATCCTTCTTGACTTACCTGCACCATTTAATATCATAGACCACCCTCTTCTGCACGCTCCTTCTCTAGTCTTTTGTGACATTGCTTTCTCCTGGTTCTCCTCCTGTCAAACCAATCCTTCTCAGTTGCTTCAAGATCATACTCGCTAACCAGGGGTGTCCCCTGGGTCTGTCCAGAGTCCTCTTCTACCTCTTTCCTATCTCAGTGATCTCAGGGTTCGGTGATCTTAGGGTGACTCCCAAACCTATTTATTCTGCCCAAATCTCTCTCCCAAGCTCCAGTCCCACATCACCAGCTGTTCAGATTGGTCTCCCTCCCTACCTCAAGTCTCTCCCATTCCAATCCATCCTCCATCCAACTGCCAAAGTGACTTTTCTAAAGTGAAGGTCTTACCACATCACACCCACCCCAACTCAGTGCGCTACAATGCTCTCCCCAACTGCCCCCCATTCCCTTCGGGAACTTCTTTACATCATGACTAATGTGAAAATATGTTTAATATGAATGTATAAGTGGAGCCTATATCAGATTGCACACACACCTTGGAGGAGGAAGGAGAGAAGGAGAGAAAATTTAAAACTCAAAATCTTATGGAAGTGAATGTTAAAAGCTAAAAATTAATCAATTAATTATATTCTTGTTAAAAATGTCTTTCCCAGGCCCCCCTTTTCTCTGAAATTACTTTCCATTTAGACTATTTATCTTGTACATAGGTAGTTATCTGCATGATGTATCTCTCATTGCAATATAATCTTGAAGACAAGAACCATGTTTTTACCTTCCCGTGCATCTCTAGAACTTAACACAATGCCAGGCACATAGAAAACACGTAACTCCTGCTTTTTGAATGACAAAGGCAATTACATATATTTACAGCTATTTATATCTTTTAAGTTTCTCCATACAATTCTTCCATAATAGTTTACTGTTTATTTACACTGAATCTCCTCCCATTTTTTTGTTCATTTGTTCATGTATTTATGTAAAGATATATGTTTTTCTACGTAGGTATGTTTCTATATGTATGTGTGTATATATTTATATACATACATATACACACATATGTATATACATGTACATATATACACTTATTCTTGATTATCTTATCTCATGCCTTTTACCAGTGATCTATATAAAACAAAGGACCCACGCTCACTTTGGGAAAATTCTCCCTTTTCTGGCTCATTGCCCTTACCCCGATAATATAGAATTTCACTTTCTGATACCACCCACCATGTTGTCACAGACTTCCCCTTGCTAGCACACAAACTCAGAAGACTCAAAGAAAGGTCACTGAAAACAGAACCTAGAAAAGGAAACCAGCACATATACCATTTGGTAGTTTCCTATTTCAGCTAATTATTCTTGTTTTCAAAGTGCACTAAAGCAGATCACAGCATTTGAGAGATAGAAGGATCTCAGCAACCATCTAGGAGAACCCATACATGAAGAAATTCCCACTGTAACATACTCAACAATTGACTGTCCAGTCTCTCCTTGAAGACTTCTTAAGGAGGAATCTATCATTTCTCAAGGCAAGCCATTACATTTTTGGACAGTTAGGGTTGGGAACTCAGGAAGATTGAGTTCAAATCTGGCCTCAGACGCTTACTAGCTGTTTGACCCTGGGCAAGTCACTTAACCCCTATTTCCCTCAGATCCTCATCTGTAAAATGGGGACACACTAGAAAAGGAAAGGGCAAAGCACTCCATTAGCTTTGCCAAGAAACCCACGGACTTTGAGTCACGTAGAGCTGGACATAACTGAACGACTGAACAGCAATCGTTAGGAAGTCCTACTTGCCATCAGATCTAACTCGGTTCATTTGTAATTTCTACCCACTATTCCTACATCCAAACAAAACAAGCCTAATCCCTCCTCCCTTCAAATACTTAAGCACAACTTTCATGTACATCCTCCATCTTCTCTTTTACAGACTAAACACGTCTAATTCCTTCACCTAGTTCTTAAATGCCATGAACTCAAGGCCCTCCACCATCCTGATGGCCTTCCTCTGAACCCTACCCAACTCACCAATGTCCTTCTTAAACTACAGTGCCCAGAAATGAGCACAGCCTTCCATTAGTTCTGACAAGGGCAGTGTACACACATCACTTCCCTGTTCCTGGAAGCTATATATAGTCTTCCTAGAGCAGTTTCACCCTGGATTAGCTTTTCCAGCTGCTACATCACCCTGCGAAACCATGTTGAGCTTGACGTCCACCAGTTCGGTTCCTCAGGAGAGGAAGGAGTCACAAAACGTTGGAATTTCAGACTTGAAAGGGAATTCAGCAGCTATCTATTGTCTAAATCATACAAGCAAAGAAATCTCTCCGGCAAAAAAGGGAGAGATAGATTGGGACACATTATCTCACATAAAAGAAGCAAGAAAAAGGTTTTACAATGGAGGGGAAGAGGGGGGAGGTGAGAGGGAATGAATGAAACTTACTCTCATCGGATTTGACTTAAAGAGGGAATAACATACACAATTAATTGGGTATTTTACGCTACAGGAAAGTGGGGTGAATAAGAGGGGAATGATAGAAAGGAAGACAGATTGGGGGAGGGGTAGTCAGAAGCAAACACTTTTGAAAAGGGACAGGGTCAAAGGAGAAAACAGAATAAAGGTGGGGCAGACAGAATGGAAGGAAATACAGTCTTTCACAACATGATTGCTATGGAAGTGTTTGCATGACTACACATGTAAACCTATATTGAATTGCTCACCTTCTCAATGAGGGTGGATGGGGAGGTAAGAAGGGAGAGAACCTGGAACTCAAAGTTTCAAAAGCAAAAGTGAAAAACTGTTTTTACATGCAACTGGGAAATAAGGTGTGTAGTCATTGGGGTAGAGAATTCCATCTTGCCCTACAAGAAAGGGAGAGGGAGAGGAATAAGGGGAGGGGGAGGGCTAATAGAGGGGAAGGCAGACTGGGGAAAGGGGTAATCAGAATGCAAGTCATCTTGGGGGGGAGGGGAGAGATGGGGAGAAAATTTGGAACTCAAAATATTGTGGAAATGAATGTTGACTAATATAAATTAATACAAATGAAAAAAAAAGATTCTTGCAACATACCAAACAAATGGTCATTCAGCTTTTGCCTGGAGACCTCCAATTTGGTGAAGTCCATTACTTCTCTACATGATTACACTTTTAAATAGCTTTAAATTCATTTAAATGAATAAAGATTCATTGAGAAATTTTTCCAGTATGAGTATGTAAGATGTTAGGAGGAACATGAGTGCTATGTCCTTAGAATACCGGTGCCCAGCAGCTCAGCTAGAGAATATTGTGGGAGTGTATCCATGTTGGGTAATTTTGCTTCATTTTGTTTTAAGCAAATATGAACTACTATTTTTATTTTTAATTTATGGAATAAAAGAAGTACAGTACATATACATAGTACAATAAACATAGTATATAAACACATAGTACAATAAAAAAGATGATTGCATCTGAAACTGTAAATTTACTATGTACAATTTGCTATTTCAAATATACAACAAAATTATCATGTAAATTTCTATTTTTTTTTCTCCTCTCCCAGATGGCTACCATTAGATACAAACAGATGCATGTGTGGATGTAAAACGTGTGTATATACATATATATAATATATATGTAAAGTTATTCTGTACATACTTCTATTCATCAATTTTTTCTCTGGAGGCAAATAGTATATTTCTTCATATGTCCTTTATAGTTAATTTAGGTATACGTAATAGTCAATATAACTTATTCACTCAAAGTCATTCTTAAAATAATATTGCTGTTACTGTGACATGAGCCTGAACAGTTTATCTGAGGTGTTTATGGACTGCAAGTTCACAGGAGAAGCCTTGCCCAGTAATCTAGAAATGGAATAATCCACCCTAAGTGATTAATCTTTTTGAGGAGAGCCCCACACTTCTTTGGAGGACCTTCTGCACCTTCATTTATTTTAAGCTAACTTACTTGTTCTACTGAGGGATGAGTTTGGACTACCATTCATATCTGTTATTGTGATTTAATCCATTAGTCATGTCCAATTTTTCATGATCCCATTAGGGGTTTTCTTGACAAAGACACTGGAGTGGTTTGCCATTTTCTTCTCCAATTCATTTTACAGATAAGGATAAATGACTTGCCCAGGGTCACAAAACTAGTAAGTGTCTGAGGTCAAATTTGAACTCAGATTCTCCTGACTCCAGGTCCAGCACTCTATATCCACTGCCCCACCTAGAATCCTCATTCAGATTATGCTTGGTGGTAAAGGACCCATTGGAAATTTTTGTCTGGACCTCCAATTGAAATGCAATGTGGGGATCCCTGGGAGTGTCAAATGTATTGCTGGAACTTTGAGGAATTTTCACTTGGGACAACTTTGTTTCTCACTTGAAGACAATAAAGAGATTTTCAGTCTACTCTAAGGCCCCCATCACTATTGGAAATTCTACTGAGACCAGACTTTGCTTCTCGGAGAGGAAGTTTTATTCTCCTTTTTTTCCCTTTATCTTCTTTTTTGTCTTTGGTTTGGAGCCAGGCCTCTGCTAGCATTAAGAAAAGTAGTAACCTATGAGAACTTTGTAAATAATGTCTTTGTTAAATAACCATGTATTTGAGGGAGAGTATAATTTCCAAGCCTATCAGGTATGATAAGCATAGACAGTCATGCAAGAATGTTAATTTCCATATTGTTGAAAAAGTGTGCCCTGTGCATTTTATACAGACTATAGAGTTGTCCAGAATTAGGAATTGGCATAAATGACTGATTGATCTGTTGAGGAAAGGAGGGGAGGGAACCTGTTTCCTTCCCTCTTCCTAGATAGTTGATTTACTCACAAAAAGTAAGGGGAAGATAATAGAAGTAACAATGTATTGATATACTAACAAAGTGCAAAGACATATCTAAGAAGAGTTAGCCATTGACTGGGTAAAGACTGACCATATCCCAGATGGCCTTTTAAAAGGCTAAAACTGCCTTCCCCCAAGAAGTGAATAGTCTGAGAGCTGGGAGGCAGGTGAGGCAAAGAATACCTCTGAAAATATGGCTCCTGAGCCTGTAAGAGAGAGCAGCACACCAGGAGAGGATTTTATCTTTCCTCTTATCAACATCAGCTATCCCATCTTTCA
>CM053769.1:36296522-36312623 GCA_028658325.1 Potorous gilbertii | reverse complement strand
CCAAAGTAACCTTCTATGGTCTTATTTTTTCCCTTTTTGGGGCATTTTCCCAGTCAGTTACTTGACCACTGAATCCTTTGTCAAGAGGAGGGTCCTAGTGCTCCTTCTTCCCCCAGGACTGTGCTCAGAGCTGAGATTCAGATCAGCTGCTCAATTCCCCTAATAACTTTAGGCAGGGGCAGGGCTGCCACTGAAGGCCCGAGGTTCAGATCAGCTGCTCAATTCCATCAGAGGCTTTAAGCTGATTTGCTTGGACAATGGACCCAGGCTGCTTATGGGGCCACTGTAGCCATCCACCACCTGCTGCTGCTGCTGCCTCTGCTACCACCTAGGGGCCAGTGCTGGGGGGACCCTGCTTCCCTCTCGCCAGCTGGGAAAGCCCTCCCACACTGACCTTTGAAGCTTTCTTTGTCACTTGTAGGTTGAGGGATCTGGAACCCTCCCTGCTGGGAATTCTGCCCCAGAGGTCTGTACAGGTCCTATTCCTCCCCATGCTGCACAGCCAGGGCTGGACTCTGCTCCGCTCAGTGTCCAATGGGATAGACCTTTCCTGTCAGCCTTCCAGGTTACCTTTGGCTGGAGGTCTCTTTCACTCTTTTGTTCTGTGGCTTCTGCTGCTCTAGAATTTGTTGAGAGTCATTTTTCACAGGTATTTATGAGCTGTGGGGAAAGCTCTAGAATATACGTGTCTTTCTACTCTGCCATCTTGGCTCCATCCCCTTGTAATTCTTTCCATTGCAAGTGGCAATCACATTGTCATGAATCTGTTGTTCACTCCTTATGAAAAGTACACAAGCTTGTTGACTAGATTCGTTCTGATTGTAAAACCTACACCAGCTCCACAACACTCCCCATCACTGTGGCCACTCCAGAAAAAAATGTGTTTCCAGCTCTGACTTCAATAAGCTGGCCTTCATTTACCAGCTTTCTTCTCACTCAGGGCTGCCATGTGGATAAAATTCCTGCTGAGTTCTCTTGCAACAAAAGTTGTTTGTCTTTCAGTTCTACTGAATTTTTATGAATCAGGTGGATACCAAAGATTGAAAGCAGCCCTGAAATGGGTGAGACAGCCTTCATACAAGTCTTCTCTGAACATCCCTATATCCCAAAATAGATCTAGCTAAGAAAAAGATCTTTTCAGACTTTTTCACTGTATTGATCAGTTGTGCTGTTTTTTCCTCTTTTTTATTTAAAAAAATACTTTGTTATATGAGATGGCTCTCTGGGAAGGGGAGCATGAAAGATACTGGGGGAGATTGTGATATGAAAAAAATACGTAAACCAAAACTCATCTTTAAAAAAAATAGATCCAAACAGCAGAAATGTGCTCATGTGTGATAGTGGTGGAGTAGTGCTCTGTGCTGTAATAGAGATCTGCCAGAGAATGCAGGAACACATGTCACTCTATATTACAAGTCAGCAGTCATCAAAAACCATCTTTTATTGGTTAAAAATTAGGTATGTCAGTGGAATGGATTAGAAGGAGAATTAGAAACAACATCACTGAATAACCCAGTGTTCCATAATGAGAACAAGCACATTAATGAATCACTGGTGGAGCAATACATTGACATAACTCTTCTAGAAAGTAATTGGAAACTATATTCACACATTCGGTAAACAAGTCATACCCTCTGATCCAGCAGTACCACTAAAGGAGTTAAATGAGAGAAAGAACTCATATGTACAAAAATACTCATAGTAGCATTTTTATTGTAGGGGAAATTAAAAACTTAGTTGTTGCTTATAAATTTTGGAATGGCTGAACAAATTATATGAGTGTAATGGAATATTGTTGTATTATAAGAAATGAAGAAAGGGGGCAAATTCAAAAGAAAAGATAGCTTATGAAGACTTGTACGAACTGATGCGAAACGCACTAAGCAGAACCAAGAGGATAATTTATGGAGTGACAACATTTTAAAGAAAAAGCTCTGAAAAACTTAATGCAATGCAATGTAATTACCAACCATGACTCCAGGGGATAGAAGATGAAATATGCTTCCCACCTTTAGACAAAGAGGAGATAAACTAGACATTAAGAATAAGTCATACATTTTCAGACATAACCAATGTGTGGACTTACTTTGTTTGACTATGCTTATTGATTACAAGAAGCATTTTTAAAAACTGAGTGGAAGGTAGAAGAGGTAATGAATAGTGTGGTAGAACAAAAAGAATGATATGAAAAGCACTAAAGCATTTTACAGTTGCTAAGAATAGGATAGTGATCAGACAGAAACGCAGAAAAATGGAACAATTTTGGAGTTTATATGCTGAATATGTTATGTACTTAAAAAGAAGCAAACTGTACATAACAGAGATTCATGGTTTCATATACAGTCTTCTTTTTCTTTTTTTGCCTATGTAGATACTCATATTTGTTATTTGTTATGTGTGAATCGAAAACAAAATATATGATTGTGCACACACATATATCTATATATATGTATATTTATACATAAAGTAAAACAGTTAATATGTAATTAAAGATGCCAAAACAGATAGCACAGAAAAATCATGCCTGTAATACACATCATGAACACTTTCTTTGAGGAAACATTCCTGAGACTTCGCACATAATAAAGACCAAATATAAAGGGAAAACTCATTTTTTTATTTGAATTTCTTATTGTGAGTAATTTGAAGCAGTATTTCAATGTGATTTATTAATAATTTGCAATTCTTCTGAGAATTATTTGTTCGTCCTTTGACCTCTTATCTCTTGGATAATGACTTTTAGTATAGATAGATAGATAATAGATTGGTGGATTGATACACACACACACACACACACACACACACACACATACATTAGTTGTATAGCTTTCAAAAGTGAGACCAAAAGAGGAAGGTCACTGAAACTTTTTTCAGCCATGCTGACAGCTTTTTTTATTTTTTGCATGAAACTACAAACCTCTGTTATGTGCAACTTTTCATTTTAAACATATAACAAAATTTACATATAAAAAAGAATAATTTATGCCTAGTTCTGATATTATATAATGCAGAAATTTGGCTTTAAAATTCTAATTTTTATTAGTTCTTATAGAAAAAAGGCTAATTCCATAACAGACCTTCCCACATTGCTCTTGTGTCCCTTGCCCATCTCCCATCCTCCATTCTCTGTGCTCAGAATTCAGTGCCTCAACTCATGCAGCTCCTCCTGGCTTCCTCTTTCTGGCTGTGCTCTAACTTGTTTATATCCTTCATAAGATGATTCACCTAGAACTTCGAAGATTGTTCAAGAACTGTGAGCTCTTCCACATAGTGTGTGCTTGCCTACCCTCTGCCACCCGGTGCGGCACCATAGATGATGGCTCTCTATGTTGATAATGGCTCTGTAACATGCAAAGCTGGCTTTGCAGGAGCCGATGCCCCTTGGACTATCTTCCCTTCCATTGTTGGGTGCCCTAGACATCAGGGTATGATGGTGGGTATGGGCCATAAAAAAGAGAGCTATGTGGGAGATGAGACATTCTGACCTTGAAGTACCCCATTGAGCACGGTATTGTCACCAACTGGGATGACATGGAGAAGATCTGGCATCATACTTTCTACAATGAACTCTGTGTGGCCCCTGAAGAACACTTTGTGCTGCTCACAGAAGCCCCCTGAACACCAAAGCCAAGAGAGAAAAGATGATTCGGATTATGTTTGAGACCGTCAACACCCCAGTCATGTACATTGCCATCCAGGCTGTGCTGTCCCTGAATGCCTCTGGTCATACTATTGGTATTGTGATGGACTCCGTGATGGTGTGACTCACACTGTGCCCATCCATTGAAGGTTATGCCCTTCCCCAACCCATCCTCTCTCTGGATCTGGCTAGCCATGATCTGACAGACTACCTCATGAAGATTCTGACCAAGAGAGGGTACAGTTTCACTACCACGGCTGAGAGGGAAATCATGCATGACATCAATGAGAAGCTGTTATGTCGCCCTAGACTTTGATCACAAGATGGCCACTGCTGCATCTAGTTCGTCTCTGGAAAAGAGCTATGATGGTCTGGTTATCACTATTAGAAATGAGAGGTTCCAACGCCCAGAAGCTCTCTTCCACCCATCTTTCTTAAGTAGGGAATCCATGAAACCTTCAACTCAATCATGAAGTGCGACATTGACATTCATAAGGATTTGCGTGCCAGTCCCATATTGTCTGGTGGTACCATGTACTCAAGCATTGCTGACAGAATACAGAAGGATTACAGCCCTAGGTCCCAGCACAATGAAAATCAAGATCATTCCCCGACCCGAGCGCAAATACTCTATCTGGATTGGAGGCTCCATCCTGGCATCTCTTTCCACCTTCTGGCGGATGTGGATCACCAAGCAGGAGTATGATAAATCTGGGCCTTCCATTGTCCAGCGCAAATGCTTCTGAATGGACTGTTTGTATTTTTTTATTGAGCTTTTTTTTTTGTCAAAAGGGTGTGACATGATAATTGCCCCAAAAAAGAGATGAGATTGGCATGGCTTTATTTTTTTGGGGGGGGGGGAGGGCTTATTTTGTTTTCTTGGTGCTTGACTCAGGATTTAAAAATTGGAATGGTGAAGGTGATGAGCAGTCTAAGTATGTTGGAGGCAAACATCCCCAAAGTTCTACACTGCATCTTCTGGACTCAGGCTGTACACTGGGTTTTCCTTTAATAGTCATTCCAAATATTGTATAATGTATTGTTACAGAGTTACAAGCTTCCATGAAGGCTGTCCTCTGCTAGAGCAAAGGAGCTAAGTAACAAAGCCAGGTGGGGAGGGGGGAGAGGGGACGTTATTAATATTGCTTTATGTGTAAATTATGTAATCCTTTCTAAAAAATTATTTGTATCTTCTGCCTTAATACTTGTTTTACTTTTTAATTGTCAGCTACATTGAATGGCCCCCTAAATTCCCTCCCGGTCCCCAACATAGATGTGAATGAAGACTTCACAGTCTCCCTGCGTGTTTTATATGATGGGTGACAGTGCTTGGGGAGGGGAGGGGCTTTACCTGTCCTCTGACCTAAGACCAGTTTGAACAAAAGTGTGTGTGTTAAAGAAAAAAAAAAAGAACATTCAAAATAGAGTCCAGTCATTACCGGCTGCAGTGAAACTATTTATGACTTTCTTCATTCTCTACACTGTGCCTCTCTTAGATGCAAACTAGAATTACAATGGGCTTACTTTGCCAATCATCTCACACTGTTGACTCCTATTGAGCTTACTGTTGTCTAACCATGTGCAATAGGAACACCTGACTTAGGGTCCCTTCTGCTCTCTCTTGGATTTTATGTCCTCCTAGCCCTCCTAGGCTAGCAACTGATTGCTTATTAACTCAGTTTGAAGAGCTGCACTGAAAGCTTCCTCCGGAAGGTTCCTTCTGCACACATATAAAGCTTTGATCTGTGTTTCTCCTCTCCCATGCCCCAACCTCCTATTCCCACTGACAATGGTATTTGCCTTGGCCTTCTCCAGAACCTACCAAACTAATCATTCTGCTTCGATAGGGACCTACTTTGTCCTAGAGAGTTTGAAGAACTATTTCAGTGAGGTGCCATGATTCTGTATCTGGTCGTTCAGTCACCTCAACAGGGGCAGGTAAATGGGGCAATGGATAGAGTGCTGGGCCTGGAGTGAGCAAGATTTGAATTCAGATCCAGCCTCAGACACTTACTAGCTTTGTGAACCTGGGAAAGTAATTTAAATTCTGTTTGCCTCCATTTCCTCAACTATAAAGTAGGAATAATAACAGCACCTGTCTCTGAGAGTTGTTGTGCTCTTTTACCCTGGAACCCTGAGAGTCTTCTCCCAGTTTGACTTTTTTATTTATTAAAGGGGCCATCCCTTGAGCAACTTTAATTTAAATTTTAATTTAAAAAAATTAAAGAAGCCTATTCATTGAATGGGGGTATCTCACTCAAAGTGAAAATGCTATAAGAGCTTAGCCTGAAAGGGCTCCCATTGCATCCTGGACCATCTGCAGTTATCCTGGTGAATATCAGGGCTCTGGACCCAGATGGCTCAGGAAAAAAAGGTGAGCAAGTCATGTCATCATCTAGAGTCTCCGAGAGGTCAGGAGGATCAGGTATTGTGAAAAAGTTAAGCAGGAACAAGACTGAGAAGAGCCTGGTTGTTAGATTTGGCCATTAAAAAATCATTGGTTACAACTAAAAGTAGAAGAGAAGCAAATAAACGGGAGAAAGTCTTTGCATCCTTATCCTATTAGTTTTTCTGCAATGACACAGATATGTTAGAGAGATCTAACATGTTAGATGATAGGCCTTGACAGTCTAAAACAATGAACCAAATCTAGTAAGGTGAAATTTAATGGAACTAAATGTAAAATCTCATCACCTTCCATTCAAAAAAGTTGACTTCATAAATACAAGATGGGAAAGGTATAGCTAAATAACAATTTGTTTGAAAAAGACTGGGGGTTTTACAAATTCAATATAAACTAACAGTGTAGTATATGGCAATTAAAAAAATATTTTGAGCCTAGTCGAAATTCAAAAAGGCGTAATGAATTAATGAGTTGACAAAATCTAGCTGTATTCTATCTTGGTCAGATTACTTCCAAGATAAACTATGTACCCAGACTGCAGAACCTATAGGCTTATGCCATCATGGGAAATCTGAATTTCCTGATTCTGAAAGGAGAACTACCTACCTATCTCTTCAAGAAGAGAATGTCATGTTACTTCAGTCAAAGTAATAAGTGGTTGAGCACATCTGGCCACAACACCAGCAGGATGTATATACCCAAGGTTCCATAGCTTGTTTCAGAAAGCACATTATTTGCTCTCCAGTATAGACTGATCCCATCTTTCTCTGTACCTCCTTATTAATTCAATTCAACAAACATTAAGTTGTTACTGTGTACTGATCACTATTATGCAAAAACTGGAATACAAAACGACAATGAAATAGCCCCTACCCTCATGGAGTTTGCATTTTTATTGGGAGAAACAGCTTTACACATGTAAGGAAAGACTCAGTAATTTCCAGAAGGGCAGAGGCCTAGTTAATATGAAAGATGATAACAGTAGAACAGGGATTTCTGAGGATAAGCTAGAAAAATAGTGTGTTTTCTGCTTGGTTCTAGGTCTTATCTCTCCTACAAGTGGAGAGGCTTACCTCAGTGGTTATGAGATATCACAGAACATAATGCACATCCGTAAAAGCCTGGGCTTATGCCCACAACATGACATCTTGTTTGATTACATGACAGTTGCTGAACACCTTTTCTTCTATGTTCAGGTAAGTCCCCCCAAAATTTGTTTATTTTTTTCCTATGCCTTATGTGTCCACTTAGCTGGCCAGTATTCTTACCTTCAAAGGATCCCCAAATAAGTTCTAAAAAACACTTTGTGGACACAAAGGAAGGCAGGGGAAGGAAAAACATCCTTAAATCAATATTTGTGAATAAGGAAGCGACTAGAGTTGCCTGCAAAGTCTACATGAGGCATAATAAAAGTGTTGGATAGGCTAAGCTTCCTTTCACAAAGTCTCTCTCTCTTCTCTGTTCTTATTGTGTTCTTGTAGTTGAAAGGAATAAGTGATAAAGATTGCTCTAATGAAGTCAACTATATATTGAATATTCTTAACCTGGAGAATAAGCGCAACACAATTTCCAAGTCCCTGAGTGGAGGAATGAAACGCAAGGTCTCCATTGGTATTGCACTCATAGGAGGATCAAAGGTATCGATTTCCCCCTTTCTGTGAGTAGACTCAGGGCCCCTCTGTCACCTAAATAGAGAAATCAGCTTAGAAAGTTGGTCCGTACCTTGCCCTCTAAGTGGAATTTCCCAAGGCATACTCAGTATTCAACAAATGGTTGTGTAGTCTGATTAGTAGAGGATGGCCACAGAATTGAAGGTATTAAAAAACTGACTCTTCCTTAATGTGGGTTTGCTCTCTGTCCATAGACAAGTGATTCAATCCTGTTATACGCTACCTCAGCTGGAATAATGAATACCAAGTAGACAGAGTATAGCAGAATAAATCCTACATTCTAGTAGAATTCAGAGTAAATTCATCATACACCCTTGAGTAAACTAGGGGAAGAGTGGTAGGATTAAGCTTCCCACCAAGTAACAGTGGAGTTTCATTTGAGGACAATTTCATCAGTCTTGGGTCTGTCCTTTTGGGATCTGTAGGTAGTGATGTTGGATGAACCAACATCCGGTATGGATCCAGTCTCACGGCGAGCGACATGGGACCTCCTTCAAAATCAGAAAAGTAACCGCACTATTCTGTTGACCACTCACTTTATGGATGAGGCTGATCTTCTGGGAGATCGCATTGCCATCATGGCAAAGGGAGAACTACAATGCTGTGGCTCTTCACTTTTCCTCAAACAAAAATATGGTAAGGGGGGCAAGGGAGAGAAATCTACCATATCTACTATTTATCCTTATTATAGGGTCTGCATTGAATCCCTTACACACATAGTAAAGAAGTTCCCCTAGACTCTGGAGCAGGCAGAGGGCTGAATTGGGGGTTAAAAGACCTTCATTCAGAGTCTGTGTCACCCCCTTAACTGAGTGATCTTGGACAGATTATATATTCTCTCAGTGATCTTATATAAGCCACTGTAACCCTAAGTCAGTAATCAATGAGGTAGCAAGGTGATTCAGTGGATAGAGCAATGGACTTGGAGTCAGGAAAATTTGAGTTCAAATCCTATCACAGTCACTTACTAGCTGTGTGTCCTAGCTGTAAGTCACTTAACCTTTCTCAGCCTCAGTATAATAAGAGGAGTAATGTTTAATGAAACAGAAAAGATAGGTTGGGGCCATGTAGTAAAAGGGTTTAAAAGTTACACAGGAGCTTCTATCCAAGATGGCTTTATGAGTGGAAGCAGGCAGCTCAGCTCTACATTCCTACTTAAACAAAAATAAAAATAGCACTAAACGAAATAATGATAAAGGAATTCAATGCGAAATTACAGTGATTTTTATATCCAAATGAATTTTTATCCAGGGGCTTCTGGTTGCATAAAGTCAGGTAGAAGCTCATGGGCAATAGGAAAGGGAACCGAAAATAAAAGCCAGTGCCAGCTCAGGCAAACAAGATGGAAGCCACCCAGCACAAGAGGAGTCAGACACGCTACAGGCTCCAAGGTTCTGTGTTTTGAGGCAGCAAAAGCAGAGGGCTCCCAAGCGCTATCATCATCATTATCATCAGTTTAGTAATAGCTATATAGTGCTTTAAGGGTTGCAAAGCACTTTACATACATTGTTCTGTTTATTCTCATAACAATTCTGTGAGGAATGCGCTATTATTATTTTACAGATCAAGAAGCTAAGCCTAAGAGAGGTTAAGTCATTTTCCCAGGAACACATGAACATGTGAGGCAAGATTTGAACTCAGGTTTTCTTGACTCCAAGTCCAGCACTCTATCCACTATACAATTTGACTGTCACAATAAGGACCTTGGAAGTAACAAGGGCAATCACAGTGATGTTCAGACCAGGACACTCCTGGCCTGCGGGGTTCAAATGTCCCTAGCACTCTTTTTTGAGATGCCATAATGATGGGGTAATGGCCCTGGAAACCTCCTCCCTGAACTTTCCCACATGGTCAAGTCTCTAGCATTGGGGGAACATGAGAGGGAGAAGGGGAGAGAGGTAAAATTGCTCAGCTTTGTTGGAACCAGAGGGCAGAGTCGAAATAGAAAGATTCTGTCAGTCACTTTCTAAAAGAAAGATCAAAATGAAAATTCCCAGGAGCATTTAAGCCAAAATTCAGAGCTTCAGGTCAAAGAAAAATTGCTGCAAGCAGCTAGAAAGAAACCTTGAAGTGCAAACACAGACATGAAGAGAAACATGAAAAGATAAATATGAACAATCACAGCAGACTAAACAAGGATTAATTGCTTACCCTCTATCAAGAGGAAATGATACGTGTGCCTGCTCTGAACCTTATCATCCTTAAGGATAATTGAGGGAATCTGATTAGATTTGAAGACCTAAGAGTAGTTCTTTTATCCCTTGATGATCTTAAATGAAGAATGAAAGATGAGGGGAAGAGGAATATACTAGCAGGTGTATTCTAGCAGAATATATATATGAGCAGAAGAGAGAAAGGAAGAAAATATTATCTCACATAATCAGGGTCCAAAAGGAGATGTCTAGAAGTAGGAAGGTGGGGGGAAATGTGTGTACATATGTGTAAGAAGAGACTAGCTGACAGTTCAACTTCACTCTCATCTAAACTGTTCAAAGGAAAGAACATATAGATACATAAACACACAAAAAGTTGGATATAGAAGTACATTTCATTCTACAGAGAAACAGGAAGGAATGGGGGGGTGGGGAGAGAAGAAAGGACAAATAAGAGGAAAGGCAGATAAAAAAAGAGATTAGTCCTAAGCAAAGCAAATGGGATATGCACTTTTTGAGTGCCAAAGAATGGAAATCTGGAAAGGTACCCATGTTGGAGAATGGCTGGACAAGTCATGATATATGAAAAGGATAAGATATTACTTTGCTGTGAGAAATTATGAAGGAGATGGTTTGAGAAAAACCTAAAAAGACATATATGAACTGATAACAGAAAGAAGTGAACAGAACTAGGAGAACAATTTATGTAATGATGACAATACAGTAAAGACAAACAACTTTGAAAGACTTAGGACTTCTGATCAGCACAATGATGAACCACAATTCCAGAGGACTGATGGTGAAACATGCTACTTACCTCCAGATAGGTAAAGGCCTATAGTACAAAATGAGACTTTTTTTGCATATGGCCAAGGTGGAAATTGGTTTTGCTTGACTATGTGTTAGTAATAGAGATTTTCTTTTTCTTTAATTCTCAATATGGTGATAAGGTGATACAAAAGTGGGAAAGGAGGTGAATTCTTGCTGACTGAAAGAAAATATAATTTAAAAAATAAAATATAAAACATATGCTATCAGAGACAATTAATAGAGAGAAAAAAAGGTCTAGGAGAGATCATTTTAAAATCATCCAGCTTCCTAAAAAGCATAATTTTAAAAAAATGGTTGGACACTATGCTAAGAAACCATAAATGTAAATGACTCAGATATATTAGGATTAAAGGACACAATAAAAATGAAAAGAATCTGTCTATCATCTCCTGAGGAAAAAAACACAGAAAAGTCTCAAAAGTGGTATAGTCAATTTCCAAAGCTTCCAAGTCAAAAATAATACAGCAAGCAGTCAGAAAGAAAGAGTTCAAGTACCAAGGAATCACAATCAGGATCTTACTCTGCAAAGTTCTGTGAAATCTCAGGGAGAGTGGACATGGGGAATGGACCTTTAATGGAATAGGGGCTTTTCAAGCATTTTTAATGAAAAAAACCGGAGACAAGTAGGAATAAGTGAAGAAAAATTAAGAAGTCACTTGATGAGGGTGAAAGAGATGTGTATAAAAGCTGACTTGAGGTTTTACATCAAAAAAACTGGCATCTCGTCCCATCGCTTCCTGGCAAATAGAGGGAGAGTAAAAGGAAACCATGTCTGATCTTATATTCTTGAGCTAAAAGATCACTACAGGCAGCAACTGTAGCCATGAAATTAAAAATGCCTGCTCTTTGGAAAGAAAGCTATGGCAAAACTGGACAGAATACTAAAAAGCAGAGACATCACCTTGCCAACAAAGCTGGACTACGAAGGAAGCTGAGTGGCACAGAATCAATGCTTTGTAAGTATGGTGCTGCAGAAGACTTTTGAGGGTCCCCTGGACAACAAGGGGATCAAATCAGGGCCACATAGTGTGGCCCAAGATGGGACTCATTGGAAAATACACTGATGTTGGGGAATAATAAAGGCAAAAGGAGAAGGGGATCACAAAGGATGAGATGGATAGATGGTGTCATGGAAGCAACAAACATGAGCTTGGACCAACTTTAGGAAATAATGGAGTTGGAAGGGCCTGGTGTGCTAAAATCCATGGGGTCATGAAGTTGGGCATGACTGAATGATGGGATAGCAACAGCAGGAATTTTGAAATGCAAACACAGGAATCAAGAGAAACTTAGAAAGGTGAATGTATTCAAGCAATTAAAAGGGGTTCTAAATGAAGTAGTAACATTCTGTAAAAAAGGTGGGGGGGAGTGTAAAAAACTAAGTGTCTCTTAATTACCCTAATGTCAGAAATGAGTATTGAGACAGTTAAATAAGAAAAACAGGAGCTGGAGGTGGACTGATTCTGTTCTGAGGTCTTTGAATGGGAAATGAAAAGGGAGGGTAGAAGGAATACCCTACAGTAAAAAAGAGAAAGAAGAGGATGATGCTTAGTATTTCTCATATTTGGATTCATGAGTAGAAAGGTACACAAATATGGAGTAAAGAACGAGGGCATCAGACATCAGATGAACTTCTTATCTGAAACAGATTGTGTTGAATATACAGACGCACAACTGCATACACACAAATAAAGAATGTACTATAGAAATACATCAGACTAAACAGAGGAATGCAAGGATAAGGAGTGAGATGGTTAAGAGGGAAAATGATACCAGGGATAGAATAGTTTAAAAAAATGTTTTCTGATATAAATATGTGATTAAAAGGAAAAAAGAAAAAATATCTAAAATATAAGGATTATGCCCATCAGTTGGAGTATGCCTCAAGTTTTCAAGTCAGCAAACATTTATTAAGTTTCTGCTGCGTGCCAGGCAATGTGCTAAGAAATACAAAGGAATACAAAGAAAGGCAAACAAAACCCCCCCAAAACCCCACCCACTCTCAAGGAGCTCACAATCTAATGAACAAATTGTGACATATAAATGTTAAGAAATATTACATCATTAAGACATGACAAAAGAGAGGAGTGCAAAGAATCTTAGAAAATATGCATTCATGTAGAATATGTAGTAAGAAGAGCCAGAAGAACAATTTATACAGTGACGCTGTAAAGAAAAACAACTTTGAAAGACCAAAAAAATCTGATCAAAACAGTGACCAGCTATACCAATAGGGCATCTATGTTGAAGGATGTTACTGACTTCCTGACAGAGAGTGCTAGACTCAAGGTGTAGAAATAAACATATATTTTGGAGATGTCCGCTGTTTGGATTTGTTTTGCTTGACTATTACTTATTTGCTCCAAAGGTTTTTCCTATTTTTAATTAGGAGGGAAGTTTAGAGGGGGTAATAATGCTGTTTAAAAAATAAGGAAAAAAGTAGAACACTAAAACGTGTCTAAATGCATTTAAGAGAACTGAAGGAAGTTCAGAAAGAAGCAGACAGGCAGGTCCATTTTGAAATTAACTTGTTGAATTTGCTATATACTTGTTTTTTAAGTAAGGATTCATAGAAGAGAGACTTGGGATTTCATGTCCAATCTTCTTTCATTCCACTTTGTATATGGATATGCTCATGGTTTGCTGGGGGAGGGGGATGTTATTATAATGGCATGTTCTGTGAGAAATGAAAGGGAATAGTTTCAGAGAAGTCTGTGAGCGGAACTGAGAATACAATTTATATAATTACAATATTGTAAAAAAATAACTTTGAAAGACTGAAGAATTCTGATCAATGCAACGAACAACTGTAATTCCAGAGGACTCAGAGTGAATCATACTACTACTTCCTGACAGGTGGTGGATTCAGAGTACAGATCGAAATATATATATGTGTGTGTGTGTGTGTGTGTGTGTGTGTGTGTGTACATATGAATATATATGTGGGTATTTACACGTATATACACACATAAATGTATATACGTTTGTGTATGTGTATATATATATATATATATATATATATATATACATACATACATACATACAGGTATATATTTGGACATAGGTAATGTGGGAATGCGTTTGCCTTGATTTTAATTGTAAATCCAATATATACAACTTTGTATTCCTTTTAAATACACAACAGAGTTATATAAATTTCCCCTATTTGTTTTCATACCCTCCCCTACACCCCAGAGATGGCTACTGTTAAACACAAATAGGCAGAAATATGTAGAATTATTCTCTACACACTTCTATTTATCAGTTCTTTCTCTGAATGTGGATAGTGTCTTTCTTCATGTGTCCTTTATAGTCAATGTGGATATTTACAATGGTCAAAATGACTTATTCATTCAAAGTCATTCTTAAAACAATGTTGCTATTACTTGTTTTTGCTCATTTCACTCTTCATTATTTTGCATCTTTGCATGTTTTTCTAAAATGTTTGGGCTCATCATTTCTTATAGCATAGTAGTATTCTATCAAATCATATACTACAACTTGTTCAGCCATTCCCTGAATTCCCTGAATTAATGGGCATCCCTGCAATTCCCAGTTCTTTGCCACCACAAAGCAAGCTGCTATAAAATATAAACATTTTAGAATATATAGGTTCTTTTCCTTTCCCCTAATCATCCTTGGAAATAGACCGAGTAGTGGTATTGCTGGGTCAAAGGCTATAAGCATTTGGTAACTCTGAGCACAATCCCAAGCGCTCTCCAGAACGGCTGGGTCAGTTCACAATCCCACCGTCAATGCATCAGTGTCCCCATTTTCCTGCGTTCTTCCAGCGTTTGTCACTTTCCCCTTCGGTCGTTTTAGCCAATGTAACAGACGTAAAACGATGTCGCAAGGTTGTTTTAATTTCTATTTCTTCCATCAGTAATGATTTGGAAGATTTTTTCCATGTGACTATAAATCGCTTTGATTTCTTCATTGGAAAACTGCCTGTTTATATCCTTTGACCATTTACCAGTTGGGGAATGACTTGTGTTCTAATAGATCAGACAAAGTTCTTTATATATTTGAGATGTGAGACTTCTTTGTGAGAAACCGTCTATAAAAATTTGTCTGCTTTACTTCAATATTGGCTGCTTTTTTGTATAAAATCCTTTTAATTTAATGTAATTGAAGTTATCCATTTTACACCTAACTTTACTTTCTATCTCTTGTTTATTCACAAATTGTCTGTCCATAATTCTGACAAGTAACGTACTCCATGTTCTTCAAATTTCTCATATTATCTCTTTATAACTTGGCCATTTGGTTAATTTTTAAAAATTAATTTAAAAAAGAAACTCAGGAAAAAAGTAGTGAGATTAATAACTCAGAGAGAAAAGATTATTCAGGAGAAGATATAATTTTTTAAAATTAAAATAGAAAGCATTGTAATATTAAGAAGAATCCAAGAACAGATAACATGAAGTACAGCTACCATTTTCACATTCAATCTCTTTCTCCATTTCCTCACTGCTTTGGGGTCTCTTCATTAACCTTTCTATCATCCAACCTTTTCAGGAGAGAGACTAGTTCAATCACTTCTAGTGGGTAATAGAAAACCTTTTGGAAATTTTTGGGCTGTATTGGCCCTCACAATATGCCTCAGACTGTCACAGGAATCTTGATTATCTCTCAAGATTGTCTACCTAGATACAAGACCATCCTAACACCTTATGGAAAACACAGGTACCTTGTATTTATTATGCTTCTTCCCCCCAGATACCTCTAACCCTCTGATCCAGCTGAGTAATTGGAGACAACATTGGAGCAGGATCAAGGACCTCCAAAGATAAACATCTTACAATTGCAATTAAATTATATCTCCTATAGAAATGATTTAGTTAAAGTAACTGAAGTCCAAGAATGATATAAGAAGGGGAATTGTCAAGACCAAAATAGTTCATTTAATCTTTTAAATATTTTCTCTCAGGTGCAGGATACCATATGATCATGGTGAAGGGACAACACTGTAATGTACATGAAATCGAAAGTCTGATTCGTGAACATATACCAGATGCCTCTTTGGAGAACAATGTAGGAGCTGAGTTATCATTTATTTTGCCCAAAGAAAATGTGGACAGGTATGATGGATCCAATAAGGACAGTGTTGATGGTTTTTAGTTGCTCAGTGTTCAAAATTGATTTTCTGGCATAGCATAGCATGGAACTTTTCTCCCTACCTCCACTTACCCCACTTGAACCAATAAGTTGAATCTTCCGAGATCAGATGGCTAATTCTTTTTTTGTGAATGACTTCTATATTTCTTTCTCTGAGTGTGGAAGGCATTTTGCCTTAGAAAATTGTCATTGGGATTTTTTTTTTCAGTAAGTTCTTGTGTTATTACAGAGTTCCAAGTCTACCAGAAAAAACTCCCGCACACTGTGGTCGTTGCTGTGCACAAA
>CM053769.1:36255558-36296022 GCA_028658325.1 Potorous gilbertii | reverse complement strand
AGTCTATTCCATTTGTCTACCCCTCTGTTTCTTAGCCAATACCAAGTGGTTTTGATAATTGCTGCTTTATAATACAATTTGAGGTCTGGTAGCGCTAGGCCACCTTCCCAAGCATTTCTTTTCATTAGTCTCTTTGATATTGTGGACCTTTTGTTTTTCCAAATGAATTCTGATATTACATATGGCTAATTCTTACCTTGTAAAACCTTAGGGATAGTCCTGAGGGGTTGAGAAGTATCTTTCTACTGCTATATCTCATAAGCCTCCATCACCATGTTTCCTCCCTATTATTATTGGTTGATAGCAATGAATCAGTCAAGTTTAAATAGTTTTTAGAAAGAGGTATTTACCATAGTGATACAGTTGGTATGAAACAAGCTCCCCCAAATCTGTAACATACTCTCCCACAAGTACATAAGGAGTCCCTGGGGAAAATGGGATTAAGCTTAGAGAGCAACTGTGACAAAGAGATAACTCATGGTATCTAGAAGTCCCATTGCTGGAATCCTCAGAATGATCCCCTTAGATTTCGCATTCTTGTAGGTCCTTGAATTTGCCTTTCTTCATTGCATCCAGTCTTGGATCCCATTGCAGACACTGCAGCCTAACCTATCAAGAATACTGATAGGACACTGATGAAAAGTCCAGAGTCCTTCAATGTTCACAAGGACCTCCTCCAGCCATGCTGCTGGTGGGGTTGGGGAGAAACAAAGACCTGGGCTGAGGGACATTTCTTCCCCTTCTCCTTCAAGGAATTCCTTCTCAAGGGCTTCACCAGAGGTTTCTGTCACTAAGCTGCTAGATACTTAAATCTCTAGGTTTCAGACTGACCTGCTCTTTTGTGTGACCAAGTTTCCTCAACCAGTTCAAACACACTTCCTTTGTAAAGTCTCTCCAGTTTATCTAATGTCATAAAAAAAATATAAATTAAAGACATTTTTGCACCATGTCTAAAGCCTATGATTAATTTGATTCAGTTGAGATATGTTCTCAGTTATGAGTGTATTATCAGAGTGTAGCCTCTTACCACTTTCAGTAGAGTTGAGTGATTTGATTGAACCAATCAATCTCCTCCACTTATGCTTTCCTCAGGTCTGGCCAGTGGTCCTTCTATCAGGTCAGATCCTGGAACCTCTAGACTCCTGTCACTGCCCCTTGTGACTTTGTTACTACACCCTTGGCACATGCAGCATTCATGGGGTAAGTGAATACCCCTGGCATGATACTCACTTGGAGTATTGGCTCCTATGTTAATAGCCAGAGAGATAAAATAAAATCAAAGGGTTTGAATTAGCCTCTAGGTGTCCCCCTACTTCATTTGTTTCTTTTGATCATACCCACTAACAGTTTCAAGAAGCCCAGACATCCCTTCTTATCCCAAATGTGACATCTTACAAAATTCTATATTTTCACCTAGTGTTGAAGTTCCATTCCACCCTGAGAGGTGAAATATTGATGAAATACTGAAAGACTAAACTATTTATAAATTTATATAACACCCCTTAAGGATATTGTACTCTCAGGGATCTCCTCCTCAACTCTTATAGATTCAGACATTTAGGACATTTGGGTTACAGAGCTTTAATAACATAGAATTAAAATGCAAGATACAATATAAACTCTCCCCACCATACCCACTCCCTCCCAGGAATTTGGTATTGAATATGCACATCAAAAATGTAAAGAGGAATTGGGGAAAACATTTTTCTCCAGTTTTCAGCTCTTAGACTAAAGAAAAAATTAGATTATTCAATTCTTTGCAGCTGAGCAACCACAGATTTCATAGTAACCACAAATCCTTGGCTTATTCTAAGTAGCAATGGCTATTTCTCACTGCCCATGCTGCTGTTATTGGTCTCTAGGTCTCTGGAACTGCCATTCTCCTTCAGAAGCCTGAATCGGAAAGAAAAGAATGAATGAATTCTTGTATGCATGAATGAAAAAAAACATTTATTAATTGCTTACTATGCCCCAAAACTAGATTTTGCTTTTGTTCAGTTGTGTCTGATTCTTCATGACCCCTCTTGGGGTTTTCTTGGCAAAGATACTGGAGTGGTCTGCCATTTCCTTCTCCAACTCATTTTATAGATGAAGAAACTGAGGCAGAGTTAAATGACTTATCCAAGGTCATACAAATAATAAATGTCTGAGACCAGATTTGACCTCAGGAAGATAATCTGACTCCTTGCTCTGCACTCTGTCTACTGTACCACCTAGCTGCCCCTAAAAACTATGTTAAGTGTTAGTCATTCAAATACAAAAGCGAGACAGTTCCTGTCCTGTAGGAGCTTATATTTTAAAAAGAGATAACATATTGAAGGGAATGGTGGCCAGAGAGGATCTTTTCATTTGGAAAGTCACAGGGGTTTTGAGTGGAGCTATAAAGCAGGCTGGTATACCTTCACCAGTAACAATCACAATATTTACTTGGAAGAAAAGAGAAAACAAAAAACTAGAGAAAGTACAACATACAGATAACATCCTTTTGTCCTGACATGTTCATGTTTGCTGCTGTCACAAAAAGTGTCATCTTAATTCCAAACAGGGAATGAGTAACATTTTCCCAGTCTGAAGTCTGACAATTTATTCTGATAGTCAGCGTCTGTCTCACTCTCTTTCTTACTCTCCTTCCCCTTTTCCTCCCTTCCCTCTCCTTCTCCATCTTTCTCTTTTTTCTATCTTGTTCTCTCCTTCTCAAAAGATCATAGAAACAAGAGAATAAGATATATTTCCTGAGTTACATCACCATGTATATAGGAGTATCTGCCATTAGGAAATTAAGCCTTTGAAAGCTGTTTCTATCAAGTCACAAATTTCCCTGAGAAAGTTGAAGAAAGGCAATAGGGCACATCACAGAAATAGGGCCACACAGAAGAAAAACCCCTACTATATTCTCAGAATAGGCTAATTTACTTACTTCAGTAGCTGGTCAACAAGCATTTATTAAATACTTTCAAGGAGCTTACATTCTAATAGGGGGCAGACAACATGCAAATAACTGTACATAGAAGAAATATGAAATGGGAATGGAAAGTGATTTCAAAGAGAAGGCACCAGAAATGGGGAGAGAGGAGGACCAGGAATGGCCTCCAAAAGGTAGGATTTGAACTGACTCTTGAAGGAAGACAGGAAGTGAGGAGGGAGAACATTTCAGGCATAAAGATATCAGTGACAATGCACTGATGTGGGAGGTAGAGTGTAAAAACAGCAAGAAGGCCAGTGTTGTTGGACCATAGACTTCTTGGAATGAAACATAAGAAGACTGGAAAAATAGGAAGGGCCAGGCTGTGCAGGGCTTTCAATGCCAAAGAACATCTCAGTTTGACTATGGAGATAATAAGAGTTCATTGGTGGTGGGTCTTTGCTTTAGGTGGATGAATGGAGGATGGATTGGAGTGGGAAAGACTTGAGAGACCAAGCAGAAAGCTTTTGGTGTAAAGTCTAGCTGTCATTCATTCATGATATATTATTGCTTTATCTGAGGCATGTTTTCCTCAGATAAACCATTTCACTCCCCCATTTGGCTCCCATCAGCTTGTATGGTCATTGTTGAGCCAAAGTATTAGAAAAAGTTTGAATATAGAATTTTTTTCATTTCAGAAATTAATCTCATTGTACTTTGCCTCAAGCTGGCATTCCTTTCCCAACATCAAAAATTCCCTAAGTGGGTTGTGCTGGTGTTCTTTATCTTTGTCCCCTCCTTGACTCCTTTATTTCTTAATACATACAAGTTTCTTGCCAGGTGATTGCTTCCCATCCTAGGAGAAAGACAGTTTGAGACCTAGAAGTAAATATTAGAATATTTCCTAACAGAGGGCACTTTTTAGTGTTTCCTTTTTCATCTCTTCCTCTTCCAGGTTTAAAGCTTTATTTGAAGAACTGGAAGAGAGACAAACAGAGCTGGGCATCTCTAGCTTTGGGGCTTCTGTCACCACTATGGAAGAAGTCTTCCTCAGGTGAGTAAAGGGGTAATCCTGGGCTTTGTTTGCATTAGTGAGGAGGGAATGGTGGAGGGCATCGAACAATGTACAGCTTCAAAAGTAGAAATTACCATTGACTCCAAAACCCTAGCATTTCTTACAAGAGATTCTAAAGTCAATAAGGAAAAATTATTGAAACACTACAAAATTAGGAAACTATTGGGAGAATCAATAAGTGCAAATGATAATAGCTATACTTGAGGAAAAAATGAAATAAGTAATAGAAAGACTCACTGAGTTAGATTATTAGGAAGATTTCTTTGAACTGTTCTGTCTCTTTTCAAATTCTCTCATCCTTAAGCAAGAGGTTGATTACAGTTAAAATTGTCTGGCCTAATTCCTCTTCAGGATACCCACGGAACAGGTTATTAAGAATTCTTGAGAGTTGAATATGTTGTACATGATCTATTCGTAGAAAATTCTTAATGTTTTCTTCTTTTTTGAGAAGCTCATCTTGCCTTTCTGGAACTGTCCTCCACTCATCTTACTTCTTGCCTATGTGCAGATTAGGAAACATGAGTTGACTGAAGTAAATCAGTTCTTCCTTAGAAAGTTGATCTCCTTTTGAAGGCTTCTAGATTCCATTTCAGTAAAAGCTGGTGGAATATACAACTAAAAAGAAACGCAACAACTTAGGCTTCCTAGTAAAACTTCTACTTTAGAAGATATCAAATGCATGGGAAGAATTCTTTGAAGTTGAAAAGACAGTCAAGAATGTGATTTTGAGAACAAAAAATAGTTTCCCTTCTAGTCCTAGACAGTCATTTGGGAAAGCAGAGCTCAATAAACCCTTATTGTAAAGATGTTAATTACTAACCAGTGCAGTCACTACAAATCAGTACAGTCAAGGTACCGATCATCCGTTCTAAGAAAACCAACTGAAAGGGCATTAATTTTAGGAGGTCCTTCACCCAACCCAAAGTGGCCAAAAAAAGACGAGCAAATCTCTGCATACCCAAGAAAATTAAACCATGGATTATCTTTTTTGAATGAGTCATACTCTCTGGGCCATCTCATAGACTGATTGCCCAGTTCAGGTGACTGTACTTCCTCTTCCCTTCCTTCCCTTATTTTTATTTAACTGCATCAACTCACTTAGTTGCTGCTTCTTGCCTACTTTCTTCTGACCAACTGTAGGCACAACATTAAATTGAGGAGAATAAGACTTAGAAAAAGCCCTTGACTTGACCACTTGACTCTGAATCCAGCTGTCCCACCACATTAGTGGTCTAAAGGCTTTCAGGTTATCTTCTAAACCCTGGAAATCATAATAAAATATCGTATTTTATCACTATTGTTGTCGATGCCTTTTGTTTTGTCCCAGTAGGTACTTGCTGAGAAATGCTCCAACTCCTTACAAAGCATATCTTCAAAGCCCAATAGTGTTCTCAATATTTGTAGGTAATAAAAAGGATGAATACATGTTTTAATTTTAATAATTTGGTGACACCATTTGTGTTTGAGCTGAATTTTGTTGTCTTAAATTTTTTTGAATCCCTGTACATATTATCCTTTTGGTTCTGCCTTTTAAACTCTGCATCACTTCATGCAAGTTCTCCTGCAAGTCTTTTTTCGGAATTCTTCGTATTCATTGTTTTCTTATGAAAGAGCAGCATTCCTTTGCATTAATATCCCACAATTCGTCAGCCATTTCCTGACTTAGGGCCATGTGGTTTATTTCTAAAGTTTTAGTATTATATATTATGCTTCTATGAATATTTTTGTCCTTTCATGCTATCATTGACTCCCTTGTATCATAAATCCAGTAGTGAAATCTCTGGATCAAAAGGCATGATCAAGGAGAATCCAGGAGTGGATACAAAGAGATGGTGGAAAAGGTGGGAAAAAAATACCTCTTGCCTGATCTTTCTCCATGGCTCCCTAAACTCTGGCTTAACAGAATTTTAAACACTAAAAGCCCCACTATGAACTTAGAGCTTCCACCCAAAGCCAAGATCAGATCAGTCATCAGAGTGGTGGGGGGACCAGTTACCCCAGGAAAAGAACCAGCAGAATTCAAGCAGTCACAAACCTGACAGTTCAAAAGCAAGTCCTCCAAGCAAGATGAACAAGGTTTCAGTGATGACGCTTCTAGAATAGAGAGCTGGGATATGACTGTCATCTGTCCCTAGGAAGCCTTCAGCCACTTGGAGTTGTGTGAGTTGACCCAGTATGGCGACATCTAACTGATCCTTCATCTAATAAGTCTATGAAGACAGCCTCACTTTCCAGTCTTACTTCCCCATACTCCATTATCCCAGAATTTTCCATCCCCAGCCTCCAATTTCTTGTCATTTTCCTGAAGTTCTGTTCTGGAATCATATCCAAGGAAGAATTTTTCCTCCCAAAGTTTCTTGGTCTCTTTGTTTCAACATCAAGAATACTGAGCCTTTACCGCAGGCCCATCTTAGGGCTTCCAGAGACACAAACATCTCCTGGCCACCTTTCTTTGCCCAATCACCTTACCTCTTGTATTTTTATTGTCTTGTTCAACTGGCTATTCATGTCCCACTTAGTATAGAAGGAATATATCAATAAACCCTGGTGGTTTCAGAAAAACATGGCAAGGCCTGTATGAACTGATGCAAAGTGAAATGATAAGAACTAGGAGATCATTGTGTGCAGTAACATCAGTGTTGCAATGATGGTCAACTGTGAAAGACTTGGCTACTCTGAGCAATACAAGACAATTTCAAAGGACTCATGATGAAAAAATGCTATCTACTTCCAGAGAGAACTGATGAGCTCTGAGTACAAATGGAAGTATAATTTTGTCAACTTGTTTTTTTCCTTTTTTGTTATACAGCTAGTATGAAAATATGTTTGGTATGATTTCACAAGCATAATTGATGTCACAAGTGTTTGCCTTCTTAGTAGGAGGGAGGGAAAGAATCTGGAATTCAAAATTGAAAAAATGTTTAAAATAAATAAATAATGAAATAAGGGGAAAGAATCATTCTGGAAGGAACATACTCTTTTTTTCCTTTTTTTAAAATTGTTTTATTTGTTTTCAGTGTTCTGCAATCACTTCCATATATCTTAAATTTTTTCCCCTCCCTCCCCCTCCTTCTTCTCTCCCTTCCCACTCTCTCCCTGAGATGGCATACAATTATATATAGGTTCTACACATAACATTCCTATTATATACATTTTCACCTTAGTCATGTTGTATAGAAGAATTAAAATGAGTGGGAGAAATTGAAGCAACATGGTCTTAAAGCACTAAGGAATAATTTTATTAGATATCTCAGGAAATTCTCGAAAGATGCCAAAAGAATGGAGAAAATTGCTGACAATATTATTACCTCTAAAGAGGTGATTGATTGCATCAGTAACTACCAACCTACATGTTTACTTTCTCGTCTTTATATAATATCTTTGTAGGAAGGATCTACACACATATCCAGGATATCCTTGATGATTCTCTAGGGTTCCATCTTTATAGTCACAAATATGAGCAAAAGGTACAGAGAACACAAGATGCACACACACATATTATATTTGGTGGAGCAAAAATGCAGCTTTAAAGGCTCTCTTCCAGGGAGTTTCTTGCATCATGCTTGGCACATATTTGGTACTTAATAAATGTTTATTGGTTGATCAATGCATATTACAATCAATACTATTACAATTGATCAATATATATTATAATAATGTCTTGATAAATGCAACCACAGAAGTAATTGTTTAACAACCCTCTGATTATCCTTGTCAAACTAAGCAAAGAGAGGGATATGTGCTTGTCAAAGGTGTTCACCACTGTTATGGAAAGTGTGCTACATAACGCAGAACTCGTTACTTCCGTGTTCTAAATGTCCTTCCTTCCAATATTTGAAGACCCCCCAGACCTCTACACCTCTCCACAGTTGTGCTTATACTCCCAATCCATGGCTAACAAACTTAAACCCTTTCTTCTTCTATACTTTCATTTCTGGAACTCACGGAAACCTCCCTGGCTAGTCCTGGGTACTTCCTTTATCTTAACCTCATATGTAGTAGACCAGTAAGAGCAGGTGTGTTCCTTGCAAGGAACTACCATTTTGAAAAGCATAATGGAAAGGGTACTATTCTTAGAATCCGGAAAACCTGGGTTCAGTTCCTTCCTCCTATCAACCACATAAAGGTAATAGTTGAGTGAGAATGGGAATGTAGATGACCAAGGGGAAAATATAAAGAGAGATGAGGACAGAGGCTTAAACAACATTCACTTTAGGGACTTTGGAAGAGAAAGAGTAGCTGGCCAAAAAAGATAGAGAAGTAATTGTTAGAGAAGTAGGTTGGAAAACTGGGCAGAACATACTGTAGCATTCTGAGAGAATGTGCCAGAGATATTAAGCCCAAGCTTTAAAATTAATATGAATCTTACCCTATATCCCTAGATTTCTTACCTTGTTTTTGGTACTGAAAAATCCTGGATTTCTCAGTTTCTTTGAATATTTCCTTCCAGGCTCATTGAAATGTTATTTTCTCGAGAAAAGCTTATTTCTTTTAGTTTTAAGGAAGATGAGACAGTCTTACTACTTCAAGAGTTTGAGACATGATTCATGCATTCCAAAAAATATTTATTGATAACTTAGATGTTATTGTATTGTCCTAAGTATCATTCAGTTCTGTACATCATTCTTCTACTTCATTGAAGGTGCTAAGTAGTTTTTTATTTGATAGTTTTTGCAATGCCTTAGATCATATTCTCTGAACTGAAACAAAACAACTACAAATTATAGAGAAATGTGTTTTTCTGTATGCCAACCTACTGATAAAGACTAGGCATGGAAGTTGACAAAGCTAAGTAGCAGTCCTTAAATGACTTCCTGTTCTCAGCAAAGACCCTTTTGTCCTAGTCAATTAGGAATGGAAAGCCGCTTTTCCACAAATTCAGCACATCTCTCTTTCCCCACATCATTTGCACCTGCCTCTTTGGGCCTGTATTTTATACCACTGTGAACTCAACTTTAGATGTTTTTATTATCAATTCTCACTGCCCTCACTAGCCCAACTCTGAACACATGGACCCAGTCTTTGTTGATCCGTCATGTCCAAGAGTCATGTTCTCAGAGGTTGTGCAGAAACTCTGATAAGAACCAGACAAATAAGAGATGGACAGACAGAGGCAGAAAGATAGGCATCTCCCTATGCAAATAAAATGATATTAATTCCTTGTGGTTTCTTGATTTAGGGTTAGCAAACAGGTCGATTCCCGCATGAATCTCCAGTCCATCCAACTCCCTTCTATAAGAGACCAGAACAATCTCCAATCAAAGAAGAAAATGGATCCTGACGTCTTATCCAAGCAGTCTTCTGTCTTCAGTGTGCAGTCCAACTCTAAGGTGAGAATCACACAGATTTGGACATCACTTTCATTTCTACCTCATTCTGTGATCACAAATTGTTTTAAAACCATTTTCTCACTTAATCTTCACAACAGCTATAATTCAGCAAGGTCAAGTCCTGGAGACACTTAGGAAAAGATGCTGAATTGGAAGTCATGTAGTTTGTTTACTTCCTTGGTGCCTTTGGACAGGTTGCTTCTAGTTCTTCATCTGTAAAACTGGTATGATAATGCAGGTGCTTTGTAAATTCAAATTCAATGTGAACGAGCTCATGGCTCTAACCAGGAAGAGGAGAGAGTTGAGAGTACTAGAAGTAGTAAGGGAAAAGTGTCAATCCTCATTGTGCTTTCCCAAGAAGTGCTGATATCTCTATAGGGTTTTTTGTACAGTACCTAATTTTATCCTCACAACAACAAATTATATATATATATATATATATATATATATATATATATATATATATATATAGTCTTTTCATCCCCATTTTATATTTTAAAGAAGAGGAGCTTAGAGAGAGAGGGTGGATGAATTGACTGTAGTTACACAGCAAACAAGAAATAGAGCCAGGACTCATATTCTTTGACCTCAGATTTTCTGCTCTTTCTACTGCCCGTGGAGGTGAAACTTGGGCTCTTATGAGCACGAGAGATAGAATCACAGTATTGTTTGAATTTTGGAATACCTGGAAAGACTGTGATGCATCTTTTGAGGAAGATTAATCTGATTTGTGAGCAATAGAGACAGAGAGTACAGGAAGAGTCATCAATCTCTCTTTTATCTTTTTGGAGATTATTTGTCTACTGAGAAGATCTCAGTTGCTAAGTTCAGCCTCCTTTTCATGAAATGGAAGTTGAACAGTCCCTATTCTGGGATGAAATAGAAGCAATCCTTGGTCAGTGGGCTGTAGATCTAAGATCTCTTTCAGTCCTCTGTCCAGTTTATCTTGTATATAGCTCATTTAAACATAATTGCATGTTGTCACCCCCATTGTACCGTAAACTCCTTGAGAACAGAGACCACTGATTGCCTTTCTTTGCATCTCCAGCACCATGCCTGGTATATACTAGTGTTTAGTGTTTATTTAATGACTGATTGAAAAGCTGCGTGACCTTGAGTAAATCACAACTTCTGGGCCTCAATTTTCCCATCTATAAAATGGGAATGATAATAGCTACTCTACTTACCCTACAGAAGTATTATGATTTTCACCGAGGTAAAATGAAAAGTGCTTCACAAACTGTTCTTTGGTAAACCTTTAAAGTACTATATGAATGGGAGTTGTCATTTTTTGAAATACATTATGTCTCGGAGGGAGGTGGGCAGTAGGGGGAAAGGAAGGGGAGGGAGGGGAAAACAATCTAAGTTATATGGAAATGATTGTAGAACACTGAAAACAAATAAAATAATAATAATAGAAGAAATACATTGTGCCAGAATGAACAGAACGCTTGTGTTGTGATGGGTATATGTTTACTCTTCTGAAGCTTATTGCTCATCCTTTATATATCATGTCCTGTGGAGCCATAAATTGCAAATGATTTGGAGTTGTTTTACCTACTTAGATCTGTAACCATTGTAATTCCTAGTCTCTCCTTTGTCTTGTAGTACAAGCTTCATTGGCAGAAATTCTATGCCATGTTTATTAAGAAGCTGTTATTCACTTGGCGCAACTGGAAGATGATGGTAGCGCAGACAATTATTCCTCTGCTTTGCATCATATTCATTATGGAGGTCTTTAAAACGAATAGAGGCTCAAAGAGTTTATCTAGCTTACGTCTGACTTTGAACCAGTATGGCCGTACAACTGTGCCTTTCTTCATCTCTGAGACTTCTAAGCTGCATCCAAAGCTCTCAGATCACATTTCGAACACTATTCAAGCTGAGGGTCATGTGCCACTGAAAGTTATAGGTAAGGATCACATGAAAAGGGACTGGTGGTATGTAAATACTGGTGGCATCACAGGTTTTAGAGCGTCAAGGGGCCTTAAAGATCAACCGTTTCCTCATTTTGCAAATGAGAAGACCATGGCTTGCATAGGTAAAGGGACTTGCCCATAGTCGTGCTAGGATTACATTGCAGAGCTGGGATTAGCACCAGCATTTCCCGGCTCCATATTGAGCATGCCTTCTACTCCATCACTCCTGTTGCCTGAAATATTTTCAAGGAAATAATGACCCTGGATAAGTCACTGAATCTTTCAGGGGCCTCAAGTAATTATCTAAGGTTTGGCTAATTCCCAAGACTCTTATTAGTAAACAGATATCAGTCTTTTGACTGACATTGAGAGAGGAAGTTTCCCACGCACATAAAATCACAGGTCTTCTGTGATAGAGTTACACTGTACACAGTTGGGCACAGAAACGTTCTTCAGAATAACAGACTCTTGGAAAGCGAAGTCGACAAAACTGAGCATTTGAACGTTTTATCCTTGTCTCCTAGTCTGAGGGTTTGGGGGACCTACTGGAGATGGGAGAAGTGATATGACTCTGTCCATTTTCCTTGCAATTTGTCAACAAATGTTTGTAACTGCACAATTTTGTGTTGTCATTGACTTAAAAATGAGAAACTCAAGCTGTCTCAGACACAGAATGTACATATCTGAAACCAAGTTTATTAAAGGATCTTATGATCATAGATGACTGGGCCAGAAGTGGTAAGTGAGGCTAACAATATGACTGCTGGTTCTCTTAGAGGTTTGCTTTAAAGGGCAGGTGTCCTCCTTTAGCCTGTGGGGTTCCCAAATCCCATCCTATCCTACTCAGACTTCATTAAGCATAATGGAAGGGCCAAGCTCAAAGGATATTGACAATATAACCTCACTCCCTCTTATATTCAATAAGCGTTCCCTTGTTTTTAAAAAAAAAAAGATTAAAAAAAGACATTACAGTTCCCCAAGACCAATCAACATATTAACTGCCCTAACAGAATCTACATTCTAAACCCATAGCCCCCCACCTCAGTAATGAGGTAAGAAGGGAGGTACATGTTCTCTTCTGTGGGCATGTTATCTTTCTGGGTTATATTACTTCTACTCTGTGCCTTCTTTGCTCCTATTCATGTGCTCCTGAACAGATCTGGGAGAAATTATACAACTATACAATATGTTTATAAATCCTGTACAAAATTTTTGTAATCTAATCTCAACCATGTCCTACTCTAATCTAAATTCAATAGGGGTCCTCTACAATATCTCTCTGACCAGAGTTTAGTCTTCTTACCCCTCTTGGCACCAGCACTGCTACTTCTACTGCCACAGCCTCCAGGTCCCACAGCTGGTACTTCTTCCAGGTACTCTGGCTAGCTTCTATCCTAGTGCTCATACACATACACCTCACTTTAGGTCCTCCTAAGCTGTCCTGGACTGAAAAAAATGAGATACTGTGACTTTTTTTAACCCACTCAGAATTTGACTTGAGGCATTCTGGAAAGGTTGTTTAGAAGATTGAGTTGGGAGAGCTCAAGCAGAAATGTTCAACTATCTCCACCATTTTGGTTCTACCCCAGGTTTGATGATTCTTAAATTTTCTTTCCTTGACCATTTTTTAAATAGTAGATACTTTGCATTTTCTTTTATTTTTTAAAATCTGTACAACTTTGTCATAATATTTCTTGTTGTTTGTCTCTCAGGGGTTATTGAGTTCTCTTTGCTCCCTTCTATTTGGGAGTCCATTATGTGAGTAAAATTTTCCTTCTCTTCCAATTATTTCTTTCAGAGCTTTTATTTTAATTGTAATTTCATTTC
Organism: Potorous gilbertii; assembly: GCA_028658325.1. Taxonomy (NCBI): domain Eukaryota; kingdom Metazoa; phylum Chordata; class Mammalia; order Diprotodontia; family Potoroidae; genus Potorous; species Potorous gilbertii. The sequence continues at coordinate 36,282,969 of CM053769.1, read as the reverse complement.
TTATATCTTTCTTCATTTCTTCCAGCTGTTTTTGTAGCCCTAATGGCCAAACCATTTTTCCTGCTGCTTTGCTTATAGTTCTCATGGAGTTGTTCTTCTAGGTTTTTACTTCATGGGCTTCTTTTGACTCAATCTTTTTTCACAGTATATGGCATCTTCTTTTACCCATAAGTTCAGCTTCAATTCCTGTTTTAGGTCTCTGTGCAATAGCCAGACTCCCCACCACCACTACCCCCTAGCAGTGCCACTACTACACACACATTCTTGTATACTGTGGTTGGGACCTGATTGCTCTTGACTAGAATTTCCTGGGTTCCTAGCTCTGACTTCTATCTCTCTTGGCATGTCTCCACTCAGAATACTGAACAGTTTGAGCCCCACCATGCTTTACTTCTTACAAAACTCAGACTTAAGGGGCCTCTGGAGTATCTCCAGGCAGAGGGCTGCAGATTTCAGACCCTCATCACTACCCCTGGACATTACAGAAAGCAGTGTCAGATAAATGATGAGGTCAGAAGTCAGACTGCAGAGAGTTAAGAAGAGAATGAAAGAGAAAAAGAAGCGGAGGCACTTCATATATGTGGTCTTTTCAAAGGAAGGAGAATAGCTAGTGGGGATTCATGGATTGAATGAGAGTTTTTTGAGGATAGGAGAGAAATGGACATGTTTGAAAGAAGCAGGGAAACATCTACTATGCAAGGAGAAATTGGAACTAGATGAGAGTGAGAATGATGGAAGGGGCAATCTGTTGGGGAAGAAATGATGGAATGGGATCCCTTGTGCAGACAGAGAGGTTTGCCTTGGCAAAAAGAAAGGCAACCTCTTCATGTGAGTCAGGGGTGAAGGAGAGTCCCTTCTAGGAGGACATAGGGTTCCTCTGTTAATCCTTGCTTTTTATGACTAGACACACAATGCCTTGCTCTCCCAGTGTAAGTGCAGTTATCAACAGGTTAAGTCCTTGTCAGGTACTCATTTTATGTCTAAGAAGACATAAAATGGACCAGCCAGAGATATCAGGGAAGATAATCCCTTAGTGAGTTCACATGCTGAAAATAACATGAAAAACAATATGAATCAGTTCAATGCAGATTTATTGAAGGGAATTGGAGAAAGAAAATGAGTCCTAATATACAACTCAGGCATACACATTCATATAGAATATAATTCAGGTAAGGTAGTGCAGCATTAGGGAGGAGAAAGACATTTCCATTCAGCAGGATAGGCTCCAAGGTATCCTTCTGGGAACTGGGTTCTTATACAATGATTTTGGGGTGGCCTCTTTGGAGTCAGCTGAGTTATATATCAGGGGTCCAGACACACAGGGGTTTGGGGTGGTTAACAAAATGTTTTGGAGATTTGTTTATCAGTGAGAAAAACAAGCTGGTGGTTTACAAAGTATTATTTTTGGACTAAGCTTAGAAAAATATTTTTATTTTTTTTTGTTTTAGTTTTAGAAAAACTATTTTTCCACAAGTATGTTCTATAGGCTTATATCCTCCCTGAAAGATATTTATTAATTAAGAAGCCTCCTGATGAAGGTAAAAGAGGAGAGTATAAAAACTTACTTGAAGCTTTAGATCATGACAACTAGTCCCCTCACTGGGAAATAAAGGGAGAAGAAATGGAAGTAGTGTCAGTTTTTATATTCTTGGGCTAAAAGATCACTACAGAGAGCAGCTGCAGCCATGAAATTAAAAGATACTTGCTCCTTGGAAGGAAAGCTATGGCAAATCTGGACAACATAATAAAAAGTAGTCCCCTCGCTGACAAAGGTCCATATAGTTGAAGCTATGGTTTTTCCAGTAGTAGTGTATTACTGTGAAAGTTGGAGTAAAAGCTGAGTGCCATAAAATTGATTCTTTCAAATTGTGCTGGAGAAGACTTTGGAGAGTTCCTTGGATATTTAGGAGATCTTATCAGTCAATACTGGAAAAAATTAATTCAGACTATTCACTGGAAGGTCAGATTTTGAAGCTGGAGCTTAGATACTTTGGCTTCATAATGAGAAGATAGGACTCACTAAGAAAGACCCTGATGTTGAGAAAGATTGAGGGCAAAAGGAAAATTGAGGTGAAGAGATTGTGTCATGGAAACAATGAACATGAACTTGGACAATCTTCAGGAAATACTGGAGGATAGAAGGGCCTGGCATCCTGTAACCCACAAAGAGTCAGACACCACTGAACAACTCAACAAGTCCCTGAAGGGGAGACTGGCATGATGGTCTCAAGACCATCAGGCCTAATCTTATGACAGCATTCCCTTAATTTCTGCAAAAAGAGCTGCTATAAATATTTTTGTACAGATAGGTCCTTTCCCTTTTTCTTTGATCCCTTTGGGACACAGACTTGGTAGTATTACTATTGGGTCAAAGGACATGTACAGCTTTATTTCACTTTCGGGGTAGTTCTAAATTTTTCTCCAGAATGATTGGACCAGCTCATAACTCAACTAGCAGTGTATTAATGTCCCTATTTTTTCATATCCCCTCCAGCGTTTCTCATTTTCTTTTCTCTCACTTTAGCCAATCTATTTGGTATGTCGTGGTACCTTAAAATTGTTTTAATTTGCATTTCTCTCATTATTACTAATTTAAAGCTTTTTTATATGACTATTGATAGCTTTGATTTCTTCTTCTGAAAACTACCTATTCATATCCTTTACCAGTTTATCAATTGATGAATGGCTCTTATTTTTTTTAATTGACTCAATTCCTTGGATATTTGAGAAATGAGGCCTTTCTCAGAAATTTGCTGTCAAAATCTTTTCCCATTTTCCTGCTTTATTTCTCATTTTGGCTACCTTGGTTTTGTTTGTATAAAATCTATTTTTTAATTTCATGTAATCAAAATTATACTTTTTTATTCCCATGATCCTCTCTTTCTCTTGTTTGATCATATAATCTTCCTTTATCCATAGATCTGACAGGAATTTTTTCCATGCTCCTCTAATTTGCCTATGACACAACTCTTTATGGCTAAATCATGTATTCATTTTTACCTGATTATAGTGTGAGATGTTTTTCTGTGCTTAGTTTCTACCAGACTACTTGCTAGTTTTCCCAGTAGATTTTGTCAAATAGTGAACTTTTTTGCCCCACAATTTGAAACTCTTTGGGTTTCTCAAACACTAGATGACTATTGTCATTTATTTCTGTATATCGTGTACCTAATCTATTCCACTGATCTTCCACTTTGTTTCTTAGCCAGTACCAGATTGTTCTGATGAATATTGCTTTGTCATACAATTTGAGGTCTGGTGCTACTGGCCATCTTCCTTTACTTTTTTTTCCAATTGATTCCCTCCATATTCTTGAACTTTTCCTCTCCCAGATGAATTTTGTCATGATTTTTTTTTCCAGTTTTGGTAGTTTGATTGGTATGGCACTGAGTAAGTAAATTAATTTAGCTAGAATTGTTATTTTTATTATATTAGTTTAGCTTACTCATAAGCAATTAATATTTCTCCAGTTGTTTAGATCTGTTTTTATTTGTGAAAAGTATTTTGTAATTGTAGTTCATATAGTTCCTGGGTTTGTCTTGGCAGAGAGACTCCCAAGTATTTTATATTGTCTGATGTTATGTTAAATGGAATTTCTCTTTCTATCTCCCTACTGGGCTTTGTTGGTTGTATATAAAAATACTGATGATTTATGTGAGCTTATTTTATATCCTGCAACTTTACTAATATTGTTAATTGTTGCAACTAGTTTATTAGTTGAGTCTCTGGAATTCTCCAAGTATACCATAATGTCATCTTCGAAGAGTGATAGTTTATTTTCTCGTTGCCTTTTCTAATTCCTTCAATTTCTTTTTCTTATTGCTGTAGCTAGCATTTCTAATTTCTAGTACAGTATTGAGTAATAGTGGTGATAATGAACATCGTTGCTTCACCTAGATCTTATTGAGAAGGTTTCTAGCTTTACAGATGATGCTTGCTGATGGTTTTAGTTAGATACTACTTATAATTTCAAGGAAAGCTTCATTTATTCTTTTGCTTTCTAGTGTTTTTAATAGGAATGGACCAGTTTTAATTTTTAAGGAATTATTTTCTTCAATGAGGTTTTGTGCCTCTTTTTTCCATTTGGCCAATTCTGATTTATAAGGAGTTGTTTTCTTTAGTATTTTGTGTCTCTTTACCAAACTAAATTCTCTTTTCATAATTTTCTTGCATTACTCTCATTTCTTTTCCCACTTTTCCACTATTTTTATCATTTGATTTTTAAAACCTTTTTTGCTCTTTTTTTATATCTTTTCTAGGAATTCTTAATGGTTTTATGTCAAATCTTCATTTTTATCTGAGGCTTTGCTTGTAGATATTTTCATGTCCTTGTCTCCTTCTGAGTTTGTGTCTACAGCTTCTCTGTCACCATAGTAGCTTTTTATGGAAAGGTTCTTTTGGTTGTTGTTGGCTCATTTTTCCGGTCTATTTCTTTGAATTTGAATTTTATGTCAGAGATGATCTCTGCTCACCTCAGCATGGGAATGGTGTCATTGTCCCAAGCTTCAGACTTTTTTTTACCCTGCTGTTTTCAGTCTGTTCTTAAGGTTGGTGTTTCCATGGTGGTTTGAACCTAGGAGAGTTGTAGTCATTGCTCTCATGTTCTGCATTCTGGTCCTTAGCCAGGAAGGGCCCCTGCCTCCTTGCTATGACAAGCATTAGTGCTCCTCTCCGCCCTAGTCCTGTGACCAGGACCCCTGCTCCCTTGTGACCAACCACAAGTGTTCCTCTTTGCCATGGAATTGTGACCCAGAACTGGGTATGGGAAATGGAGTTCCTAACCACACCTAGTCCTGTGACACATAGGTCATCCCCTGTAATCTCTTTCTGACCAATTGTCCAGTTCCCCTACTTTCTCTGGATGGTGAGAGCTTCTGAAACTGTTGCCACTGCTGTAGACTTCAAGGCCTGCAGCTAGTCTTCCTGTTGCATATCCTCTAGGCCAACCCCTACCCCAAATCTCTACTTCCACCCTCTTTTTGGCTATTTTGTTGACAATGTTGCTCCACAACAATCTGACACACCATCTGAAGTTGTTTGGAGGGGAAGGTTGGGAGGGTTGGCTGGAATTCTCCCTCTACTCCTCCATCTTGATTCTGACTCCAGGCAGGTTTTTTAAAGGTGATTTTCTACAGTGGACCAGATTATTATAACTGTACAGTTAACTGAAAGCTATAGTGAATATAAGACCCCCACAATACTTAATGAGTGTCAATTTTTTAGAAAGCCTTTAAAAAAACAATCCAGGCATGGTGGCACATGCCTATAATTCCAACAATCAGGGAGGCTGAGGATAGTGGATCTCTTTAGCTCAAGGGTTCTGAACTAGAATGGGTTATGCTTATTGGGTGTCCACACTAAGTTCATCATGAATATGGTAAGCCCCCCAGGATGTGGGAGGCCAGGGTACAGCAGGGGAAAGAGAGGATCATTTGCCTAAGGAGGAATGAAATGGCCCAGGTTGAAAACAGAATAAGTCAGAGTTCCTGCACTGATTAGTCCATGAGTAGCCTGGATGTCCAGCCTGGGAAAGATAAGAAGAACTGGTATTTAAAACACATACACACACACACACACATATACAGAGCAAAACTTTACAAGTACACAAATAGAGATGAAGTTGAAAGAAGAAATCAGAAAGGTACATAGAGGGAATAAGTTGTTATTCTTAAAATGTTTTTCTTTATCAAAATAAGTAACATATGGGAAATAGAGAAAAAAAAGGCTGTACAACCAAAAGTAAATAATTAGACTTAAATGCAGACTTCCTCTACTTTGTAAATCTGTCTTAAGATTTGAGTGACAGAAATTCTGCTATCCAAAATTCTTTCCTGAGTCTGTAGGTCATCATGCCATTGATTCCTAATAGATATTCTAGGTTACTGATCCACATACTATGCTAATTCACATGCTTTTTGTATTATTGTTTGTGATTTGAGAGCATGATGGGAATCAGGAAAATATTATTCTGACTCTGCATCTAATTTGCCGTATGACCCTGAGGAGACACTTGTCCTGACTAGACTTCAGTTTGCTCATCTTGTGATATGAAAGGATTAGGTTAGGTCATCTCTAGGGCTCCTTCCAAGTCTTGCATTCATAAGTAGGGCAAAGTGACTGGGGCCCTACCATTTGGTGCCACTATTTGGGGGCCATCCTTCCCCCTTACAGTAATCTTCCTCCTGATACTTCTGTACCTTGTTGTTTGCCCATTGCCTTGTGTAGCTCCAAGGCCAACAGCCTCATGGTTCAGGGGCTATGGTGGCCCCTCTCTTCTCATACCTAATACTACCTCCATCCCTCAACTATTTTCTACATTTGGGAATTAGAGGGTCAGTCATCAGCTGCCATAGATCTGTAGGCCAAACTCCCTCAAGAATGAATCTTTCCCTCTCCTAGCATGATTGTACCCATCCTTGATTTATAAGTCATTTCTTTCATAGAAGATGCCTTTTACATTTCTCCCACTCACAGAGATAAGGCCTGAGGTCTCAGTGTTCCCTGACATGGGGCAGTATCTCTGCTTTCACAGAGTCCTGGGTCCAGAGTACATCTTTTTGACCCAAGGTCTCTCCACCTTCCCCCTCATCATATTTTTACTGAATGTCATTATTTCTAATTACATCTCTCCTAACATTCTGTGGTTTATGTCCCCAGATGATGTCCGAAGACTAAAAAGATAGCAGTTTTATAATCTTGGAGAGTTTATATTCTCTTTCTGAAACTCATTGTCATATAAAGGTTTTGGACTAAAATATATTCCCTTTCTGACAATGTGTGGTTCTATGACTTGTGTTTGTAATTTTCTTTCTATTGTCCTCATGTCATGAGGTTTGGTTTCATGCTAGGCATATAGAAAGTGTTTAGTCAATGCCCACTGACTGACTTTCTATGGTTGCTTCCCATTCCTAGAGCCTATCGAAGATTTCCTGCTGTCAAGGGCAAAAGAGGAATCTGATACTTTCGATGAAACTTTTCTTATGGCAATGTCCTTTCAAGACCAAGGGGATCAAACAGTGGTCACTGCTCTATTCAATAACCAGGCTTACCATGCTGCTCCCATGGCCTTGTCAATGGTGGAAAATATTCTCTACAAGTTGTTTTGTGGCTCCATGGCTTCCATCACAGTCACCAACAGACCTGACCATCCAGATGTTTTTGCAGCTTATGAAAGGCTCTTTCAGTATGTGTAACTTCCATTTTTATGAAGTTAAAACAATATATGTATGTAGCAGTCCTCTACCCATTTGTTTAGTTTAGGTGTTATGCTCTTGAAGGCAAGCTGAATTAGTGGATAGTGATGGAATTGGAATTAGGAAGACTTGGGTTTAAATCTTGCCTCTACTCCTTACTAGCTTATGTCAGTCAATAAGCATTTATCAAGTGCCTGCTGTGTTCTAGCCACTATGCTAAGCACTCATGATACAAAAAAAAAGGCAAAAGATAGTCTCTGCTCCCAAGATGCTCACAGCCTAATGGAGAAGACAATATGCAAACAACTATGGATAGACAAGCTATAGACAGAATAAATTGGAGACAATCAATAGAGAGAAGGCACAGGAATTAAAGTGAATTGGAAAGGACTTCCTGCAGATGTTGAGATTTTAGCTGGAACATGAAAGAAGTCAGGGAAACTAGGAGGCACTGATGAAGAGGGAAAATATTCCAGGCATGGGGGACAGCAAGGGGAAATACCCAGAGCTGAGAGATGGCGCATGAGGAACAGCACGGAGACCAGGGTTACTGGATCACAGAGTACATGGACAGGAATCAATTGTAAAAAGTTTTTAAACTGGAAAGGTGGGGGAGCAGATTATGAAGGGCTTTGGATACCAAAAAGAAGACTCTATATTTGATTCTGGAGGTGATACGGAGCCATTAGAGTTTATTGACTAGGGTGTTGATATGATCAGACTTGCAAAGATACAGTAACAGCAGTATTGTTTTAAGAATAATTTTGAGTGAATAAGTCATTTTGACTATTACAAGCTCAAATTAACTACAAAGGACATATGAAGTAAGATTCTGTCTGCATCCAGATAAATAGAGGTATGTATAGAATGATTACACACACACACACACATATATATATATATATATATATATATATATATATATATATAAACATGTACATACACACACGCATGTGTACACACATACATAAATGCATACGTACATATATACATATTTGTGTCTAATAGTAGCCATCTTTGGGGGAGAGGGAAGAAAAAAGGAAAAAGAGAAATTTATATGATAATTTTATTATATTTTAAAAGGTATAGCAAGTTGTTTATAATAGATTTGCAAATTCATGTGTAATCATCTTTTTTATTATACTATGTTATGGAGATTATTGTTTTATTCCATAAATTTAAAATAAAATAAATAAAAATTTTAAAAAGTTTTGACAGCTGAAGAAAAGGATGGACTGAAATGGGAAGAGACTTGTGACAAGGAGCCCAACCAGAAGGTTACTGCAGTATAATTCAGATGTGAGGTGATGAGAGCCTGCACCAGGATGACTGTGGTGTCCAAGGACAGGAAGTGGGGTGAGGGGGCATAAAAGAGTGTTACAAAAGTAGAATAGACAGAACTTGGAAACAGAGAGACTTAGAGGTAGAGGATGACACCTAGGGTGTAAGCCTGGGTAACTAGGACGATGGTGGTAGGAAGGACTTGGAAGGGGGAATAACATAAATATCTTGAAATATAGTGAGCTATTATATATAATGCTGTGGGTTCGCAAAGCACTTTCCCAATATTTCTCATTTTATCTATTTCAACCTTTGAGTTAGATGGTGTTATTGTCCCCATTTCACAGAGGAGAAATTGAGACAGAAGCTAAGTGAGTTGCCCAATTAGAATCTGAAACTGGATTTAGACTCAGATCTTCCTGATTCTGGGTCCAGCATACTATCTATTGCAACACCTAGTTTTGGGCATATTGAGTTTAAGATATCTACAGGACATCCAATTTGAGATGCAAATTTGTACCTGGAGATGCAAATCTGGAGGTTAAGAAAGAGGTTATGGTCATCGGCATAAAGATAATTGAATCCATGGGAGCTGATGAGATCATCAAGTGAATATAATATATATAGCAACAGGCAATCGAGTGAAATAATATAGGGGAAGAAGTTCCAGGACAGAGTCCTGGGGGGATGCTCACAATTAACGAGAGTGACTTGGATGAAAATTTAGCCAAGGAAACTGAGAAGGAACAGACAGCTAGGAAAACAAAGAAAGACCTAGTGTCATGAAAATCTAAATAGAAAAGAATACCAAGGAGAAGAGGATGGTTGACCTGAATTCAAATAATTACTAGCGCTTTGACCCTGGGCAAATCATTTAACTTCTCCTTGCCTAAATTTCCTCAGTTGTAAAATAAGTATCATAACAGCACCTACCTCGAAGGGTGGTAAGAATCAAATGAGATAATATTTGTAAAACGTTTAGCACAGTGCCTATCACATAGTAAATGCTTAGTAAATGCTTACTCCCTTCACCCTTCCCTTATGAAAGGCTTCAGAAAGGTCAAGAAGAATTAGGACTGAAGAAAAGACCTCTTTCAAAGTTTGGCAATTTTGAGGAGCACTTAAATTATGATGTCAGATGCTAGACTAGAGAATTAAGATGAGAATGAGAGGAAAGGAAGTGGAGGCATCAGTTATGTACTTTTCAAGAAGTTTAGAAACAAGTCATTTGGGATGATAGTGAAGATGGATGGATAAAGTGAAAGGTTTTGAGGATGGAGGTGACATGGACATGTTTGTAGACAAAGAAGCAACCATTAGATGGGGAGAGGTTGAAAATAAGTAAGAGGGGAGATGACAAAGGGGGCAATCTGCTGGAGAAGATGGGATAAAATGGGAGTCATGCTCATGGACCTCAACTGTCTGAACCTTTAGCAACTCCCTGAGACTAACCTACTAAATCACAGAGCGCATACAGGGACTCCTACACAAACAAAATCCAGTACCTGGAAATATTGACCTCTTGAAGATAGTCACTGACAATGACTGATCTTTTACTGATCTCTTTTTTTTTCTCATGTCCTGTCTCTCATAGGGGCCCTAAGGGACATTTTCTTTCCATTTCTGTGATTTTTGGAATGTCATTCATAGTCAGTTCATTTGCCATTCTGGCAATCAGTGATCGAGTCTTAAGGTCAAAGCATATCCAGTTTATCAGTGGAATCTCTCCAGCTCATTACTGGCTCTCTTTCCTGTTGTGGGATTTAATTCTCATCTTTTTTAACAGTTTGCTACTACTGGTAAGTGATGGATAGTGTATATAGTGAGGTCCATTCTATTGCATATCATAGAAACTTTCCCTCTGGACAACAGTGCCCAGTGCCTGAATCTAACCAGGAAAGTCAAGTTGACTACTTTGGCTCCTGCCAATTGGGAAACACAATTTAGATGTTTCTAGATCCCTTGCCCTCAACTGAAGAATGTTAATTTCCCTGGGACTTACAGAAACATTGATGACCCTCTTTGGACTGAGCTCCCTATATATTTGTCCCCTAAAATCTTGCCCCAAATATTTGGAGACTTGATGTCACTGGGGATATCTGCATTGATCAAAGCATCCCTTCTGTAACTCTCTTACATTACCAATTAGAAGGGGAAACTATTCCAATTAGAAAAAAAGCAAAGACAGTAAGAGAATGCTGTCCATTGGGGACTTCTTGACTGCTGAGGAAATGAGGTTATCTCTTACCTTCATTATAAAGTGCCAAGATGTTTACAAACAGCTGAATCAAACTGATTTCTAAGGAGTTGCAAATTTTGTTTTTAGAGTAGGGACTAACTAGTACATTCCCCTCTAGTGTTCAGAATTGATTTCTTAATACTTTGCTAATTTTTTCTTCCTTTCCTTCCTTCCCTTTGAAACTGTGTCCACACCCAAGTTCTTATTGAAAGTCAGAGATGAAAAAGCTTACATCCATAAAGGTCACTCTGAAGCTACCATACTGATGCTAATGCTACATGGCTGGTCTGCCATCCCATGCATGTACCTGTTGAGCTTCTTCTTTTCCAGTTCTGCTTCTGGATGCACGAAACTCATCATTCTGAACGTCATTACAGGCATTGTTCCATTCATCATTATCAGCGTCATTGGGCATACTGGTAAGGACATTCATCCTCAGGACCTCATTCCACCAATATAGACAGAGCCATTCTGGTGAATCAGAGTGAGGGGAGGGGAGGCCTGTTTATTGGGTGGTTAGAACCAGGAAGTGAACGAGTAGGAATGTACTCAAGGATAGGGATATCTCTAAGAATTGAACAAGAACTGCCATCCTACATGAAGATGATTAAGTAATTTGATTAATTTGCCCTTGACACTCAACCTAAAAGGCCATTTGCCTGTTTAAATCTCCCAAACCACCTACCAATCAATCAGTATTTATTAAGTTCCTACTATGTGTCAGGCACTGTAATAAGAACTGCAGATGCAAAAGAAAGGAGCGGGGGGGGGGGGCGGAGCAAAAGACAATCTCTACCCTCAAAGAATTTGTAATATGATGGAGGAGACAATGTACAAACAATTACTTACAAATAGGCTATGTGCAAGATAAATAGGAAATTTAACAAAGGGAAGGAAGTAGAATTTAGAGGGGCTGGGAAAAGATTCCAGTAGGAAGTGATATTTTAATTGGGACTTAAAGGAAGCCAGAGAATTCAGGAGGCAGAGATGAGGAGAGAATGTGTTCCAAATATGGAGTATAACCAGAGCCAAAAGATGGAGTTTCTTGTTCGTGGAACAGCCAGGAGGCCAGTGTCGCTGGATTGAAGAGTACATGTTGGGGAGTAAGTAGAAGACTAGAAAGCTAGGAGGAGACTGGATTATGAAGGGCTTTGAATGGCGAGCATTTTGTGTTTGATCCTGGTGAGGTGATGGAGTTTATTGAGTAGGGGGATCAGATGTGCACTTTAGGAAAATCACTTTAGTTGTTGATAGGGCATGGAATGGAGCAGGCAGACACACAGTCTATTATAATGGTCTAGGTATCAGGTGATGAGGGCCTGCACCAGAGTGGTGGCAGTGTTGGAGGAGAGGAGGGGGCGTGTTTAAGAGATGGTGCAGAGGTGAAGTCGACAGGTCTTGACAACAACTTGGATGGGAGTGGAGGAAGGGAGGCATAGTGTATGAAAGATATGAGAAATCCCAGATGACTCCTAGGTACCAAATATTTATACATATATGTAATAACGGAGAACTGCCAGAGAGGCTAAAAGTCTTGTGGATACAATAAGAAACCTCTAGGGAGACTAGTGTAAAATAATAGAGTGTGCAAGCATCATCTTGCCTCTAAGCCTGCCGCTCTTTTGGGCTTCCTTATTTCTGTTATTACCATATTCCCAATTACCCAGGCTAAAAAACTTAGTCCCCTCAGACTCTTCCTATCCCTTGACCTCCTGCTCAACTAGGGGCAAGGATCATGTTTTACTTCTCTTTTAATCCCACTCAACCCCAGCATCTAGTCCACCCATAAACATAGGAAGCCCTTAGGAAATGTTCACTAAGTATTAAAGGATCCTCACCTCCCATACCACCTCCCATACCTTCCATACTCCCATGTAGTAGAGTTTTCAGCTCAGGCAATAATACTCAAAGACATGTACATAGGAAAAAATAATTGCTGAATACTGGTACAGACAGTAACAATAACAGAGCCCAGAGAAAAGAGAAGACTTTAGCTACCTTGGGTGCTTAGGAATAGAGTGAGATTTGTTCTGGGACTCACAAAATGAATACAATTTTGACAAGCAGGAAGGAGAAGGCAAATATTTCCAAATAGCATCAAGATGCTTTACTTATCCAGGAAACGGGTGTAAGGAGGCAGATCTGCTCTGCCCTAAGCATGCCGATTGTAGAGTAGCCTTCCTTCCAAGAGAATACTGAATTACCCAAGAAAGAAGGGTCCATATCAGCTTGTTTATTAACAGTTTGGGTTTATTAGGGCTACTGGGTTGGGGAGAGATTACTCACAAGAAGCTGTCATGCTGGGTGGCAGCAAGACAAAGTAATATGGTAGATCCCCACACCAGCCCCAGGCCAGGTGTCATATAGAAACAGAACAAAGAAGACAGTGCCAGGGATGGCCCATGGTCATGTGCAAGTTCTCCCATGGGACAGTTGGAGCTTCTTTTGCTGTGTACATCTACTCAGTGTAATTTACATTCTTTGTGTAGTCAGGCTCTGGCTACTGTCATATATAGGGATGACTTGAAAGGAGACCTAAGATATGGATTGTGGTTAGTGTGAGCAAGTTGTTGATGTGATTGATACAAAAGTGTTGGAAGGATGTCATCATTGTGTCTTCATGGATCTGTTTGTTAGGGTGATGCTACCACCAAATTTAAATAACAGATCCTAGCATTGTGGGTATGTGAAAGTATCTTCACCATGTTATTAGCATTTTTGCCAGTATGGTACCTTTTGTGTCAAAGAGGGAGAGTGTGGTCAGTGGAGAACCTGGAGGGTTGCAAGTTTTAGATTTGGATAATTAAATCTTCTTGGACAAGAAGGTGAGACTATGACCACAAGATGATCCCTGAATAACTTAAGGGGCTTTTGACTCCAGATACAGATGCCTAGATAGCTTGGGAATGTGGAGAGAGGGAGAAAAAGATAGGCTAGTATGGATCTTCATGGTATTGGAACCCCCAGAGTAGGGTATAAGTTGAATTTGGATCAAGACAAGCAACTGAAGCTTGATTCTCATGGCATATGTTAGCATTGTACAGATTGTATAGATGTGATTGACAGTTGTGATTCTCTGTAATCCCTTCAGAGTGGAGAGAGGAGGAGTGAGGTATGGGACATATGATGGAATGAGATTGATTAAATTTTAGTGTTTGTGAGTGAGTGTGCACATTCCTATACTGTCCCATGGATATAGCAAAATGGTTTGTGTAAGGGAATGATGGGAGATTAGAGATTAAGGTAAGAAGTTAAGGCTTTTTCTTTTAAAATATGGAAATTCATTAAAGATTTTAATGCAAGAGAATGATGTGATGGAAGTAATGTTTTAATCCTAGAGATTAATTGACAGTGTGGTGTAATGTAAAGAATCAGCCTCAGGGTCAGGAAGAACTGAGTTCAGATATTACTTCAGACACATACTCTGAGCAAGTCAGGCAGCCCTTTAAGGAAGGAAGAAGACAAACATTTATTAAGTACCAAGGAGACGAGCATTCATTAAGTACCTACTATGTGCCAGACAGTGTGCTAAGTGCTTAACAAATACTATCTCATTTGACCTTCATGACAAACCTGAGAGGTAGTTTTACAGTTGAGGAAACGGAAGCAGACAGAGTTAAGTTGCTCGCCCAAGGTCACACAGCTAGTAAGACCAGAGTTGAACTTAGATCTTCCTAACTCCCGGCAGCAATGTGGTAAAGGGGATAGAGTGTCAGGGCTGAAGTCAGCAAGATTCATCTTCCTAAGTTCAAATCTGGCTTTAGACACTTACTACTAGCTCTGTGAGCTTAGGCAAGTCATTTAACTCTGTTTGCCTCAATTTCCTCATTTGTTAAATGAGCTGGAGAAGGACATAGCAAACTTTTTCAGCATCTTTGCCAAGAAAACCCCAAATGGGGTCATAAAGAGATGGACTGAAAATTACTGAACATACTTCCTGACTCCAGAAGCAGTGGTCTATCCACTTATTTCAACTCCTAGTTTCTCTCTAAGACCTCTCATCAAGAGTTTCCAATACCAATGAAGTTACAAGTATAGCTAAAAAACACCTTCAGGGTGCATTGTATGAGAGAGAGTCTCAGATGTTAGGCAATGAGGGAAGGTTTGGGGCAGGGACAGTGGAGGAAGGGTAGTATAGGTGCTAAAGGAGGCAAAAATATTAGGGGTATTGTTCATGAAAAATTAAAAGGAACTGATACATAATTAGAAAAGGAGATGATAGGGAAGGGGATGGAGAATCAAAGATGACTCAAAGAGTTTCTTCTGGAGCAGCGGTGGGGAACATGGGAAAGTAAGAGTACCATGGACAGAAAAAAGGAAAATTGTAAGGGGAAACTAGCTAGGAGGAGATGAGGAATAAACATAATTGATTAATCTTTTTCTCTCTCATCACAGAACTATCTCTTCCAAAGCTTAACCAAACTTTGGATGTTATATTCCAGTTACTACCAAATTATGACCTAGCAATGGCTCTCTCCAATATGTATTATAACTACGAAGTCAAATACTTGTGTCAACTTTTGGACATTCCAAAGGATAAGTGCAAAAAAATTAGTGAGTATCTGCCTACCACTCACCTACATTCAGTCCCTGCAAACAATCCTTTCCCTGCTTTTCATCATTGAGAGCAAAGGTGCAGGGGTGGGTGGATGCATGGTACTCTCCTCTGCCCCAAAGGAAAACAGCTTGAGTATCATCAGGGGATACTGTCATGGGCTAAATCATACCCCATAACAGAGGAGAATCAGAAAGTTCTTGGAAAAGACTCAAGGTAAAAAAATGCAAGCAATTAACTGACTGATTAGACTGAAACTTCTAAGAAGTAAGGAGCAAAATCCTGTCTAGAAGGATCCCACTGACCCCTAGGGTAGCACAGAGTATTCTGGAGCAGTAATGCCTCACTAATGCCCTCAGCACCTGAAAAAGTAAATGAGGGCAGAAGTCATTTCCTACTGTGAACATTTTAGAAGACTAAGAGGAAGAGGAAATGATAGGAATATTCCTAGGCCTTTGCTCTCCAGGATGCCTGGATAGGAACCCTGTGGTGTGCTGAACCTGCTCTAGAGTGACTGGGAAACCCTCCTGTGCAATATTGACAGTGATGGTAGTATTAATCTCCATATACTGTGGAAAATATGTGGCTCAGATTTAGAGATTCCTGCAAACAGTAAAGCAGAAAGCCAGGAAGGTAATGATGTGAAAGAAGGCATTGGCTAAGGCATCTATCTCTTCCCTGTACCCTCCCCAAGAGGGCCACATTGAGTCTGCTGCACAGTAAAATTACAAGACAGGTCCAAACTAGCCAATTCTGGAGGGGAGAGGACCAGTCTGCTTAGGTCCATCAAATATTCAGTTTGCTTTTCTGGAGAGATTGGGGAGGTGCAAAGAGCAAATACGTAAGTCATTGCAACGAAGTCTACAAAACATCCAGATGCCATTGCTGCATAATTTTATGATAATTAGTGTATTGCTAGACATTATTTTCCCACCCTACCAGAGTTGGAGAACAAATCAAACTAATGTCCAACCCCTTTCTAGTAAATTAGAAACTGAAAAACAGGCACTTGCTCTTGTTTGCAGGGGTAGTGAATCAATCGAATTACTTCTGCCGCACTTAAACTTAGTAATAAAATGTGACACCCTCATACCTTACTTGGTGAGAATAAGCCCCACACAATCACAGGCTTTAGACTAAACGAGATCTTTGATCCAATGGAATTGCAGGAGAAGAACCTTATAATTGACTGAGGGCATTTGGCAATGCCTTTTGAAGCCTGTATAAAATGAGGAAGCTAGGTTGGGATCAAGAGCTTCAAGGAAGCAAAAGAGTATATTCCAGCTAAACTGATGAAAAGGAATTAATTTGGGGGATGAGGAACTAGCAGAAACCTAAGCCTCAGCTCAGTCTAGGTCTTCAGGTCTCCTCTCCCCCACCTAGACGAGGACCTCATGAACTTCAGAGGCTCAGAAGATGGTGGATTTCCCAAATTCCCATTGGTAGCCTCACCACTTCCCCTAGCAGTACAGTGGGCTGAGGCAGTGTCTGCATCAGGAGCTAAGGAAAGCCTGGATATGATTTGGAAAAGCAGATTCACAGCCCTATAAGGAGTCCATCAAAACTTCTTGAGCAGCCCACACAGGGAGAAAAGACCTAGGACAACAGTGAGGAGCTATGACTCTTCTTGTCCTACCCCACCCCTGCCTTGTCATGTGGATTTTCTAATCTGGAGGCCTCTTTAACCCTAGATTCTGTAGATACTAGTGAGAGACTATGTCACAGACTTTTCGGGGGATGTTTTACAATAGCTGTATTATTTTACCAGCACAGTGAATGCTCCTTTCTAAAAGCTAATTGTCTGACTAATTTGTAATCAACTAATAATATTGGGGAAAATGTGCCAGAATGAGGTCTCAATAGCATCAGAAATAGCATACCCCTAATCCCTCAGAGGTACCCCCAGAACCTTCAGGAAACAACTAGTCCGACTTTGAAAACCCTACTTGCCAGGGAGAATAGGAATTGGTATAAGGGCTCCTTGGTCTATAGCTACCCTTGTGTGAATTGGCTTGAGGAAATCCCCAAACCCCAGAGTCTGTGAACATTATATATGGAGGACTTCTCAGGGATAAATATTGATCTCTCTGAATTTATGGGTACTCCTCAAGAGATTTTTTTACCTGTGACTTTGTTAATTGGATACCCTAGTTTGGGTTTCATTTGAGGAAAATTTAACATTTTTTCCTCTCTTTTTAGATTATAATCACAGTTTTCCCAATTTGTTTCCTTAAAAATCAGTTCTTTTGAAATAACCATTGCTTATTTGAATGCTTATATACTGATATGGGTTGCATTACTTCAACTCCCTGTGAGTATTGCATCAGAAGCATAGGATTTGTAACCTTAAAGTGCTGATAAATATTCATATTTTCATTGTTTTTAAACATTCCTAGTTTAAACTTGCCCTAGTGAAATCCTTAAGGACTCCAGATCCATAGGAGCCAGTTTTGCCTACTGGTCTTAAATCTTGAGTAATTGACCCTAAGTGCCTGATCTCTTGGGTGCCTTGTTCTTGTTTAAGGATTTAACTATTTCTGTTGTCTTTAGTTTCTGAGATCATTTATTATTGGGTGAGTTTGAAATTCTGTTTGGGTTGTCCTTATATAACAGCAATCCACTTGAAAATGTGGGGTACTCTTTTGTATAGGGAGTCAGCACTTTTTCCTGGAACTGTAGGAGGATCACCTATAGACTAGGGAGACTTGGAGAAATTTTGGATTCCCTTATATATTTCAAAGATCCTTGGGGAAAATTTGGGTTGTCCTCTGTTGTTACAAAGATGTAGAGGAATTTGACAACACTAAACCTAGTCCTGAGTGTAGGTCCAGAGCAGGATGTGGAGTACTCCTGGGACTCAGAAGCATTTTGTAAGCACCAAGACATATTGGTTTGGTTTCTCAATCTGAGGGTAAGGTTGTGACTTCTAGTCAACCTCCTCCCTGTGGGGAGAGGTCTATGTGCTCTGGGATCTCCCTCTGAGACAAGAAATGTGATTCTCTTTTCCTTTTTAAATTGGTCATTGATTAAACCCTGCCTATGTATGAGGGTCCAGAGGAGAAGGGACCCTTTTAGTGGGAAAGGGAGAAGGTAAGAGTTTCAGTATAGCATTTGATAACTTAATGAGCCCCAAATAGAGGGGCCCCTCCTCTATGGGGAAAGGAGAAGGGGAAAATTCCGGCCCTCCATCCCCATCCAGTGGACAAATGTTGCTACACAGGCATCAAGCCACATCTGAAGGGTGAGGGGGTAAAATTCCAGCTGACCCTAGTTCCCTTCATCCCTGTGTAAAGAACCCCACACGCTCAGGGGATTCTGGAAGGAACTTGGGCTTCCCTCTAAGAAGGGAAATTTGATCTCCATGTCCTTTTCCCTATCCTTTCTTTATTGTTTTACAAACAACAAGGTATTAACCTATTAGAACCTTGTAAAATTATATTTGTTTGTTAAACTGTATATCATCATTTATCTGGAAGGATGGGAAAGTCTTAATGACCAGATTTGATTAGGAACTGGCACACTAGCTTTTTTTAAGACTCTCGTATGAGGCACTGAGGAAAGCATTCAGATAGGACACGTAGAACCTCTCTAAGGCACTAAATCACTATTGAGGATTGAAGTCTAGGAATGTCACCAAACACATTCAGTTAATTTTGCTGAATATGGCAAATATAATATTAGAACTGGAGAAAACGGAGTGCAAAGGTAGAAATTGGCTGATTGAATTCATTGAGTCACCCCACCCCACTTTAAGTAATAAAATGCTACATCTTGATACCTTAACTAGATAAGGACTTCCAAGTATCAGTCATTCATTCTTGGGCTTTAGATTGAGTGAAAGTCCTTGAAATGGAATGATATTGCATAGGAAGAGTGTTTGGATTGGCTAAGGAAACATGATTATGCCCTGTAGGGCCTATCTAAAAAGAGACTGGAGAGATGAGAATGTGCCAGCTAAAACACCCCCTCCTCTACCCCTCCACCTCCAAAGGAACTGATTGGGGCTTAGGAGAGAGGAGCAGAGCCATAGCCTTTGGAATTGATCTCCACCCTCACTGTGATTGGTCTGGAGGACTTTTCATCTTCCCATCACCATCCTATCAGCATCCCCCCAGGGCCACTGGAAGTAGGATCCCCAGGATCTGTTTAGGAACTAGCCATAGACTGGGCATAGATTCAAAGCTTTACAAAGAACCCAGCAGAAAAGCCCCACCATACCTAAGGGGAACATCTTGAGGACTCCAGTGAAAGGATTTCCAGAAGCTATGAGTTCCTCCTGTGCCATATGCCCTCTGTTGTTTGAGCTGAGTTTCCCCAAGACTCTATGTATCCTGTTGAAAGAGTGTGTTGTGAACTTTGAGAGAGGTGTTATTTGTACTTAACTATACCAATTATACCACAGTAGCAAATGCCCCTTTCTAAAGGCAAATTAAGTCTGACTAATTGATAATCAGGCCATAATCATTAAGGAAAGCACTTTGGTGGGTAATCATGAGCTATAGAATTAAAAAGACACCCCCCCAGTCCCTCAGGGGTAGCACCCTGAGAGCCTTGAAGGGACATAGTAGTCATGCTCTGGAGACTCAGTTCATCCATAGAAGTGAGAGCATAGTTATTTGGTATAGATGGTTTAAGAATCTAAAGTGGTGAGTGGCTTTTTCAGGGGTGATTTGTATATATAATTGGGGAAGGAAGTCCAAGAATAATTACTTGATGAAAGAACAAAAAGAGTTTGAAAAACTCAGCTATAGTTTATTATCTCCACATTTGAGGATATGGAAGTATTTTGGGTGTGGAATATGACTGTTATATTGGAAGGACCAGAGAAAGCCTTTTGTTGAACTTTAATATTTTCTTAATATTTTCCATGGAGGGAATTTGTTTTAGCCAGGTCAATACTATCCAGATATGGAAGTAACACTTTAGAAAGTGCTTCTTTTTGATGATATATGCTAAAAAGAGTTTTTACCTGTACCTTTCTGAAGATAGTAAGTAAAAAAAACATGGTCAAACAAGGTTTCAATGAAGTGTCAATGACTCGCTTTAGGCATTAGACTTCCACATCAAGAGAACATCTACGCATGGAAATCTCTCGGAATCGGGAAGTACTTGACCTCCATGGCTTTAACCGGCTGTATTTTTCTCGTGTTGCTTTTCTTCATTGAGACCAACTTCTTCTGGGAACTGAAAGTCTTTCTCCGCCAGCTCTTTGAGAGAGAGAGATTGGTGAGTGACTTCATAGGAAACTCAAATCAACTGCATCTGGTTTGAATCTTAGCTTTTGACCAGTTCCAGGGGCTGATTTCACGTTTCTTCCTTTAATGAAAGGAATGAAATATACTCTTGGATCACTACATTCTTGGTGAGACCCTTCTGGGGTATATCCCCCACCACAAGTTGGCCTCTAGTTTATCTCACACTTCCATGTATTTGCAAGAGCTCTCTCTCACAGGCCTGAAATACACTTCTCCCCTTCAAGACTCAATTCAGATACTACTTCCTCTATGATTCCTTTCCTAGTTCTCTCCACAATCTCACTTGTTAGCACTCTCCCTCTCTCCTCAAATTATCAGATATTTATTTATGTGGACACAATAGTATTCCCCAAGTAAATAGAAGGTTCTTGAGGACAGTTTCATTTTTGCTTTTATATCTCCAGCCAGGACTCCTTTGCTGATTGCTCTTTCCCTTCCTGCCTGCAAAGTGAGCATGTGATCCAGGGCTCTGTCCTAAACTGTGTTGTTTTCCATTTACTCTGTGAGATTTCCATCTTCACTCCTGCCTCCAAATATCACCTCTTTATGAGTGATATTCCCATTCATATCCATATCTCTAGCTCTGACCTCTTCTCTCCCATTTCTAGCTGCCCACCAAACATCTTCATCAAATGAGCTTGCAGCACCTCAGATTCAAAACATCCAAACCAGAGCATGCCATCTTCTCTCACCAAACTCTACCCTTCCTTGTAACTTCTGATTTTTGTTTATGATGCTTCCATTTTTGCAATCACCCAAGGTCCTCACCTCAGAGTTATATTTGACTCTTCCTTCTTCCTCAGGATAGCCAATATCTCACCATGTCCTATTGTTTCAATATGTGATATATGCAGTCTGCTGAGCCCCAGACCCTGGCACAGTTGGACACAATTTGGGAGGGATCAGCACAAAATCTCTTCACCTCATCGACCCACCCACCCAGGGAACACCTTGGAAGAACATCAGTATCTAGTCTGTCTCTATAACAAAATCTCTCTGCTTCCTCTCATCCAGGAAAATCCTGGGAGAATGATTCTCTGACTCATTTTGCTGTCCTGGAATGCATCCTCAGACCCTCTGCAGTACTCAAGCTAACAACACAGACAACAATAGAGAATGACTCATATCCTAATCTATAACAGACAAGAAAACTCTTCTGCTTCCAACAAGGACCTCTCTGCTCTTTGTTGCTTAGACTTGGTAGGGAGACAAACAATTCCTCCCTGTCAGTAGGCCCTATCTTCCCATAAGGAAAAAACTGGGTCACTAGAGATTTAACTCTTCCCCTCAGGTCTTCACAATCTATACAACTCACAATACAAGAAGCAAGATTGCAGTCTCTCTCCCCATCTTACTCACCAGTGAATTCCAAGTCTGCATGACGTACTTCCCTCCTCTTGTTTCACCTGTCACCAGCTGCTCAGTGCACATGATTCCCCATAGACAACATATGGATCCCTTCAGGCTGGCATCTCTGGCTCCTTTCTCTTTTGTCCACCTGTTCCCTCTTAAAACTGAAAGCAGAACCAGTCTAGTCTATGTGTCTCAAGAGTCACCCATAAATGAGGGGAAGGACGTATCTCCATGCTCACTATATAGAATGACCTAGCTTTATGGGACTTTGCAGTTTACAAAGTGATCTCCTTACAACAACCCTCTGAGGTAGTTAGTTGGTGCTAATGTTGTTATTTTCATTTCACATACAATAAAACTGAAACTAAGAGAAATTAGGTGACTTGCCCATAGTTACATGACTAGTAAGTGACCAGAGCTAGTTACAAGACACAGAGCTTATAATTCCAGCTATGTGAAAAAGATTGTAAAACATTTCTACCTCTCCCATGTATTGCCTCTTTTTCCTTTTACTCCTATCACTGGAAGCCAAACTTGGGTTTCCTTCTTTCCTGGATTCTCCTAATCTATGTAAATTCACTGATGTGCCGGGTCCAACCTCTCATCCTCAGCTCTATCCTTCCTACTCTCAACAAAACAAATACAAATACCTTAGTCTAGGACCTGAAGCCCTATGCAACCTCTGTCTTTTGAATTCTTTTCCTTCCTTCAGGGGCCACTTCCTTCATAACGCCTGCCAACCATGATGCCCACAACCTAAACTGATCCCTCTCTCTTCAGATCTTGCATACTGCTCAGCTTGAACTCTTAATCATACTATAGCTTCTATTCTGGTTATTTTTAGAGATATTTCATACTCTCCGCTAAATTCCTCCGGGCCAGGGACTGTGTGGTTTTCCATCTTTGTGTTGTTGGGCCCCATCACAAGGCCTTGCTACGTGGGAGGCACTTAATAAGTATATGCTACTGCTGTTGGGATCTCAGGTGCCATTCGTTGTCCCCTTTGGCCCTATTTGAAAAAAAAACTATAGCTTCAAGATCTGAAGAGTGGTGGGCCAGGAGAAGTCTTAGGCTCTTGGCATGTGTTTTCCAAGAAAAGCAGATGTGATTCTGGCATATCAGAGGCCTGAGGCTCTGTGGAAGCAGGCACTCAGCTCACTGGCAAGAGAAAAGGGAAATCAGAAAACCCTTTACCTTAGTCCTGCTAGGACCTCTGAGCAACATTAGGCTCTGGTATTCTCTCTCTCAGATTGAATGTACACAGTATGAGTGGTAGGATAGCACTGGGGTTCACAAAAGTCATGCTAGCCCTATAAAGCCATTATTTCCCATTGTCATCCACAAGACTGGCAGAACAGGAACTCATTCTTTCTCTTATAGATATGTCTGTCCTCCTGAGGGTAAACTTCCCAAGGGAATAGTTAAGAAAACTATACCTTTTTACACCCTGCTTACTTGATACTCAAGATACTAATAGAGACCTCAGATAGGCTTTCTTTTCCTACAAGTACACTACTGTATTCCTGACCAAAAATGCAACAGGAGGCATGGAATGCTACATTAAGTTTCCATTTCCAGAATTTCCTGATCACATTTGAGCTAAATTTCCAATGTCCCTGGTTGCCCTTGGGAAGGCAGGACTCTGTTTAATTGAAAGGTGGAAAATGCTAAAGACTCAACACATCCGTTATGCCCTCTCATTCCCCTGCCTCTTAGCCACCTCTCCCAACCCCATCTCAAGACAGTCAGATATCTGAAAGGCATTCATATCTGTGTTTCATCTCTCTGAAGAAGTCACAGGTGCATATCAAGTCATCTGTAATTTTCAAAGACGAAGATGTGGAAAATGAGAGAGAGAAAATCTTGAATTCACTTCCAGAGCTATTGCAGACCACCCCTCTGGTCACTAAAGAACTCACAAAGGTAAAACCAAATGAAAGTCAGGGCTGTCCTGGGCCTTCCCCACTGGAGTCATATCAGATATGTAACTGATTGAGGGTGGCTCGTTTCTGGGATCCACAAGGTTGGGGAGGAAGAGCTTGAGCTGAAGGGGAGAGCTCTTCTGCAGGTGCCCCAGGAGGTATGGTGATGGTTCTTACATGAGGATCAATAGTCCTGTTTTTCATGATTCATAGGAAGTCTGTGGGCTTTCTTTTGGGTGCTTCATAGATATATAACCATAGGAAGACTCCTGTCCTCGCTGTGAACAGGATCTCGCTCACAGTCCAGAAAAGCGAGTGTTTTGGACTGTTGGGCTTCAATGGAGCTGGGAAAACCTCCACCTTCAAAATGCTGACTGGGGAAAACTTCATCACATCTGGAGATGCCTTTATCAATGGAAAGAGCATCCTCAAAAACCTCAAAACGGTAAGGTTCTCCCCAGGGCCAGAGGAACACACTTCCCTAAAGGATGGAAAGGATGACAATCAATGAAGGAGAAGAAATTCTCCTCCTGTAATGAGGTGAAAGACACAGGGATCATGGCTCATCTAGTGATAGAAGTCTGGGAAAAGATGGTACAAAATTAGAATGGTCTTGCCCTGAGTGTGCGTGTGAGCACAGGGTGTTTCCTCTAGTCTTCTGGAATGTGAAAGCAAGAGTAAGAGTGCCTTAAGAGAAGGTCCTTACAAAGAGTTTGTCATAACTAAAGGAACTGAATCCAGTTCTGTTTGGGGGGATTGGGATGGAGGGACCTCACAGTTGTCTACAGGATTTCCTCTCACAGCCACTTGTATTCCCAAATCCATTGTTTGTCCAACCTCTTAGTTAAGGCCTTGGAATCCAAAAGACTTGGTCCCCATTGAATGCTGAAGAGGGATGGGCAGATCAGTGTTTGTGATCAGATGGAGTGTCTCAAGTCTGGCCAATTCAACTCCATTTTGTTTGGCAAACACTTCTTAAGTGTCTAGCACAAATGAGTGAATAAAACATTTTATTGAGTGCAATATGCAAAGCATTGGGGATACAAAGAGAAAAGCAAGACAGTCCCTGCTCTTAAGGAACTGCCATTCTAATGGGGATGACAGCCCATTTGGAAGATTTCAGCTACAAGTAAGATGGAAAAGTTCAGAGATCTCATGGGTGCTACCACCCTGAGTGCAATTACAAACAAGATGTTAATGCCTCTTCTTTGATGTCATCTTCACCAAGAGAACCATGTTGATTTCTGATATTGAAAAATTTTGCAGTACCAAGGATCTCAATGGCAAGAATTTGAGGTTTTGCCTACAGCACCTGCAGAAGCAGTTTCCAGGCTACATATTTCCACAGGGTTACATCCCAGGATGATAGCTGGGAACACTGGGATAGAAGCATTGCTATGGCAAAGGCTCTTGGGTTGAGGGCCCTGAGCTGTGTCCATCAGGGTCTGAGAAGAGACAATAGTCAAAATGGAGAGGATAATTTGACTTAGCTGGCACGTGCTGCCTCCTGTTTCTTCCATGTGCAAGTACGTATGTTTCATATTAGGTGTCCCTATATGTACTTTCTATAAGCCAGGCACAGCTATAGATACAAAAATGAAATCATAGTCCCTGCCTTCCAGTATAATAAAGGAGTATAGTATAATATATATATGATAGTATAAATAGTATAAAAATAGTATAATAAAGGAGATTCCAGTAAAAGGAGAATTCTCAACGAAGTAGTGGGAGATTCAAAAGATCACTTTCAACTAAAAGAATAGGTGACAAATTATTGGAAGTATCCCCTGAGCTAGCCTTTGAGGGAAGAGAGGGATGGCAGAAGGTGAGGAGGAGAGAAACTTAGAAAAATGGCATGAGCAGAGTCACAGAGATAGGGAGAGAAAGGGACAAGTAAGATCTAACTTGGCTGAAAGAATAGCGTGTAGGAGAAAATGAGATAAGGATGGAAAGGCAAATTGGAGCCGGATAGACTCCTTACTCAGTAGGTGATGCAGAGAAGTCGAGTGTATGAAGACTGAGGAAGACTATTCATTGGATTTGGCAATTAAGAGCTCGTTAGTAACTATGAAGACAGTGGCTTCAGTTGACTGGGGAGGCCAGAAGCCAAG
Source organism: Potorous gilbertii (assembly GCA_028658325.1). Lineage (NCBI taxonomy): Eukaryota > Metazoa > Chordata > Mammalia > Diprotodontia > Potoroidae > Potorous > Potorous gilbertii. The sequence continues at coordinate 36,257,060 of CM053769.1, read as the reverse complement.
GAAAGGAAGTGCAGGCACCTAGCATGGGCGGCCTTCTCAAGAAATTTAGGCACAAAACGAGGGAGAGATATGGGCCAGTAGCAGGTAGAGGTGGAAGGATCCAGTGAAGTGTTTTTGAGCATGGGGGAGACATGGGCACATACATAGCAGTAGGGAAGCAACCTACATAACCCACAACACATAAAGTAACCCTCTATATGGTTCTTCTCCAATATACATTACTAGCTCTTCTCTCCTTCTTATATACGCAATCAGCACTTGACCAGCTTGCCCTTACTTTACTGCTCTAGGCAGGGTAAAGTGAGGTGGGGGGTTAAAGCTAAACAAAATTTTAAAGTGAAGTTTGTTGCCACCGCCCCACATCTCTTTCTCTGTACATCTCTTGCCTTCTGGCATTACTCTTCCCTAGCCCTCAGGACTATGGTATATGCATGCCACTTACTCTTACCCAAACCTGACCTCTCCCAAAGTATTTCAGATTTCAAAAAGGATCTCTTCTCCTGGCCCTACTCTTATATCAATACTTTTATTCCCTTACTCCTAGATGTTAGAAAAAAAGATCTGATCAAATTAATCCATAAGAAGATATAAATGTCCGAGAGCTACATAGCTTTTTAACCTTCTCAGAGATATTTGTTCATTAACCCCAACTTATATCAGTGCAGTTTCAGGCAGCAACAATATGTTGGAGCAGGCAACCTGTCCCCTGTCTGTACATCACACCATTTAACTGACTTTGCCCACCTGTGGAGGCAGAAAAATCCACATTTTAAATCTCTAGATTTCCCCTCTCTCTACTTGTCTTTCTCCTTCTCCCTCACCCTCTACTGGGAAAGGGAGACAAGGAAATTCGACCCCTATTTCATCTGAACTGTCCAAAGGAAAGAATAAGCACACTGAAAGAGTTGAATATAGAAGCACTTTGCACTCAATAGAGAAATAGGAAGGAAAAGGGAAAAAGAAGAAAGTACATATAAGAGGGAAGGTAGTTAAAGAGAAAGATTTGTCCTAAGCAAAACAAACGCTAAGAATGTATAAAATATTTATAACTTTTTTGAAATGGCAAAAGTCAGGAATTTGAGAAGATGTGCATCCTCTCCATCTCTTGTTTGGTCATAAACTCTTCATTCATAGATCTGACAGGTAAAATTTTCCATGCTTCCCTACTTTGCTTATGATATCAATGTGCTCACTTTGACCTTATCTTGGTATACAGTGTGAGATGTTGGTCTGTGCCTAGTTTCTACTAAATTGCTTTCTAGTTTTCCCAGCAGTTTTTGTCAAATAGGGAATTCTTGCCCTAAAAGCTTGGATCTGTGAGGTTATCAAACACTAGATTACTAGAGTCATTTCTTCTGTATGTTTTATACTTAACTTATTCTGCTGATTAAACATACTATTTCTTAGCCAATTCCTGACTGTTTTGATGATTGCCACTTTGCAATACAGTTTGAAAATTTATACTCCTAATCCCTCTTCTTTCCCCTCTTTTTTCATTGATT
>CM053769.1:36237158-36255058 GCA_028658325.1 Potorous gilbertii | reverse complement strand
GAATTATAAGTATTTTCTTTCCATGTAGGAATGTAAACAGTTCAGCTTTAGAAAGTCTTTTATGATTTCTCTTTCCTGTTTGCCTTTTCAAGCTTCTCTTGATTCTTATGCTTGAAAGTCAAATTTTCTATACAATTCTGGTCTTTTCAATATGAATGTTTGAAAGTCCTCTATATCATTGAATGACCATTTATTCCCTTGAAGTACTATACTCAGTTTTGCTGGGTAGGTGATTCTTGGTTTTAATCCCAGTTCTTTTGAATTCTGGAATATCCTATTCCAAGCCCTTCGATCCCTTAATGTTGAAGCTGCCATATCCTGTGTTATCCTGATTGTATTTCCACAGTACTCGAATTGTTTCTTTCTAGCTGCTTGTAGTATTTTCTCCTTGGCCTGGGAACTCTGAAATTTGGCCACAATATTCCTAGGAGTTTCTGTTTTCAGGTCTCTTTCAGGAGATGATCAGTGGATTCTTTCAATACTTATTTTGCCCTCTGGACAAAATATCAAGACAGTTTTCCTTGATAATTTCATGGAAGATAATGTCCAGGCTCTTTTTTTGATCATGACTTTCAAGTAGTCCCATAATTTTTAAATTGTCTCTCCTGGATCTATTTTCCAGGGCAGTTGTTTTTCCAATGAGATGTTTCACATTATTTTCTATTTTTTCAAACTTTTAGTTTTGTTTTCTAACTGCTTGGTTTATCTCATAATCATTCATTTCCATGAACTCAATTCTCTCTTTCAGGGAACTATTTTGTTCAGTGAGCTTTTGAACTTTCTCCTCCATTTGGCTAATTCTACTTTCTAAAGCCACCTTCTCCTCATTGGCCTTTTGGACCTCTTTTTCCAGTTGAGTTAGCTTCATTTTAAAGGTGTTATTTTCCTCAGCATTTTTTGGTTCTCCTTTAGCAAGCTGCTAATTCTCTTTTCAAGCTCTTCTATTGCCTGAGCCCAATTACTTTGGAGGCCCTCTAGGCAGGGGTCTTAACTTCCTGTGACAGTAAGCCTTGTTCTTCCTCATCTGAAAGGATGGGAGGAGACACCTGTTCACCAAGAAAGTAACTTTCTATGGTCTTATTTTTTTCCCCCTTTTTGAGCATTTTCCCAGTCAGTTACTTGACTTCTGAATCCTTTGTCAAGAGATTAGACTCATCTGCTCAATTCCCCTGGGCTTTGGGTGGGGGTGGGGCCATCACTCAGGGCTGGGGTTTAGATCAGCTGCTCCCTACAGCCAGAGGCTTTAAGCTAAGATGCCTGAACAATGGATCCAGGTTGCTTCTCAGCCTCAATAGCTACCTAAAGTCTGCTGCCTCAGCCTCTGCCATCGCCTGCAGCTATTGCTGGAGAAATCCCAGTCCCTCTGGCCCAGCTGGGAAAGCCCTCCCCCACTGACCTTTGGAGCTTCCTTTGTTGCTTGTGGGTTGAGGTATCTGGGACCTTCCCTACTAGGAACTCTGCCCGGAGGTCTGTTCAGGTCCTGTTCCTCCCAATGCTGAGTGGCCAGGGCTATGCTCTGTGTGTGGCCAGGGCTGTGTTCTCCTCTGCTCAGTGTCCCATGAGATAGACCTTTCTTCTCAGCCTTCTGGGTTTCCTTTGGCTAGAAACCTCTTTCGCTCTGTTGTTCTGTGGCTTCTGCTCCTTTAGACTTTGTTGAGAGTCATTTTAACAGGTATTTTAACTATCCATGATATTAATGATTCTCTCATCCTTTGAGTCGGCCAACTCAAAATATCTGTGACCTCCTGCTGAGTAAAATCCTTAATTATTTCCCTAAATACTGTGTCATCTCCTTGGTTCTCCTGTTTCCACCTCACTATTGGGCATGCTTCTGCCTGAGAAACTTCTTCCTCTAACATTATTTCAAGTCCTTGCTCTGACTTCCTTACATCATTGTGACAACTAGGCTGGGTCTCTACAAAGGTCTATGTTCATTTCTTTTGTCAGCCTTCAGCTTCTTCTGAGTTAAATGAATAGCCTTTTCTTCCCCCTGAGGTCCCCCAGTCTGCTATTTTAAAGGAGAGCCCAAAGGCTGAGAATTCCCATAGCTAACTTTTTTTCATCTGAATTTTTTCCTTAAGCAGATCATCTCTGTTTTTACACATAATACCTGTTAATAAAATCCAGTCTCTCCTACTACCGTGGTCTAATTGGAATTCCTTGCAAGTACTTTTCCAAGGCTCCAGGTTCCCTCTCTTGTAACCTCGTTTCCCAGTTTTCACAGGCTCCAGTGCTTTTAGCCCATTCCCTGACCAGTGAGGAATCCGTTAAATCATCCCAACCCAGGATACTAGTTTCTTCCTCTAAATCCTTTCTGTCTCCAAATAGAGATTATAACTCTGAGATCCTGTTTGTGATACTAAATGTATCACCATGACAATATTCACAGCACTGGTGGTAACTATGAATATGCTGGCATAGTTCTCAACTGCAAAGTATAAAAGACTTTCCATATAGATGGCAGAAGAAAAACATTTATTTAGATACCAGAAAGCCAAATTCCAGAACCAGAAAGCTAAATCTGTCATGGTGACCAAGAAGTTAATAAAAGTGATCACTGCAGGGGGCAGAGCCATTCCCAAGCCTCCTCCCCACCTATGGCCTTCTCACAAGCAAATACACACGAGCCCCAAGCCTTGCTATACCTTCCTCCTTCATCCTCTCTCCTCTGACCCAATCACACTCACTCACTTCCTCCCAGTTCTGTTCCATCCTTTCTGTTTTGCCTGTTCAGCAAGCTCCTCCTACCACATGTGACTTAGGTCTCCAGGTGATTCAAGCAGGTCACACTGGGCCTCTTAATGAATGAGAAAGATATTTCCATTTAAATTGCTATTACAACTAGGAACATGGGTCTCAGGGGGAAGAAAAGGCTATTTATTTAGCTCATTCTCCCCCATGGACACTGTCTTAGTGGGAGACTAGGTCCCAATTTTATAGGTGGAATGTTATGCTTTAATGATTCCTGCTTTGCTTTCTTTTTAGCAAATTTTTCCAATTAATATCTAATAACATCATCTTAATAATCTAATAACTAATATCATCTTGCCTGATTTGTTAAATGGGAAACACACTTCATTTGAGGGTAGGGACTCAGGAACTGCACCATTGAGTAGTAGGAGGTTATTTTCCCCATACTATGGTTACTCCTAGGATTTTTAGAGTGAGTTGTAGCATACATTGGTACATATCACATAAATACTGCTACATACATATATTACAACTACAACTAAGTGACCCCTTTTAGGAAAATTCCTAACCTGATGAGGTGTATGGGTTGGGGCGAACAATCCAGGCCAGATAATAGAGAGGGAGGAGTTTCCTAGTTCATGCTACAAATAAATTAAGTTTGCCTTTGTTAAAATTTCAGTGTGAGCATTTATATTAAGCAAACTGCAAATTAGGGACTGATTTATTGTTTTGTTGCTTATCCAGACTTAAGAAAATGATGGCTATGTTTGTAATGCAGGTTAAACCTAAAAGTGTGTTGGAGGGTGGTTAAAACATTTATCAGTACAGCTCTGATTACATCCTAGAGATCAACTGGGAGCTATGGCAAAGGTACGGGATCAAAGAGTAGGGGAGGGCCACGATCCAATTCCTGTCTAAAGAGAAGCATGGCACTTGTGCGGAGGATGGCTTGGAGAGCAAAGATTAGGGCAATGAGGTGGTGAGAGGATGAGAGATCCTGAAGTAGGGCGGTGGCTCTGTGACGGAGGACAGAAATATCGTGGAGGTCGTCCTGGCCAAGTTGTGCCAAGGGATTGGATGTGGAAGGGGACTGCAAGGCTGCACAACTTGGGTGGCATCTTGTTAAGGGCCCTCAAATTACCGATTGCCCTTGAAGGGTTGTTGCCGCTACTCAAGTCATCAGGGCAGCCCCTCCTTAACAGGTTAACTTTGTCATCTACAAAGACCCCAGAATCCTTTACTGCCCAGGACTGAAAAAACCACCCACGCGCAGGCGCACTCACTTAAGAAGGGTGGGGGTGGGGTAGGCAGGACTTCGCCCTGTGCACCCGCAGCGTCGGCAGGCTGGGGGCGGGGCTCGCGGGACATCCGAGGAGGCGGTTGGGCGACCGAGCTGTCTGCTGGCTGGTCCTGGGCCGTCCTGCTTCCTCCTACCTAGGCTGGGCAGCCCCGCCTCGGTTATGGAGCCGAGGGTTTGAGGAACCGTGGTCATTGACTGGCTTCGAGAGGTATCAGCGGAGCTGGGGGCGGGGCTGGAGAGGCCTCCTGGGGCTTTGTACCCCCACCCCCCAAGGCCTAGCCTTGTCTGTGTCCTTCACTAAGTCAGGCCCCTCATCTGGGTCGGCCTGGATGGTCATGGTTAGTGAACACCCCTCCCCCACCCTCCCATACCCGGCCCCGAGACCTCATCCGTATTGGCTCAGCAGCCTAGGCCCGCCCTGTTAGCCTAGGCGCATGCGCAGAGCCCTCCAGTCTGTACCCAGAGTGGTACGAGGCACGTGGAGCCCTGAAGGCCACGTGCTGCTCGTGAATCTTGCCTTTTTCTGACGTTTGGAAAAAGCTTTTAAGTTCTGCTGTAAAGAAGTAAAGTCCAGGTCAGGGGTACGCTCACGCTAAAGAGATCTGTGAATGGAATACTTGTATTAATTCCCCATATATAGTTAGGATGTTAAACTTTTCTAAAAAAATTATTTTTAGTTTTCAGTATTTACTTCCATAAGTTTTAAATTTTCTCCGCCTCCCTTCCTTCCCCCTCCCCAAGACGGCATGCAATGTGATATAGGATCTACATCATTTTTATTAAACAGATTTTCATATTAGTCATGTTGTATAGAAGAATTAGAATGGGGAGAACTATGAGAAAGAAAAAAACAAAACAGCAAATAGTAGGCTTTGATCTGCTTTCAGACTTCATATGTATTCTGGATGTGGATGGCATCTTACATGAGAGTCTTCTGGAGCTGTTTTAGGTCCTTGCCTTCCCGAGAAGAGCTAAGTTTATCAAAATCAGTCATTGCACAATGTGGGTGTTAACTCAGTGTACTGTGTTCTCCTTGTTCTACTCACTTCACTCAGCATCAATTTAAATGAGTCTTTCCAGGTTTTTCTGAAGATTGCCTGGATGCTAGACTTTTATTGGAGATATTTAATGTAAACTTTTTGATGAGTTGATTTTTAAAATATAATCGAATCAGGAGATTAACTCAGCTCTTTTAAGGGGGAAGCATAAAATATTTATTTTCACCAAATACCAGTGATGTCTTCATGTGGCATTGGCATTATTTTAGTTCTTGAAGACTGTTATTGGAACAAACTCTGGCAGGTCACAGGATCATAAATTTAGAGCTGGAAGGGGCTTTAGAGGTCATATACTCAAACCTCAACGTTTTACATAAAAACTTTAGACAAAGAAAAGTTAACTGATCTGCCTAGAGTCTAATAGATGTCAGTGGTAAAGGCAAGATTTGAACATTGGTCCTTTTCAAATCCAATACTCTTTTCATTAATCCATTTTGGAAAGGCTTTGTGTAGACTATATTTGAGCCTAACAATAGAGAATAAGTAGAGAATCAATGTGCGCCCCCGCCCCAGTGGATGAATTCTTTTTGTCTACCTAGTTGTGCACGGTTGCATTTTGCATCATCAGTGAAAGGAGAATTCTTACAGATAAAACCGTGAATCTTTAGAAGAATCTGAAATCTAGCAATTTCTGAGACAGGTGACCAGATTTTACTTTTTTATTGATGAACTCAATATTCATTTTCTGTCTTTATATAGTTTATAGCAACTCTATGCCCTGGGGATACAGAGACAGAAAATGAGAGTTCCTTTTCTCTATGAACTTACATTTTATTGGCACAATATAGTAAGTACACAGATAGGCAGACACAAGTTAATATGAAGGCTAGCGCACTAACAAGTAAAAAAATCAGCAAATTATTTATGGAGGAAGTCCTGTTCAGGAAATACATTTCAGACATGGGGTCTAGGGATCTTACTTACAATTCTTTTTTTTAATAGCGTTTTTTACCCCAAGTTAATATGTCAAGAAAATTTTTAGCATTCATTTTTACAAAATGTTGATTTCCTAATTTTTCTCCCTCCCTTCTTTTCCTTCCCTTCCCTCTTCTGAAAATGGTAGGTAGTTTTATATAGTTTTTACATGTACTATCATATAAAAATATTTCCATATTAGTCTCAGGAAGGAAGAAACAGATAAAAATGGAAAAAAAGCCATGAAAAAGACTAAAGTAAGTGAAAAAAATATGCCTTGATCTGGATTCAAAGTCCATTAGTACTTTATGTGACTATGGATAGCATTTTCCTTCATAAGTCCTTTGTACTTGTCTTGGATTATTATGTTGTTGAGAAGTGAGTCACGCATAGTTCATCATCTCACAATGTTGCTTATATTATGTACAGTATATTCTTGGTTCTGCCCATTTCACTTTTTACCAGTTCCTACAAGTCTTTCCAGGTTTTTCTGAAATCGTTCTGTTCATTATTTCTTACTGCACAATAGTATTCCATTACATACATATATTACAGCTTGTTCAAGTATTCCCCAATTGATGGGCATCCCCTCAGTTTCCAATATTTTGCCACCACGAGAAGGGCTGCTTTGAATATTTTTCCACATGTATGTCCTTTTCCCTTAATCCAGTGATTCTGATATTGTCTCTCCTAGATCTGTTTTCCAGGTCAGTTGTTTTTGCCATGAGGAAAATTTTATTTTCTTTGTTTTTTTCATTCTTTTGAATTTGTTTGATTGATTCTTGATGTCACATAGAGTCATTAGTGTTAGAAGTAAGCCCATCTAACAAGCCCCCAACAGTAAGAAACATGCTCATCTTAAATAACGAACAATACCTGTTGTGAAATCAGGAAAGCTTTTATTAGTCTTTACATCCATTCCCCCTGAATGGATGGGTAGCCTACCCAGTAAGGTTACAGGACAACTACAACTCGTTCAGAAAGACAGGGCTTCTTATACTGTTTTCTGATCTTTGGATCTCCCATGATATCCCCTGGCCATGTAACTCCACGTTCTCCTCTCTGATAGGCCCTTCCTCACACAGCTCTTTGGACCTGCACATTAGTTTCTGACCTTTAACCTGTCCATGCTAGGTTACAACCTTTATCACCTAGGAATGCGGAAAATAGAACTTTCTTACTTTCCACAAAATTCTCCTTTTTTTTCTTTATTAAAATTTCTTTTTCCACCTAAATCCAATAAATACCTCCTTACATTCTTTCCCCTACGAATTCTTCCCTTTATTTATCTCTCCTTTATGTGACTATGGGTAGCAACCAAAGTTGACTGATGCATTGACAAATTACAAGGGTGGGGGTGGTCCTCTTTCATAAGTTTAAATACAGGGATTCAAAATACAAAGGCAGATCAATGAATTATCCATTCAGAGGTTCCATTTCATATACCATCTTATATGGGGAGGAACATAATCTAATACAGTTTTCTGGTCTGGATGCTCCTTCAAGCCATCTTCAGCACATCTCAGTATCTTCTTTCCTTTGTCGTCTTGTAGAAATCCAGATGCCCACTCTCCTACAAAACTGACCTTAATGCAATTTTAGATGACCATTCCTAAGCTTATCACTCTTACAAAATCAAAATTGAAACTTTGGCCAATTGTCATGTTTAAGAAATTCACATTAGAACCCAGTTTTTGCATTTTACATTAATTCACTATTCATTTCCCTCATCAGGAGATGAGCTTTCACTAAGGAGTCAATATCAGGCTCCAGCACTTACACAGTACATATCATAAAACAATTCCAATTTCTGGTCATGTGATGCTTCCTTTTTTGTTTATTTATTTTAAGTTTTCAACATTCATTTCCACAAAATTTCGAGTTCCAGATTTTCTCCCCATCTCCCCCCCAAATGCCAAGCATTCTGATTAGCCCTTCCACCAATCTGCCCTCCCTTCTAACACCCCTCCCTTCCCTTATCCCCCTCTTCTCTCTTATCCATAGGGCAAGATAAATTTCTATACCCCATTACCCGTATTTCTTATTTCCCAGTTGCATGCAAAAACAATTCTCAGCATTTATTCCTAAAACTTTGAGTTCCAACTTCTCTTCATTCCTCCCTCCTCACTCATCCCCACTGAAAAGGCAAGCAATTCAATATAGGCTATATATGTGTAGTTTTGGGTTGTGTAAGACTAACTATATTTCCCTCCATCCTATCTTGCCCCCCCATTTCTTCTATTCTTTCTTTTGACCTTGTCCCTCCCCAAGAGTGTTTACTTCTAATTGCTCCCTCCTCCCATTTGCCCTCTCTTCCATCATCCCCCCCATCCTGTTTATCCCTTTCTCCCCTACTCTCCTGTACTGTAAGATAGGTTTTCATACCAAATTGAATGTGCATATTATTCTTTCCTTGAGCCAAATGTGATGAGAGTAAGCTTCATTTTTTCCCTCTCACCTCCCCTCTTTTCTCCTCCATTAAAAAAGCTTTTCTTTTACTCTTTTATGAGAGATAATTTGCCCCATTCCATTTCTCTCTTTCTCCTCCCAACATATTTCTCTCTCACCCTTGAATTTTATTTTTTTTAGATATAATCCCCTTTCTATTCAACTCACCCTGTGGGATGTGTGTGTGTGTGTGTGTGTGTGTGTGTGTGTGTGTGTGTGTGTGTGTATGATCCCTCCAACTATCCAGATACTCGGAAAAGTTTCAAGAGAGTTACAAGTATTATCTTTCCATGTAGGAATGTAAATAGTTCAGCTTTAGTAAGTCCCTTGTGAGGTCTCTTTCCTGTTTACCTTTTCATGATTCTCTTGATTCTTGTGTTTGAAAGTCAGATTTTCTTTGCAGCTCTGGTCTTTTCATCAAGAATCCTTGAAAGTCCTCTATTTCATTGAAAGCCCATTTTTTTCCCTTGAAGTATTATACTCAGTTTTGCTGAGTAGGTGCTTCTTAGTTTTAATCCCAGTTCCTTTGACTTCTGGAGTATCCTATTCCAAGCCCTTCCATTCCTTAATGTAGAAGCTGCTAGATTGTGTGTTATCCTGATTGTATTTTCACAGTACTTGAATTGTTTCTTTCTAGCTGTTTGCAATATTTTCTCCTTGGCCTGGGAACTCTGAAATTTGGTCACAGTATTCCTGGGAGTTTCTCTTTTTGGATCTCCTTCAGGAGGTGATTGGCACATTATTTCAATACTTATTTTGCCCTCTGGTTTTAGAATATTAGGGCAGTTTTCCTTGACAATTTCATGAAAGATGGTGTCTAGGCTCTTTTTTTGATCATGGCTTTCAGATAGTCCCATAATTTTTAAATTGTCTCTCCTAGATCTGTTTTCCAAGTCAGTTGTTTTTCCAGTGAGATATTTCACATTATCTTCTATTTTTTCTTTCTTTTGGTTTTGTTTTGTAATTTCCTAGTTTATCATATAGTCATTAGCTTCCCTCAGCTCCACTCTCATTTTTAAAGAACTATTTTCTTCATTGAGCTTTTGAACCTCCTTTTCCACCTGGCTAATTCTGCTTTTTAAAGCCTTCTTTTCCTCATTGGCTTTTTGGACCTCTCTTTCCAATTGAGTTAGCCTATTTTTAGAGGTGTTATTTTCTTCAGCATTTTTTTGGGTCTCCTTTAGCAAGCTGTTAACTCACTTTTCAAGCTCTTCCATGTCCTGAGCCCATTTCATATTCATTTTTGAGGTACTGGATGCAGAAACCTTGATTTCCTCTGACAGTGTGCATTATTCTTCCTCATCAAAAAGATGGAAGGAAATACCTGTTCACCAAAAAAGTAACCTTCTATGGTCTCCCCCCCCCCCCATTTTTGGGCATTTTCCCAGCCAGTTACTTGACTTTTGAATTCTTTGTCAAGAGTAGGGTCCTAGTGCTCTTCCTCACCCCAGGACCACGCTCAGGGCTGAGGTTCAGATCAGCTGCTCAATTCCCCCAGGGACTTTAGACTGAGTTCTTCACAAATGGACAGCCACTATTGCCGTCACCACTGTAGCCACCTGGGGCCAGTACTTGGGAGGGTCCTGCTCCCCTCTTGCCCTGTTGGAATAGCCATCTTACTGACCTTTGAAGCTTTCTTTGACACTTGTGGGTTGAGGGATCTGAGACCCTCCCTGCTAGGGATTCTGCCCTGGAAGCCTGTTCCAGTCCTGTTCCTCCTGGTGCCACGCAGCCAAGGCTGGGCTCAGCTCAGCTCAGTTTTCCATGGGATAGACCTTTCCTGTCAGCCTTCCAGGTTACCTTCGGCTGGAAATCTCTTTCACTCTGTAGTTCTGTGATTTCTGCTGTTCTTGAATTTGTTGAGAGTCAGTTTTTACAGGTATATTATGGGCTGTGGGGGAAAAGCTAGTGTATGTGTGCCTTTCTCCTCCATCATCTTGACTCTGCCCCCTTAATTATTTCTTAAATGTGTGGTAGAATTCATCTATGAATCCATTTTCTTTTTTTTTTATTTTGTGGGGTCAAATTTTATTTTATTTTAAAATTTATTTATTTTTATTTATTTTTAGTTTTCAATGTTCATTTTCACAAGATTTTGAGTTTTAAATTATCTCTCCCCTCCCCTACCTGGAACACCATGCATTCTGATTATCCCTTTCCCCAATCTGCCCTCCCTTCTATCACACCCTTCCCTTCCCTTATTCCCATCTCCTAGTCTTAATCCTTCTTAACCACTCTGGAGCATTTGATACTGATGATCAACTCTTTTTTTAAATACTTACTCCTTTCTGGGTTTTTGTAACATTGCTTGTCCTTGGTTATCCTCCTCTTCTGCTGACCTTCTACACCCCACACACTAACTGTAGGTGTCCCTCAATTCTACTCTGGATTCACTTCACTTTTTCCTCCATATTATCTCACTTTGTGACCTAATTAGCTCCCATTGATTTAATTATCATCTCTATGCAGATAATTCCTAGATCAATAAATCCAGCCTTAGTCCTAAATTCTTAGCTCCAATCATATATCATCAGTAGTTGGTAGATATTTCAAACTGGATTTCCAGGAGACATCTCAAATTTAACATGTCAAAAACAGAACTCACGACCTTTTCCACTAAACCCTTTCCTATCCTGAACTTCTCCATGTCTGTCAAGGGCATTACTGTTGTAATCACAAGTTTGAAACCTAGGAGTTATCCTTGACTCCTTACTATTTCTTTTTCCTCCTCCCCTATATATCCAAGCTGTCACTAAAGCCTACTTTACCTCTGCAATATCTCTCATACATTCCCTCCTTTCTCCTGACACTGCCACCACTCTGGGGCAAGCCCTTATCATTGCATACTTGGACTGTTTTTGCATTAGCCTGCTTGTGGGTCTCTCCCCACTTCAATCCATCCTCTATTCAGCCACCAAAACAATTTTTCTAAAGCACGAGTCCAACCAGTTCAATCCTTCCACTCAGTTAACTCCAGTATCTCCCTGTCACCTCTAAGATCGAATTCAGAGTTCTGTTTGGTATTCAAAGCCTTTTATAAATTATCCCCTCCTGCCTTTCCAGTCTCCTTATACCTTTTTTGCCAACAGATACACTTACTATTGACACTGACCTCCTAGCTGTTCCTCAAACAAGACGTGCCATATCTTGCTTTTGTGCATTTTCTTTGACTGTTCAGCATGCCTTGAATCCTTCTCTCCTCAACTATGCCTACTGACTTCGCTGGCTTCTTTTAAGTCACGGCTAAAATCACATCTTTTACAGGTAGCCTGTCTCTTAATTCTAGTTCCTTCTCTCTGTTAATTATCTCCTGCTTATCCCATATATAACTTGCTTCATACATATTTGTCATCTCTTCTATTAGACTGTGAGTCCCCTAAGAGCAGGGACTGTCTTTTGCCTCTTTTTGTATCCCTGGCACTTACCACAGTACCTGGCATGTAACAGGTGCTTAATAAACATTTTTTGATTGATATCACTCTTATCCAACATAACCAATCAGTAATAATGATATATATATATATATATGTATATATTCTTTCTTCATACCATTTCTCTCATCTAGTCTCTTCTCTCTACTCACAGAATTGCTGCCTTACTTAAGTCCCTCATCATTTCTTGGCTAGTCTATTGCATCAGCCTCTCAGATAGGTTTCCTTGCTCCAAGTCTCTTTCCTCTCTAAGCTATCCTCCACATCAAAAGTGATTTACCTTATGTTCAGATAGACTATTCTTTTACTCAGTAATCTCTAGTGGCTCCTAATTACCTCTAAATTCAAATACAAACTATATTGTTCTGCATTTAAAGTCATCCACAACCTGATTCTGATATGCTTTTGCATATTTATTATATATTATTCCCTTTCACACAATCTCTGGACCAGTTAAACTGCCTTTATACACATAGCATTCCATCTGCTATTTCTCTACCTTTACACATGACTGAACTCTCTCCTTTCCTCTACTTCTTGTAATTCTTCCCTCCATTCAAAGTTCACACCTTTACTGATCTCTGCAGCTAGTTGTTTTCCCTTCTCTTCTCTTACAGTTGCCTTGTACTTATTTTGTATGTACTTACATATGCACTTGTGGAAACACAAGCCTAAGGAGAACCCTAGAAAACTGAAGCTTCTTGAGGACAGGGATTGTTTTATTTGTATCTTTGTCTTCTCAGTGCTTGCAATAGTGATGGACGCTTAGTAGGTGCTTAATTAATATTTGTTGATTGGCTTAAATCAACTAAATAAGAAAAACTTCGAATTGGGACGTGTAGGAATTTGCTTGCAGTTATGATGGTTTTCATAGGCCATAGGGGATGGGGCTGTTTTAGAGATTCATATAGGGTTGATGGTGTTTTGGGCATTTTGTGCTTACATTGGAAATTGGATGGGAATTAGAGCACAGAAGAAGATAGCAATGGGAAAGAGATTTTGCCATAATAATTCCTTTAGGAAGGGGAGAATAATGCTCCTGAGCTGGATTTTCTTTTGAACTATTTGTTGGTGAAAACCTGTAGTAGGGAGATTTGAAATGAATTGATTCTTCCTAATAGGTTAGGCTGCAGACATGTAAGAGTTGCCTTTTGAACAGAAACCTCATCACCCTAAGTGTAGTTGTGTATGAATAAATATTGTGACTTTTTTTTAAAAAGGAGAAAATGTGCTATTTCTGAGTATTATACTCACTTAGAGCTAGCAAACATTCCCTTTTATCAAAATTACTTATTTTCATTCAGTCAAAATTTTGCTTATCGAATATTTTTTTTAATCTCATTACATACTGCTTAGTGCTATATTGATATACACCTATCTCCAAAGTGTAAATAAATACTTTGTTAAAAAAAAGTTGTGTATAAAACATATTTCTTTACCTTGACTCCTGTTCATTAGTTTCCTTGATAAAATTTGAGAAGTAGTTTATGGAAATACAAGTTTCTAAATTGATAGATTAAAAATAAAATAGTAGTTTTTATTAAAATTATAAAACTCATCAAATATAAGCTTCAAAATAAAGTAACAAAAAGTATCAGCAACTTGTGGTTATAATGTGAATTAATGGCAGGGCACAGTATTTTGTGGAGGCAGAGAGTCCTAATGCTTTTGTAGTTTGGTCCTGTTTTTTAGTATTTCAGTTTTAGCTGGAAGTTCACTCCTAGAGTACACCCAGAAAATAGTCCTTTTGTAAGTTGTAAAAGTCTGAATTTTTAACAAGCCTTACAGGATTTATATTTTTGTTTATACCTGAATATGATATTTTGAATAAGATAGTATTTTCAGATATGGCAAATGTGGAAGTTATTTAACTTGGCTGTGTGTATTTGTTATAAGGGCTGTGTGTGTGTGTGTGTGTGTGTGTGTGTGTGTGTGTGTGTGTGTGTTTTCCTAATTCTAGAGTATGAGAGTAGGACAGGAGTGGGGTTGCTAAAAAAAAAAAAGAAAAAAGTTATTGAAATATCTTTTAAGTGATATATACACATTCACTTATGTGTATTATGTACTTAAAAAGAAAAATAACCTCTACATAGAGAGCTGTACTTTTATGTACAATCCTCTTTTTCTGTTCTCTATTTGTGGAAGTGCCCCTTTTATTTAGTTTAAAATAAAAACCATTAATTTGATAATTTAAAACTCCATGAGAGAGTAGTAGGATTGAGCTCTGGAGGGGACTATGAATGAATGAATGGAAAGCATTGATTAAATGCTTACCTTAATAATCGTGGCAGCTAACATTAATATAACATTCACTATGAGCCAGCCCTTGTACCAAGAGCTTTACAATTATTATGTTATCATGGTCTTCATTTTACAGATGAGGAAAATGAGGCAGACAGAAATGTTAAGTGACTTGTCCAGCATCACACATCTAGTATCTGAGACTAGGTTTGAACTCAGGTCTTCCTAACTCCAGGCTATAAAAGCTATCTGTTAAACCACTTCGCTGCTTATATGCTCAGCCCAATGAAATAGAAATACAAAAGCAAGACAAAGTCTGCCTTTAAGGAGCTTATTATATTGTAGAAGAGAAGAGATAACACAGGAGGGAATCGTGGTTTGAGAAGTGTGTTTAGATTTGAGAAGTCACAGGGATGGTTAGTGGAGTAATAGGGGAATCAGGTGGTAAACCTTTTCCAGAAGCTAATGGTGCAGGAAGTAGAAGGGTATCATCTATGTGGCAGTACATCAGAGGGCAAAGAGAAAGCTTGAGTGGATGGTCAAATGGAATATAATGCATGGTCTGGGTTTTTTGTCTTTATATACTAGGCCATATATGTTCCTATGGGCTGATTCACCAGTCAACACAATATATGGCTTCAGGGTTATGGTTCCAAAGCTGATTGGATTAAGTCAACCAGGGCAGGGTCTCATAAAACTTATTGGTCAGTAGGTTGGATGGAAGGTGATGGTCAGGGTTGATTATGGCCAGATGGGATATGAAACATGGTCTGGAACCAGCTAGATATAGTGGGTTATGTATGTTTATACTAGGCAGTACACCAATCACAATAGCAGAATCCTAGGCTGCTATTTCCATATCTGAATAAGATTAAATCACCCAGGGCATGGATGTAGAGGAATCATTGGCAAAGTGTTAGTGGGAGAAGGTAGCTGGTTAGCATATGATATACATGGTTTAGGATCTGAGGATGGCTAAATATAAATTGGCTCTATATATTTGCACCAGCTGACTCATGGTCCTCAGATGAGTTTAACCTCATTTTATACTTGAAGAAACTGAATCCCATCGAAGTTAAATGCCACAGTCACATAAATAGTAAGTAATGATAATGTAATTTGCACTCAGGTCTTTTGATCCAAATCCAGTAGTTTTCCCACTAGTTACTGCCTATTAAAAGCTTATATATGGTGCAAAAGAACAGTGGCAGAAACACATTCAAAGTATTGGCTTAAAAACCCTATACATAGTCTTGTTTTCATGTTTATGTTTGTGTTTTTTAACTTTAGGCTTTGAAATAATCAGAAGAGAGAGAGTAAAAGAACACGTAGGGAAGAAAAAGATTTCTGTTGCATTGATTGCTTCTCACCCTTGCCTCTTTCAGTAAAAACATGTCTACATTTAAATATTGTTAAATATATAACTTTTATTTTCTTTTGGCCCCCATATAGTGGTGAACTTTTCTTCAAAACAGAAGAATGACACTGTGTAAGCTGTTTAAACTTCTTCTGTGGAAAAATTATATCTTAAAGGTAGGTATATGATGCATCTGTCAAAAAATGTGGGACTTTGGGAGAGATTAACCATTTAAAAGAGTTTTTGAAAAAATTGTTCAAAGAAAATAAAAACCACCTGGTTAGCAAATATATAATTTTCTATAATGGATGATATCTCCATATATACATACATATGTATATAATTGTCTCATTTTTAAAGAAAATATCTTTGATATGAATTCAATTTATTACACAAAAGATCATTGGAGCCCTTCCAAATAACTCATTTCAGTTCTTGTTTTTCCTTTTCTGGACATAGTGCAGTGAACCTAGAAGAAGAACCCCTTTCTCCGCATGCCTTTTATTTGGGTCTTGTTTTGATTTAACATGAAATTTCTCATTTTTCTTTTAGAAGCGCATGTTTCTATCAAGCCTCTTTGAAGTGTTATTGCCATTTTTGTTTGCTGGAGTTTTAATTTCATTTCGTTTGAAGAGCAAACCACAATATAAGGATTCTGTAAGATATAATACTTTTTTAATTGATGATCTACCAGACAACTATGCTGAAAATTTTCCACCAGATTTCCTTTGGCTACTTTATCTCCCTTCTGATAGTGATGCAGTGAAGACTATTACTCAAAAAGTGGCAAAGTCCTTCCACTTTGTTTTAAAAGGTGAGACTTTGGGGAGGAAAAGAGCTTTTTTGTAAAGTATTTGAAAGTTGTTTTATAATTTAAAAAAGTGATTTATGCTGGACCCATAATTTTATATAAGGTTCTAATCTCATTACCTCAAATATATGTATATATGTATATGTACACATATGAATTGTGAAATTGAAAGTATAGAAATAAAATTAAGCTAAAATAATTTTGAAATGTTGAGGTCAAAACAATGGTATATGTGTGGAGGCTAGCCTGCAATTATTAACAAGTTGTAATAATTTATTACTAATAATTAGAAATTAGTTCTATTTTTTAATAGTGCTTTACAGTGGACTCTATAAAATCTTCATATAAGCAGTCCCCAAGATTGTGAAGGGAAAACATTCTGTTATGAAGGTTAACTTATGTGTTTATTGTTTGTAACATAGAATGCATTTTCCCGTAGAGGAAAACCTATTTAAATGGCTAGATTTTTCAGATTAGTTTGTAGAACGTTAATCCATAATAACTTAAATTTTATTGTCAGAAGTAGAAGACTATTAATACTAATAGAATTGCTCACCCTCACATTGTGTCTATAGTATGCAACATACCTTCCTTATATTAGGCCTGTGAGTGGCAAAGTACAAGTGCTAGACTCTTGTCATTCTCATGTAGAAAGAAAGAAAACTGGCATCAGAAAAGTGAAGGGATGTGACTGAGTGGCATTGACAAGACTTGAATTCAGGCCTTCTGACTCCAAATACATGGCTTTTTCTGCTGTACTAATCACTACGTTTCATTGGATTGCTGTGGGAACATGTTTTCTGAGTTCAAACTTACTACAGGAAGAACAAATTTTTCTCTACAGCTCTGGCAGTGATAGCAGGGAGTCACTGAGTAGAGAGAAATGTGGGCTTAGTGATAGAATATTAGGCAGATTGGTAGCTTGTTAAAAGAGTGTTGGTTAATGTATTGATTACAAACTAGATAGAAGTCTGCTGATAGGCTAAGGGAGTCTCTTTAGATTTTTCTTTTTCTTTGAACATTTTCATTGGTCTTTTTTTTTTTTAATATCACCAGCATTTCTCAATATATTTCTCTTCCTACTACCAAAGAGTCATCTCTTATAACAAAAGATTAGAAAAAATCTCAACCAATTCAGCAAATAAACTAAGTTTGACATTATATGTAGTGTTCCACACTTATAAATCCTTACTTCAGCAAAGAAAGAAGGTATATTGTTGCATTCCTAACTCTCTTAGCTGTTGTTTTTCTGGTTCTCCTTGCTTTACTTTGTATCAAGTCATATATTTCTTTCCATGTTTCTCTGTATTATTGTAGCTGATCTATATACATTTATTAAGTGCTTTTGAGCCCTAGGAGTACAAATAAAAAATGAAACAATCCCTGACCTCAAGGATCTTACCTTATAATGGAGGAGACAAGATATATATGTGTAATATGTAATTGCTATGGATATATTACCCTAAAATCCACCAACTAATGATGTCATTGAACTGGGTTTTCTTGATCTGATTTGCTGAGATTTCTTGCTGAAAGTCTGTAAACATTTGATCTGCGTTGAGATTTCATATTTAATGAGACATTTGGAAGTCATTCAGTGTCTAGTAAGTGGAATATATAGCCAAACATGTATACATACAGCCAAAGC
>CM053769.1:36188116-36236658 GCA_028658325.1 Potorous gilbertii | reverse complement strand
CACCCACTCCTTCCTCCTTTTTTTGTATATATCAACACCTCAATTATATAAGATCATTTTCCCTAACCTCTGCTTCCATTCTTCTTTTAAGATTATCAAACCATAACAGAACCACTCTCAGGCCATCCATTTTATTAGACTTCTTCTATAACCCCTGATAATGAGGGATTCAAAAGGGATATAGCTATCATCTCCTCATACTAGAATGTAAAGAGTTTTTTTTTTGTTTAATCTCATATAATACTACCTTAATATTAAACTCCTCTTAACTGTTCCTATGTAGTAGTGGCTACTAAATTTTGTGTGTTTCCTCAGTACTTCTTTCCTTTCACTTTGTCCTACAGTTAAGGGCAGCTAGGTAGTGCAGTGGATAGAGCACCAGTGCAGGAGTCAGGAGAACCTGAGTTGAAATCTCACTCCAGACACTTGACACTCACTAGCTGTGTGACTTTGGGCAAGTCACTTAACTCCAACTGCCTCATCCTGGGTCATCTCCAGTCATCCTGATGAATATCTGGTCACTGGATTCAGATGACTCTGGAGGAGAAGTGAGGCTGGTGACCTGCACAGCCCTCCCTCACTCAAAACAAAGTCAAGTGCAAGGCATGTCATTATTTCTCTGATGGCATGGTCTTCTTCGGCAACAAAGGATGAACACACATCCTACAGTTAAAATTTGAGGGCATTTTTCCGTTATAATTTTTTGAAATGTGATGTCTTTTAGGTGATCGAATGGTTCTGAAATTATCTCTCCTCAATCTATTTGCCAAAAGAGTATTTTTGTAATGAAAAACTTGACTCCAAAAGTACTATATAAATTTTAGCTAGAAGTAGGAGTAGTCATAGTCCCTGAAGTCTAAAAAAAACCCCTTCCTTACAAATAATATATATTGCTGTGATATGTACATGTATATGATATGTCCCACCTACATTTTAGACCTACAGTTACTGAAGTCGCCTATCAAGCAACATTTTACACTGTGCTATGTCTATTACATCTATTATTGGTATGAATAACATCCCAAGATGATTATTTGGTGACCTGAATTAATCATTTTTTCATACTAAGCACATATTAAGCACTAATATCACTTTAACGTTATGATTGTATAATTACAGATGTCAGGGGTACTACAGCTGATGTTTCAAGGGACTACAAGATTTCCTACCATAAAAAAGAATGTAACAAGATATTGGAGACCAACTATCCACTGGTGGAAACAAATTCCTCAGTGTTCATCTACTTGATCCCTAGGGAGGCAGGAAGGCTCTGAATGAAAGGTTAGACTCTACTGCATACAAAGACAAGGAGGGAAAAGAGCCTTCTCAGTGGATCAAGACTTGAAAGCAGAATTAGAGTGAGAGCAATATGTGGTCAGACAAGCGTACCAGGTTTCCATGGAGAAGTCTGGAGCCATGGCTCCTCCTATCAGTGTGAATAGAGAGATAAGATTCAAGCAGTCTAAGGGCTTTTGATGTAGGTCTGTGACATAAAAGCTAGTGTTTCTGATGGATTCACCTTAGGTATCTCCTCTATTCACAAATTTGAAAGGAAAACCATTCCCAGAGAGACAGAGTCAAGGGTGTTTGTTGACTAGAAAGAAAGTCAAGCACAAAGTGGAAAGTTACGAAAGAATAGTGCTGCCCAAACAAGGTTAAGAAGACTTGAAGAAAGAGTAACTATCCCCTTATTCAGCAGTCCAACCTCCCCTATAATTCACTGACAGAAAATCAACTGAAGGGTGGAAAGTGGGAAGGGAAATCAATTATCTATCTCAATTATATTAGAAAAGGTTTATTGTGCCAAAAACAAAATACGCCAATAAAATTAAAACAAATAAATAGGGGACAGAAGGGACTGAACCTATGATGTAACCACTATAGAAGACTCCCAATAAGCAAACTCTTTCTACCAATATAGACTGCCACCTCTTCTATAACATATATAGTCTTAGAGTGGGGTGGGGAACCTGTAGCCTCGAAGCCACCTTTGGCCCTCTAGGTCCTCAAATGTGGTCCCTTGTCTCAATCCAAATTTTACAGAACCAAGCATCCACTTCATAAAAGGATCTGCTCTGTAAAACTTGGACTCAGTCAAAAGACCACCCCCAATGACCTAAAAAGCCACAGGAGGTCTCAAGATCACATGTTCCCCAGACTGGTCGATAACTGCCTGGGGTGCTCTGAAACTGAATTTGCTGAGGGTCACATACTCCATATATGTCCTGATTCTGTAGTTCACTCTGTCTCTGTCATACCATGCTGCCTCTCCTATTGCTTAGATATTAGACCCCCAACACCCAGCACAGTACTTGAAACAAGTAAGTATTTAAGAAGTTTGCTCAATTGGCCAGGAACAGAGTTCCTTTCTCTAACAAGAGTCAGGAAGAATATAATTACCTGTAAGCTTAGAGATCTGATCAGGAGAATTTTAAATTGAAAACAGACTAGGAAACCTAAGAACTAGGAAAGAAACCTAGGAAACCTAGGAAACACTAAGCTAAAGAAAATATTAAGGATGACATGACAACTAACGGAAATATTCCCTAAAAGTTCAGAAAAGGAATTTTCTAGGCAAAACAGTATTTGTTCTCATGGCCTCATATGTTTATATATAAATATGCAGATTGTGGATAAAAAACAAAAATGAGTTAGTTTATTTTAAAAATAAGGAAACAAGTATAGTCTCATGGATATCACTGATATTTGTTTGGATGTAGCCAGTTGTGAGAAATAACTCATTCAGGCTTGGGAGGGTTGAAGATAAAAGTTAAGTTTATTACACAGAACTGCAGTGGCAGGTGTCTTGTAAAACAGACACAACCCTATAGAAAAAAAAAAGCAAGCCTTAAAAACCTAGGTTCCACCACCAAGTCCCTCCTCTGTCTCCCCATTGACTGGGTAATACAAGGTGTACAACTTTCCAATATGCCTACTACACAGGTCCCTTTGATATGTTCCCCTCTTCTACCACCACAAGGATTGTATGACCGTTAAAATGCACCTTTAGTCCTCCCAGAGAAGGAAAAGTTAATATTCATAGGCTTATTACACGGGAACATTCCAAGCAAGACTTAACTTTTACTCTACTTAGCTGACTTCTAACCTCAAAACAAGATAAAACCAGTTGGATCCTTGCTTTGCCCTTTATGTTCTGTGTGAGATTTAACTCTTTTGTTACGTCTTCCATTCTGCTGTTATTCTGAACTTGTGGAAACAAATTTCTCCATTCTATTTCTCAATTTCCCTCTTCTTCTCCTAGTACTACTCTATGTTGATAGCGCCTCTGTCCTTAATAGTCCTAGGCAGAGAAATTCCCTTAGGTGGCTGATTAGCCTGATATTCCTGCATTGGCTGCAAGTCAAAATACTTAAAAGATCCCCTAGATTTCATAAGTCATGTATTACATAATTTCTGTGGAAACAAAAGTTTTCATTATTTCTTGCACAATGACTAGAATATGGAAACGACAGGGTATTATTCTTAATTTTAAAGGAACAGCCTAAAAAAGAAGACAGAGCAGAACTGTAAATCAAAAAGGTAAATCCCTATATGGAAAAAGAAGAATTCAAAGGGGAAAAGCATAGGGAAAAGAATTTAGATGAGGATTAAGAGACAGAAGCAATATTGTAATGAGAACATATTACATTCTGCTTGAGCAGAAGAAAATTGATTATAAATACTGAAAGCAGATCCCAAAGCTGGCATAGAGATAGCATATGGTAATGAAAAAGTGGAGAACTTCAAATTTTCAAACATCTGCTAGGTATGACAGAAGACAACTAGTGAATTATTCCATAATAATTCAAAAAAGATATTATCTAGGAAAAAATATTATTAATATTCACAGCTTTGGATACTGAAGTGCAAACATGAAGCGTATGGGTAAAGAAGAGTTCGTTCTTTCATAAAAACTGAAAAACTAAATAATTTGTGACTTGCCTTATTGATAATTTTATCCTTCAGAAGTGGAGGAAACACTGTTACTGAAAATGTGAAGTAGTCAACCATTCTGGAAAGTCTTTTGGATTTAAAAAGTCCTTATCCTTTGATCTAGAGATTCCACTGTTAAACAAGTATCACATTTCTTGTGTGTCTAGAGGGCAGAGTAGAAGGAAACAGTATAGCAAGCTACCCCCATCCCCTAATGCCTCCAAATGATGCTGTATGGGCCCAAGTCAAGGTCTTTGCCCCTTACCTCAAAAGAATTTGGGTCCCATTTGTCTATGGGTCCTGGAAAACCCTACCTTGAACTTTTCTTGAATTTTCCCACTTGATCTGGCGTTCACCTAAGACCATAAGTCTTTCATCATTACTATGCCCAAATCTCTGTTATCCCTAATGTATCCCAGCCCTCCATTATCTGTAATTTCCAGATATCCTTCAGGTACTTCCCACCCTTAATCCCATTCTCTTGGTTTCTGGCCTCTGACCTCTAGTCCCCCCAGTCTACTGGCTACTCCCGTCAAGACCCACCCTAAACCTCTCTTCTAGTCACCCCAGGCTACTTGGTCAGCCCTAGATCCCTTCCACACTCTTTCTGTATATGAGATCCATCTCTGCCTCCATAAAGGTGCTCAGATTCAATCTGGCCCCAACACAAGTGGCACAATTGCTCAGCTTCCTTAAGAATCTAGTCAATGCTGGGATTTCTTAAGAATCTGGTCAAGGTAGATTTTTAATAAACTTTGTTTAGGTCAAATTCATACAGGTAGGATCTGCATGTTGCTATTTCAAAGTTCCAGCACTCCTAAACCTCAACACAAAGAGATCTAGAAAATGTACTAGAAAGGAACCTGATGGAGAAATCCAAGAAAAAGTCACCTTGAGTCATTTTTCCAGGCCATGTTGACGTAGGGGGACAGAGAGATCCATGGACGCTAGGGATGGGATGTGCCCAGCATACCATAGGATGTGCAGAGCACTCCAATACCCAGGGAGAGGATGACTATCTGGGCAACAGGAAGACCCATATCTATAAAAGGTTACCTAGACATAGACTAGTGCCACCTGACAATTTTGTCACCCACTACCTTGTCCCAGGTAACAAGTAAGATGAGAAGGGACATGTGCTCAGGGTGGCATTCTGGGTTAAGGACCCCTGTAATGTATATTAGAAGTTCAAAAGCTAGCAGCAGTTCTGATCTGAATACAAATGGTGCCTGAAAGGTTAATGTTAAGTGTTACTTTCCCAGACCCCCCCCTGAGGTGGTTTGAGGTTCATTTTATAGCCCATTCAATAACTTGAGGTCCTATAACTTGAGAGTGTCTTAATGCCCTTTTCCCCATATCTTGCAATACCATACAACTTGTACCAAAACAATTGCTTTTGTCCCACTTATCGTGTGTTCCCTATCCTGTCATTCATCTTTCTCATCCTGTGTTATAACAATTTTTCCTTATCTTGCAAAAACTCATCTTCCTCATCTGGGTTGTTCTTATCCTGTCCATAATCTCCCATCCCCATAAGAAACCCTAAAAGTATACCAACATCCTGAACATCTCTATACGAGCATAACTCCTCCAAATATCGAGGTCTCATTCAACTTTCTTGTGAAGAAGATCCGTGATGCTTTTTCATGTAAAATAAAAGGTTCTCATTGGCTAAAAGAGAAGGTATAAGTAAATTCTTTCGCCCCTGAACCTGCTCTTCCAACTCTGACCTCAAAATTTAGATGCTAAAAAACAGGATCCAACTATTAATTGGACTCTACTGATCTTCTAGTCACTGGGATAATAGGTTAGCACTCTTTTCTTTGTTCTCTTTCCCCTTTTTCTGCTCCTACTGTCTCCCTGGCTGACAGACCCCTGGAGTGTTCAGACGCTGCCAACAGCATCTAAAGCTCCACTGACTTCTGGGAGGTCAGTTGGACTGTGGACTGTGTATAAGCTGAAACCCTTGCACTGGATCAGTAACACTCATTTTTCTCTCCTCTGTCCTGGGACATGTGGGATGAGCAGTGACAGGTTGATAGGAGACTGCTAGAAGGGAAATTCAGGAAGGAGATCTTAAGGAAAAGCACCTAGTGTTTCACTGTAACACAGCCTGATATCAATATAATGTTGAAAAGTTAACTGTCAAGGGCATTTCTAAACAAAACAAGCTTAGTAAGAAATTTGGTCTCCAAAACTTTTTTTAAAAAGGGCATTAGGACATCCTCAAGTTAGAGGTGTAAGGGATGATTGAATTTTGTTTCCACAGAAATTATATGAAACATGATTCGAAGTCGTACTGGTGACTAATATAAGAGATAAAACTGCTTGGAGGGGCAGGGCAGTGGGGGATATTGACCACCTGATACTCAAACATATCTAAAAGTAGGCCCCTTTTCTTTGTTCGGAGAAGGCCTTTTACTGTGTATCAAAAAATCTGTCAGACCAGGTGTGGTTCACAAAGGATGAGGTCTATTAACTCAGATGCTATCTTATATAATGGGACTCTTTCTCATGGATATCCTGGGATATCTTCAACTCATAGCTTTTGTCAATTCTCTTAGCATTGAGAAAATTCCTTTCTCATGCTATGGATGATGCAGACAAACTAAAAGCATTAATTAAATAAAATATAAAGAAAAGCAAGGGTGACAAGGGAGGGGGAAATTGACACATGGAAATGAGAGAAGGAAGTAAGGGTGGGATTTTCTGTTTTATCTGAACCCTGACCTGAACAATGGGATGCAGGAAGGAAATTCAAATCAGGATGGTTATAAAAAGCTTTTGTAATGGTCTCAAGGTGTGTTTGCACCTGTGAAGGCACCTTTTTTTACAAGAAAGGCTAGGTCACCTGTCAGAAATGACATGAAATAAAAATCTTTTTTTTCTTAATTTACTCATGGCTAGGTGGAATTCTTGGTAAGATGATTATTTCTCACAGAAATGGGGGGGCTCGCTCTGGGACTTGAAAACATCTCAAGCAAAAAGTGCTGAAGAAGGAGAGAGATGTGTTCCATTGATTTTAAAATGGTCTCATGCTTCCACACTCTCAATCATACTATTCAGAATCTCAAGACCATATTAATTAAAGAGGCCACTGTGAAGAAAGAAAAGAAGATGGGCAGAAAGGAAAAAGTAGGTACCTGTGGCAGAAAGAGGAAAAAAAGTAAGTACCTGGGGCATAAGGTAAAAAGTAAGGAAGCGACTGGGAAATCCTCCTGGACATAAGACCATGAGGATTCTTGGACAAATTAACAGGATGGGAAATAAAGTTAATAAGTAAAAAAAAAAAAAGGGAGGGGGAAGATTCCCCTAAGGAAAAGGGAAGGGATTCTCTTGTGAGCACAACTCCAGACAATCCCTTAAGGGAAAATGTTAAAATACTGGAAGACTTGACACCACAGACCAAAGCACAGAAAGTTAGCTCTAAGGCCTCTGAGAGAGAGCAGACTGTAAAGGAGACATCCTCAGCTTTTTAAAGAGACTGAGAGATCAGATGACTAAATACTTGGGATGGACCCTGACTCCCGAAAGGCAGAAGAGTTCTTAAAAGTTTACTTTGTGACTAAAGCATGGCCTGATATAAGAAAGAAGGTGCTAGAGGTAGAAGACTGGAATGATAAGTCATTGGAGGAACTAGTGAGGGAAGCACAGAAAGTGGGAAAAGAGTAGGCAGAAGGCCAGAATGGTGCTCACCATGAATTAGATGATGAAGAAAAAGCCTAAACAGGGAGGATATGTGTAAAGGTGTAAATTTGAGGGCCTGAAAAACAAAGGAGTTTTGGAAAAGGAAAGGGCCACACCTCGTCTGGCAGGCTGGATATTCCCCTGTGTGAAACAGGGGAATTTTAAAAGGGAGTGTCCTAAGCTGAAGAGGAAAAGAAAATTATCCCCTTGATAAACTTTGTGACTTATATTAGATCCTACTTGGAACCTCGAGTGAACATTAAGGTGTGGGACCTAGGAAAGAGGATGTGAAATTATCCCAGCATAATAGAGGTACTAGGCGTTACAGAAATCTGAAGGATATCCTTTTGAAATTGGCTAGAAGTCAGAGTAAAATTATAACTGAGTTTTTGATGGGTCTGAATTTGAATTCTAAATTGAATTGTTCATGCGCACTATGTAATGTCTTGCCTGTATATTTTATGTTCTGTGGTAAGAAATGTCTAAGATTTGTAATTAGAGAAAGAAAACACGTGGAAAGAACTCCTACCTTAGGCTTTCAGTAGGAGATTAAGATTCTTTTCTTTTGAATCCCCACACTGTATCTGATTTCAGGTAATATGTTTAAAACTGCAAAAATAGGGGGGTCTGCTGTCTGATAATGGGATCATTTTAAGTCTGTTTAAACTGCATTCAGAACAGCAGGACAGAATTGGGGTGAGTATGATTCTTTTCTTTTATTTGAAATGTAAAGGAACATGGAGGCAGTTCAAGTTTGAAAGATTAGGAAGTTTAAGTAGAAGGGGCTGAAAATGAAAATTTGTAGCCTGATTTGATAACCAATAGACAAAGTTATGGAAAGTTAGGAGGAATTATGTCTATCTGCCTTTCAGGATGGATCTGTGGGAGGATTTTATTGAATTTAATATGGGTACTGACTATGGCAAAGATATTGATTACTGTGGTTTGTATTTATTACTATTCAATAATTATCAAGTTCCTAAGGTGTCTGCTTGGAAGGGAAGATGATCCCCCTGCCTTCTTAGCATCAATTCAAATTCCTTAGATCTCTCTCACCTAGGCCAAAGGCAACAGCTAGAATATTGGTCTAGCATATTTTAAGCTAACATGATTTCAAAATTTTTGTAAAACCTTCTCAGAAGAATGGGAGTAAGGAGTTGAAATGTCTAAAGTAGTTTTTTTTTTTTATCTGAAGTCTCAAAGGAGGTAGGACCTCAGCTTTTTAAGGAGGCAGAAGAAAGCTTATTCAGAGCTAGAAATATACAGCCACCTGTCTTGTTAAGGAAATATATGAATTTGTGGATAATACTTCCTCTTGAAAGGCCAGGAGGACTGAACTTAATAAACACACACACACACACACACACACACACACATATACACACATATTTAAAATGTTTACATATTGTCATTTGACATTAAGAAATGTACTAACCGTATGGCCCCAAAGAAAGTTTTATGTTTTTTTCTGGAAGGGGATGATGGTGTAATTTGCTTCCCATGGATATTATAGGGAATCAAATGATTGTAAACTGTTTAACACAATGACTGGCATATATTAGACACAATATCATTATCATCTCTCTCATGTAAGGTAATTGTTCCATACCTGAAAACTTTGAAGTAGTTTATCATTTGAAAATGCAATCGATATTATCTGAAGTTTATTTTTTATTCTATTACTATATTTCTAAACTGTATTGTATTTCTAAAGTTCTCTTCAATTGTAAAATCTGAGGGAACACTGTGAGGTGGAAATGGTGTTAAAGCAATTTTTAATATGGATTTTGTTGCATATGAATGGTGGGGTTTTTTTTAAAGAAGTATATGATAAAAATTTAATAATTTGAAACTATGATGTTTGGTTATAAATAAGTAATAGTAATATACTACTGATATTTACTATAATATCAGATTTTCCATTTAAAATCTTGGCTATTATGAAAATAGGTACAGTGGTTTAAAGTTATAGTTTATTCTCTGGGCAAGGTGATTTAGAAATGCATTCACCTAAGTTGATAATGGGTTGTTTCCAGTTTTAAGTACATAATAAAGTTTAGGGCATTGTTATAATTCTAAATTGTGTAATTTGTTAATGTCACCTATATATCAGCTATACTGTTGAAAATTCAATTTCTCTTAATTAAATGTTGTTAGAATTGTACTATCAGAAAAAAATGATGAATGGGTTAAAAACCTGTCAAGTCATTCTATTTGGCCATAATTTAAGAAGTCATAAACTTCCAAGTTTTGTCTTTATTTAAAAGAAAGTTTCAGTTAAAATTGTTTTACTACAAATCAAGTATTTATAAAAGTACGTTTGCGAAAGGAAACTTGGTAATTATGCAGAGACCTTGTTTGGGATCTCCCCTTGTAATTTTTGTAAATTATGTGCAAGAAGTTTTTTGAGCAGGGAATTTAGGAATTCCTAAAATTTAGTTATTTATCATATAGTTCCTTAAATTTAGAAATTTTGTGGCATTTAGGGATTAAAAATTTCAGGATAAATTGTAAACTGTTTTTCAGAAAGGGAAATATTTTTATGAAGAAATGCTTTGCAATGTTTTCTAAAATCTTTTGTATAACTTTTATACAAAATTTTATTATAATTTTATAAATTTTTAAAAGTTTTATAAATTTCATAAAAATTTGTGTAACTTTGAGGCCTATTAAATTTCTATTTGTAAGCTAATCTGTTGCAGTAACTTGATACTAATGACAATTATATTCAAACCTACTGTGAATTTTCTGAGTTTCTGGGTGTGATCTCAATATTTGGGGACTTATGCTTAAAGGCCTTATGGGGGCTAAAAATGGATAACAGGATGGGAGGGAGACAAGGAATTTTATGGTCCAGTATAAGGGAGAAACTCTATGGTATTTCAAGATAAGGGGAAGAGACTTTAGGACAACTTCAGGTTAGAAAATAAACTAAGGGAAAGGGTAACAGTTACAGTGAGGGCCTCACAGGTAATGACCTTGGAGCCCTAGGGCTGGAAAGCCTGGAAATATTACTGAGGCAGCAGCAGGGTCAGAAACAAGCTGACCTCCAAACTTGGCTAGAAAATTGATTTCTAGTGACTAGCTTTTAGGACAAATTTAAAATTTGAAATGTGAGTCTTGATAAAGTTTGGCATAGTGCAAGTATTTGAAATCTTGCTGTTTTCAATCAAATAATTGGGTAAATTGATACTCTTATATAGTCATGTGAAAAATAAAATCCCTGGAATAAGAACATTCTTTCTAAATGTTATGGGAATAATTAAATAAAGGGGAAAGAAACAAAGGTACAAACATAACGTTGAACCATTATCCCACAGACCAAGACTAGAATACATTTAAAGTTAGTGTAGTAAAGGTGTATCTGTATGGAATAATTAAGGTTTATAGGGAAAAGAATTTACGTGTAATTTTCTTAGACGGAAGTAACTTGTGGAATACTTTTGCACTGATGGAAAAGTTAAATGTTTATACTGTGTGTTCTGTGGTACCCAAAGACCTAAAAGGTTTTATGGAGAGAAATGGGGAATTTGATTTTATGAACTAGAACAAGCGTGGAAATATATGCAAGTTATTTAAGACCCACTTTAAAGATGTTCCCTAACCAATGTAAGATTATAGTCACACCTGAAATTGATTGTTGGAGCTTACTATTCAAGACCTCATGGGATTGTTAACTAACTTTTTTTCTGAGTCTGACTCCAGGTATGGATATTAAGAAATTCTGTTGAGCCATTGATCCATGACGCCAGCAACCCTGTGAGGAATGAAGTGCAGAGGGTGTTCTCATGGGAAGGTTGGGGGAACAACTATTCTGCATGAGCTGAGATAGGACTCTTATGACTCCATTTTCCCACTATGACATCTGGCAGACCATAAGCCTGGCTCAATGCATCTGGCAGTCTATACAACTTCTGCCTGGAATTGACGTGAAGTCTGAGGAAAAAATTGTCCCTTGTTTCAGTTATGTCCCTACTCTTTTATGGCAAATTTCTATAATCAAAAGTTTTATAAACATAATAATACAACTATCAAATAACAGATTGGTATTGGAACATCTGAGGTTACTATAAGATTGAGCTATTTAACCTAGAACTTTAGCCCAAACAACAACTAACCACTTAGCCTTGATATCTGTTACTAATATATATTCCTGTATGAGTTAGGGAGCTTAAATTCTTCTTAATAATATGGAGATAATTAGGTCAAGGACGTGTGAAAACTAGATATTATTCTGTTACCTAGTTAATATCATACTTGCTCAGTTCCGTTACAATTAGTTAATGTTAAAAGAAAAATGGTTTGTGGTTTATTTTATAAATATCTGAAAAGAAACATAATATGACCAGAAGGTGAAATTGTGTTATGATTTGATATGTACTGTGTAAAATTAATTACTCAATGTATTTATGCATGTATTGGAGCTTGCTATTAATTCCTTAGTGAAATCTCAACCTCCTTATGGGGAAATTAATAATGGATTAGCATAAAATATTAAGAATCTAGGTTCTAATGTGAATTACTTAAACAATGACAATTGGTGAAGGTTCCAATTTTGATTCTATAAGGATAATAAGGGTATAAGGGTTGAATGGCAATTTAAAATTGTATCAAGATCACTCTTGTAGGAGAATGTACACAAGAAAGCAGATTTGTTCAAGAAGGTGACCATAAGATGCTGTGATGCTGTGCTGGATCAAAAAACTTCATCAGATGGTGTTCCCTGCTAGACAGCTAGCTGTACGAGACAAGGAAACTGATTGCTTGTTACAATTTTCTTTTGGGTCTCTGTATTTTTATTTACAAAGGGGACTGCCCCCTTTGTTTTGTCAATGTATCCATCAACCTCTACCCCTTCTCCTTCTCATAAATAAATACTTAAAGGAGAGATAGATGCGAGGAAGATTTCATATGGGAAGGAAAGTGAGGAGGCATTGACTAAATTTGAGAAAGATGTGGAAACAAAAAATTTTTGATACAAAAAGAAAGAGGGATTGTAAGGGATGATTGAATTTTGTTTCCACAGAAATTATGTGAAACAAGATTTGAAGTCATCCTGATGACTACTATAAGAGATAAATCTGCTTGTAGAGGTGGCAGGGTGAGTCAGTGGGGGAAGTTGGTCACCTAATAATCAACATATCTAAAAGCAGAGTCCTTTCCTTTGTTCTGAGAAGGCCTTTATCCTGTGGAGCAAAACACTGTCAGACCAGGTGGGGTTCACAAAAGATGAGATTCGTTAACCCAGATGCTGTCCTAGATAATGGGATTCTTTCTCATGGATATCCTGGGATAGCTTCAATTCATAGCTTTTGTCAATTCTCTTAGCATTGAGAAAATTCCTTTCTCATGCTATGGATGATGCAGTCAAACTAAAAGACTTTATTAAATAAAGTATAAAGAAAAGCAGGGGTGACAAGGGAGGGGGAAATTGACACATGGAAATGAGAGAAGGAAGTAGGGGTGGGGTTTTCTGTTTTCTGTGAACCCTGACCTGAACAATGGGATGCAGGAGAGAAATTCAAATCAGGATGGTTATAAAAATCTTTTGTAATTGTCTGAAGGTATGTTTGCGCCTATGAAGGGACCCTTTTTCACCAGGGTTTAGAGACCAGATCACCAGTCAGCAATGACATGAAATAAAGACGGCCAGGAGGAATTCTTGGTGAGACAATTACTTCTCACACAGGATCTCAAGTTATAGAATGGAATACAGAACTAGCCTCCAACCCACTTGGGGGCTGGAAAAGTAACCCTTAATATTAACCTTGTGAGCACTGTGTGTTGTGCAGCTTGAGCACCAGGAGCAGAACAGGCTCTCAGCTCCAGATTCTACCCCATTCTGAAGTGTCAGAAGACTAACTGGGGCACAAATCCCACAAAGGAAAACTGGCATGTCTGTCACTGAACCAGCAAAGCTTCCCAGCTGGATAACAGGGGCTAAGTCTGGTAGTGATCTACCCTTGCTTAGACCCAAACCCAGGAACTTGTAGGGCTCAGACCTGGGGGCAGCGGTGTGAAGGAGAGCACTCAGACTTGGCTCTGGATCGAGCCACTCTGGGGGCACAGAAAGTCTGCCAGATGACTCAGTGGATAGGGCAATGGGCCTTGAGTGAGACGAGGAGATTGTGAAGACTTTTCACAATGAAAATATGGGAAATATTGGATTTTCTAAATAAAATTTCTCTTCCATAAGGCCTTGAGGACAAGTTCAAATAGAATTCCTGGAAGAGATAAACCTGCATTAAAAATTGTTATCATAAATGAAATGTGAATGCTCGAGGGAAAAAATGGGAAAGAAAGAAGAGTTATGGAAGAACTGGAAAGGGAAATAATAGTTTGACATAAAAAGTTCAAAACCTTACCCAAGCAACAATATCTCTGAAAATTAGAATGGACCAAATAAAAGCAAATGATTCTATAAGCCAAGAAGAAATAGTTAAACAAGATCAAAGCATATTGCCAAGGAGATCAATGGTAAAGAAAATATACCAAGATATTTATAGCATCACATTTGTGGTAGCAAAGAGCTAAAAAGAAAAAGGCAGATGGCCATCTATTATAAAATGATTAAGTAAAATGTGTTACATGAATGGAATGAGAAATGACTATGCTTTAATCAACAATATAAGTGAGTGAAATCAGGTTAAGTGAAGACACCCCAGGTATGAATTCCCCAAAACCTCCCACTCTTCTTACCAAAGCTAAAATAAGTATCCCCCTTTGGCAAATAAAATGCTCCAGGATGGAGGAGAACTACCAAAGTTCTGTACTCCCCTCTTCACTTCCCCTTCACCACCCCCTTATACCACATCAGCATTCTTCCCTTAAGTTCCATATTTGGTAACAAAAACCCTCTTTGGTGAGCAACGATCCTTTCCTTATTCTTTGAGCTCTTTGTCTCTGGCATGGATTCCCACACTTAGACTGTATGCCTAGATTCCCAGTCAATGGGAAGAGAGGATATTGGGCTTCCACAATAGGTACTATATAATGTTATGTTCTGCTTCACTCAGGTGTACTCCCTTCCTGGAAGTGCCCCTTCTCATGAGATAGTAATAAACTCCTTTTTGCCTTCTACCTTGAGAAGCCTCTGAGTTTAATTTGAGTAAGAGTTGCTGTCCCCCACACAATAAGTAGAGAGAAGCATAGGATTATTGAGGTCTAGGGGTGCCAGGACACCAAAATCCAAGGGCAAATGGCATGCAGGTCCTGTCTCAAATGAATTCAACTCAAGCCCTCTTTCAACCAAAGGTAAGGCTTTTTAGAACACCAAAATGCGTGGGTGAGATTTTAAGAACTCCAGCTATTGCCCAGACTTTTTAAGGAATCTGAGCATTTTCTACACTTGTATTGACAGGTGGGCCAGATTAAATCTGAGTATTGGCTAGACTCTTAAAAAATCTGAGCAATTTAATGGAGGGCAAGATGAACCTTACATACAGAAAGACTATGTGAAGGTTCTTGGAGTAGTCAAGTAGTCTAGGATTACTGGGAGGTAACAGAGAAGGACTCAGAAAAACCAGGTGCCCCAGGTAAATGCCAGGGACCTGGGCCACATGGGAAAATTCAGGGGCTTTTCCTTTTGGGGTTCCAAATCCAAAAGACATGATCTTTTCCTTTAAGGGATTCTGATCCCAGTCCCATCAAGATCACTTATATGAAATGATGCAAAGTGACAAACAAGAAAAACAACACACATAAAGACTATAACAAATCGATGGAAAGCACACCAATAACAAAAGTCAGAACTTCCTGCTGTGAAATCATAATGCCCCACCTTGAATGGTGTGGGCTCTTCCCTTGCTTCTTTTCAGAGGCAGAAGACAATGGATATGGAGCACTGCATGTGTCAATTTTTTTTCAATCTATATATTGTTAATTTTTACTAAACATTCTTTCCCTTTTAAAAACAAAATTCTTTGCTACATGTCCCCAGAACACAAAGGTAGAGATGTAAACAATCTCCCTCCAAGAGACTGGTTTCTGAGTAATAGCTATCATTGTAAAGGACAGCTCTCTGAAAGGTTATGGGAGAGTACTACGTTGGTAAATACAGCTGAAATAAAAACAAAATATTTCTAGCACTTTTTTTTTTCAAAATGAAACACAGAAATGGGCTTCCTTGAAAAGTCATTTAGAAAAGCCTAGGAGAAAGAGTGGAAGATTTTCTTGCAGACCATTATGGGGGCTAAAGAATAATCGGACATTTTAATATTTTATCTTTTAATTATAATTTTATGCAGTCAATATACTTTTAATTTATAACACAGATATTGTCTATGGGGAGAATTTGATAAGGAGATAAGAACCGTAACTGGAAAATAAGGGCCCCAGCCAATTTTGATATATTTATGTAATACTGTGCATTAGTAACATTATATTTCATTCTCTTCATTAGCACTTGGTATAAAAGAGTTAAAACAATTCTGAGCTCAAAGAGCAAAAGTGGTTGCCTCTATTGTGGGAAGGAGCTGCCCAGGTATCTGCAGAGTCAACTGCCACTGATTGATTATGAGAGATAATGAAACCTGTTAAAAAGTAGCCCTATAACAGTTCTAATACAATGTCACCTGGTCGCTGAATTAATTCCAGCCTGGTGACTGAATTCTTACCTATATGACAGCACACACAAAAAAATAATACTACAAAAAAACACCACATAAGTACTTTTGGTACATGAGAACGAAGTATGTCACATGTTACATAACTAATGACCAACATCCAGAATATAGTACAGTATACACCTGAAGAAGCATTACACTATCATCAATTATAAACAAGAACTTATCACTTTGAGAACACTTTTTTATTTTCACAGAATAGAAAGAAAATGAATGCAAACTTTATCACTGCTCAGACCATACACAGGAGGTAACTGGTTGGTTGGTTGTTGTCCTCTGTTCTTGAAGAGGACCAAAATGACATCGCCATGATGAAGTCAGTAGGGAAAAGAAAACAAATTCCTAAAGGGTTATTATTGCTACCTAGAATTGGAATGTGTTACAGTCTTGTAATTCTCTTCTTAGAAGTTCTTACATCTTTCATATTTTAACAAAATAAAACTTACTTCTACTTGTTCCCTTGATGGTATTTCATCACATTCCACTGCTACAAAGAACTTACTCCCTCAACTACCCCTTTATTAATAAATGTTTCATAATAAACATTTGTTAATTGGAATAATTAGAAAATCTGAAAGAACTACAAGGTTGACATGGTGCTCTGAAGAAAATGGACAAAATCCAAAGAACTTTAATGAATTTAGCAAAGACTGTGGATGCTACTAAATACTCATATTCCAGTGTAAGTTGGAGGTTATCATGATGGAAATGAGATACTCAGAAATAAATAAGATTCTCAGAAGTAAACTTTTTGCCTCCAGATGACAAAAAAAGCTTCAAGATGAATAATCAGATCAGACCAATGAACTGTAGAATTACTGTGCTGGAATGTGCATGCCTGGGGAAAAGTACCTCAGATCAGAAACTGGGCCATTAGAGGAAGGAAAATGCACAGTCTACCACCAATTCAAGCAGAAAATTTGTGACGCTGGCCACATTTCATGTATATTCATTAGTAAACCCCAGTATGAATGAGTGTGAAACTGTGGGTATAAAAGGATAGCAAAGGCCATAATGACACTATCACCCTTTAGCCAAATAAGTCCATATTGTTTTTAAACTCAAATGCATATTTACATACAATTTTGTGTTATATTACTGGCAGTAATTTTTAAGAAGAGTAGGAATTACTAGAGTGAAAAGATTGTGCTTGGTTGGTATATTATAAATTTAAAACTGTATTTTACTCAAGGGCCTCTAAGGTTTCTTGGTCTCATTAATAACAGTGAGATGGCTATTACTACTTTTTCTTGAGGATATAAGATGAAAGGAGTGCTAAGAACTTATTTCTCTACAGTAATTAGGAGAGCATAGGTGCATGAGAGTTAACTCCCTTTCTGAAGATCTCTCTAATTTGCCTATACTTACAAGACTCAAAAATGTATCTTCTCCCTTAATATTCCACTGTTATCTCTCAGCCAAAGCTGACTCCAAGGAAATAGGAACAGGAAGAGTCATCTCCTCTGAGGAACTTCATTATTATGAGTTCCAAAAAAAGGAAAAGATGTCATTTTTTTAAAAAAAGGAAAAGCTTTCTCTCCTTTAGAACTAGTTTTAAAAAATGGTAAGTTGTAAATTAGCCTTTCCTCCTTTTATAAGTAATTCAGATGAGCAAACTAAACACTTTGCTCCCTCAGTGCCCTAGAAATGCACTGATTTATTGTTGGGAGACTTCCTTTTAAAAAATTATACTCAGAAAGAAAGTTAGAGGTCTATGAACATCTTGTATACAACATACAAAACAGCTCAGTTCCACAGCTTCTGTTATCTCCATCTCAAATTTCTCTATAACTTCACCCATTCTCTTTTCCTTCTTTCCTGTCTCAATAAAGGATCCTTCCTCATTTCCAAGATGAACCTTTCAATCTAAAGTCTTAATCACACTCTCTCTTACTACTGGGCCTATAATCCATGTTTCTTTTCACTGGCTCTTTCCTCTTTGTCTACAAACATGATCAAGGCTCTTTTATACTAAAAAATAACCTCCCTTGACTTTGCTATCTCCTTGACTTAGCCATTCTATGTTTTCCTACCTTTGCATCCCCATGAATGTCATTCACTTCTGAAATATATTCTGCCCTCCCTCCTCTCCCCTCCAATCAGTTGTGATTCCTCCTTCCTGAAATTCGTTCAACACTTTATATAACATTTACAATATTTTGCACTTGCTTGAATACACGTATTAACAGCCTGATTATAACACAAAGTCCTAGCAGGGAAGATCTCTCTCTTGTTCTTTTTTTAACTCTTAGTGTCCACCATAGTTCATTAAACTTAGAAGAAGCTCAATTATCTGGTGAGTAACAAATGGTATGGAGAAGAGAAGCCTATACCTTCTTTCTGAAAATGAAACAAGGAGGAGAAATTGTTGATAAGGGGTTTTCCATTCCCCTTGCAAAG
The DNA here is from genome assembly GCA_028658325.1 of Potorous gilbertii. Taxonomy (NCBI): domain Eukaryota; kingdom Metazoa; phylum Chordata; class Mammalia; order Diprotodontia; family Potoroidae; genus Potorous; species Potorous gilbertii. Next base: position 36,218,014 of record CM053769.1, on the reverse strand, counting down.
AAATGAACAAGGTACAGATTCAAACTGTAGAATATGGAATTTGGGTTGAATGTGAGATATTTTCCAAGGCTGCCCCAGGAAATGGAAGAAGTTACCCAATTAAATTCAATCGGTTCCACAAACATTTATTAAGCATCTAATGTGTAGAAGATAGGACAGTTAGGTGGCACAGAGGATAGAATGCCTGGTCTGGAGTCAGGAAGACTCATCTTCCTAAGTTCAAATCTAGCCTCAAACACTTACTAGCTGTGTGACCCTTAGCAAGTCACTTCACCCTGTTTGCCTCCGTTTCCTCACTGGAAGAATGAGCTAGAGAAAGGAATGGAAAACCATTCTAGCATCTTTGAAAGGAAAACCCCAAACGGGGTCACAGTGAGTCAGTCATGACTGAAACTGCTGGATAATAACCACACTTACACTTTTGGGCCTCTCTCTAGCACAATGAGTCCTTTTTAGTGATTTATGAACCCTTTGGGAATTCTTGACAAAGCTCTAAGTGGTCTGAGCTAAAAATTATTTTCAGGGATGCTAGGTGACACAGTGGTTTGCGTGCCAGGCCTAAAGACAGGAAAACTCATCTTTGTGAATTCAAATCTGGCCTAAGACACTTACTTGTGGTGTCAACCTGGGCAATCACTTAACTCTATTTGCCTCAGTTCCTTATCTGTAAAGTGAGTTTGAGAAGGAAATGGAAAATTATGGATCTTCCAGTATCTTTGCCAAGAAAACCTCCAGTGGGGTCACAAAGAGACACAACTGAAAATGACTGAATAGTAACAACAATATACAAGAGACTGTATTAAGTGCTACGTGTACAAATACAAAAATAAGAGGCCCTGTTCTCAGAGACCTTCAATTCTATTGATGATTTTTCAGTTTTATTTCATACATGATCTTGAAAAGCCAAACCAAACCTAGGTTTTACTATTTTTCCAAGTGGAAACATGCTGTTGGAATTGTATCTGCTTAGTCATTCTACTTGGGAGATAAAATGTCATAATATATACTGTTGTTATAAATGCAATGCTCACCAGCACCACCCCTTTACAGAAACAGTGAGCATGGATCTTTAAATCATACTCTCATCATTCCTTTAGGTAGTCACCATAGTAAGTAGTATTTGATCTAAGTAGTATATACTGTGTAGCCCAGGAGAATTTGCTTTGTACTTTCCTTTCATTGAATTATTATTTTCCTCTAAGCCTGAGGAAACGATCCAGAGCAAGACTTGCAGGACAATTCTGGGATTCTGGCACAGAGAAAGAATTGCCCCTTCTGGATCTGGGATCACAATGATCCTCTTTTATTATAGAAATAGAAGCCAGGATAAATAAAAAGGATGGTATCTCTTTGTTCTGTTCTCTCTCTTTCTCCTAAAATGCTGAAGTCAAAGAATAAATTACAGACACAATCAATACTTTCATTAAAGATAATGACAACAAGGAGACAAATATCAAAATTCATGGGATGCAACCAGTGCAGTACTTAGAAGAAAATTTATATCACTAAATATTTACATCAATAAAAGAAATAAATAACAAATCAATGAATAGGCATGGAATTAAAAAAATAGAAAAGAACAAATTTAATGTCTCCAATTAAATATCAAAACAGAAATCTCAAAAATCAAAGTAGAGATTAATAAAACCGAAAGTAAAAAACCCCACTGAATTAATAAATTAGGAACTACTTTTTTAAAAAGTGAATAAACCATTGGTTAATACGATTTTTAAAAAGGAAGGAAATTATCAGTACCAAAAAAATACAAACATTGAATTGAATACACCATCCATCTAGATGAAATTAAAGCAATTAGAAGCTATTTTGTGCAATTACATGCCAACAGAAATTACAATCTGAGCGAAATGGATGAATATTTACAGAAATATAAATTGCCCGGATTAAGTAAAGAGGAAAAACAATATTTAAATAATCTTAACTTAGAAAAACAAATTGAACAAACCACAAATGAGTTCCTTAAGAAAAAAATTCTCAGAACCAGATGGATTTACAAGTAAATTGTATCAAACATTTAAAGACCAATTAATTCCAATACTATATTAACTATTTGAAAAAAAAATGAGTCCTATCAAATTCCACATAAATATGGTTTTGATACTTAAATGAGGGAAGACAAAAACATAAAAAGAAAACTGTAGACCAATTTCCCTAATGAATACTGATGCAAAAATTTTAAATAAATATTATCAAGGAGATTGTAGAAATAGATCACAAAGATTATATAATGACCAGGTGGAATTTATACCAGGAATGCAAGGCTGGTTCAACATTAGGAAAACTATAAGCATAACTGACCACATCGATAACAAAAACAACAAATGACATGATTGTATCAATAGATGCATAAAAACTTTTGACAAAATACGATACCCATTCCTATTAAAAACACTAGAATGCTTCTAGATCAGCACAACAGAAATGGAGTTTTTCTTAAAAGATAAGTGGAATCCCCCTAAAACCAAAAGCAACCATTATCTCTAATGAGAATAAACCAGTAGTCTTTGCAATAAGATCAAAGGTGACGGAAGAATGTCCATATTCAATATTTTACTAGAAATGCTAGATATAGCAATGACAGGAAAAAAGAAAGGACTTATATGTACAAAAAATATTTATAGCAGGTCTTTCTATGGTGTCAACAAATTGGAAATTAAGGGGATGCCAGTCAATTGGGGAATGACTGAAGTTGCGCTATATGATGTGACAAGGGGGCTGGGTTTGGAAAACCTGGGAAGATTTATATGAACTGATGCAAAGCAAAATGAGCAGAACTAGGAGAACAGCAATATTGTAGTGATGATCAACTGTGAAAGACTTACCTACTTTGAACAATATGATGAACCAAGACAGTTCCAAAGGACTCGTGATGAAAATGCTATCCACCTCCAGAGAATTGAGGAACTCTGAGCGCAAATACTTTTTTCACTTTCTTTATTTTTCCTGCATTTTTTTGCAACATGACTAATATGGAAATATGCTTTGCATGACTTTGCATATATAAATGGAAACATATTGCTTACCTTTTCAATGGATGGAGGAAGGATTGAAGGGGAGGACAGAATTTTAAACTCAAAATTTTAAAAAATTAATGCTAAAAATAAATAAATAAATGAACAAATGAATTAAATAATTAGTTAATGGTCTGAAGACAATACATGAACCCTTGGGGTTCATGTTTCAGCATGGTGACCAATAAGCCAAATATTACCACTGATGGATATAGGAGTGATTTGATAGATGGTTACCTTCACTTTTTTCTCTTTTTCATGAACAATGGCACGGATAATGGAGACAGAAGTGCAAAGGAAGCTCAGCAGGATCAACAAGGAAAAATTCTCCTCTAAGATTGAAATGAATGGGTCCTTAATGTAAGCTGGATACGGGAATCTCTTCATAACAATGATGATTTTCTCATATTGCTTAGTCATAGAGTCATTCATGTGGTAATACATGATTTCTCTGTTGACAGCATGTTGCAGAGCCAGAAACCCTTCTCGGAAATATCCTAAATGAGAGAGCAAAGGATACTAAGTACAACAGATTGAGAAACACTACAGATGAACATCAATTGATGAATTAGGAAAGTCAGAACTGCCCACTCACAGAATTAGATGAGTTAAGGCACGAAAGACAGTCTGAGGGATGGCAGAAAGCTACCAAAGTATCCAAAGTAATAATTCCTCTTAAATATTCATCCCTACGGCCCTGATAATTTCAGAACCTTCTGAAGTTTAATGCTCCTTCTGGATATAGTCTATAAGCACACAAAATCAACAAAAAGGAACAATGTCAACTTCTCTTGATGTTAACAAAAATTTACATAAATTGAACTTGATTGAGATGAGGTAATACAGTAAGACATCCTGGAAAAGATTAATGCAGTTGCCACAGCAGAAGTAATTGGCATAAAGATAGCTTCTGAGTATAGGGACAAATCATTTACCAATCTTAATAGTAAACCTATCCTCTTAAGTGTCCGCATGTTTCCATATAAATGGAGTCCTAAACCCTTTTGATATGAGATTCTCATCTCATTAGTGGAAGAAGGACTCTCTCCTCCCTATAGTTGCATGCAGGGAAGGGTGCTGATCTCCACCAAAGAAGAGACAGTACCATACCAAAGAGTTTTGAAATGCGAGTTACATCCATCTCCCTGCTTACCTGTTTAATTTTTGAATCCAGAATGTTTAATAAATGAATATTAAGAAAATATTTATATTCCTACTAGGTAAAAGGGACCAGGATTAGCAATACTTCACTCCATTAGAGTAATGAGAGATGGCTGAGGTCCCTTTTCTTTGAAATATAAGACAGACAGTGAGATCCAGATAATAAAACACTAAAAAAATTATCAGGAGCTACTTAAATGTAACATAATGGTAGCTATGAAATGGTGTGTGTGTGTGTATGTGTGTGTGTGTGTGTGTGTGTGTGTGAGAGAGAGAGAGAGAGAGAGAGAAAGGGATAGAAAGAGAGAGATGAGAGTGTACATGACTATGTCCATGTATGTGAATACTGAGGACATTTATGTAGTATTTTAAGCTTTGTAAAGCACATTACATGGATTATCTCACAAGAGATTCATAACACTTTGAGGTAGGTGCTATTATTTTAAGTCCTTGCAAATTACACCAAGTACCTATTTACTACTTCAAGGTGTACATCATGTAATAGCCATGAGACACACATTGCAGGTGAGAAGATTAAATTGATTCTGTGTCATTTTTAATTGATCGTACTTATGTTAAACTTTTATGTTTAACTTAAGTTAAAAGTTTAGAAATCCAGTTCCACTAATCACTGTTCTCTTCTTGCCTTAAGAAAACAGACTACCCTGAGGAAATCAGGAGGGCATCAGGGAGTCTGGTCCAGTATTTGGACATTACTAAGCTATCCTTCAAGGACATCTGGTCCACTATCTCTGACCTTGGGGTTGAACTCAAACCATGAACACTCCTTAGTCACAGGAGGGAAGGAGGGGGTCACTGTTAGTCCCTCATTCCCATATTCCAACGAATTGTGCTGTTACCCATGCTTCAGCCATGTAACCAATCATGTTGTTCTCAACCCCATGACGTCACCAACCCTACATCCAATTGTGTTATTTCCTCACTTACCCCATTCTGTTCTTTGTTCTGTACTTTCCAAAAACTATAAAAGGGAAACTGTCCTTCTACTTGGGGTCTTTGTCTCAAAAACTACCCACTCTGTTGGTAGGTTCATGCTCTACTAATAAACTTTTATCTTGCTCAAAGAAATCTGCCTCAGTCTACCTTTGTTGAATTTTACTCCTGACATAGTTACATATGATTAACTCTATATATACTTTATTATCTGGGTACCATCTTGCTTCAAAAGACATGCACCATCACACGTCAACAAATATAAGTAGGGTATTCAGACGACTTCACTCCACTTCTCAGGAATTTTTTCACTAGGCTTCCTACCATGTGTGTATGTTCCATATAATCCCACTCTCTCTCTTTTCTAAATTCTTGAAAAATAATCAAGTCAACTTTGTCATTTCTCCTAGTAAAGGTGTATCACTCTACTCCTAATGGTGCTGATCGTTATCACTGTAACAATCCACACCAGGAGATCCCACCCTGGTCACTGGTTCCTTAGAAGTGTCTCTCCCAATAGTGCATAATCTTCATGAGGACAGTAACTGTCTGAACTTGTATATTTGTATCCTTACCATTTAGCACAGAACACATAGTATGCAGTTAGAATGTTTCGGATTCATTCATTTATTCTCTGTTCAGGAATTCAAAGTGCATTAGAGGCACCTTAGGAAACTGGCCAAGATGGCGTAATAGGATAAAGAAAAATAGCCCAACTCCCTCTCTCACAACTACTTGACAAAAATCTAAATGCACCAAACTGGGTCCTTTTCAGGAAATTCAAGGAAAAATAAATCACAGAGAGGTCTATAGACAGTGGAGATAAGGTCTATCCAGAGGCTGACACTTCCTAAACAGAGACTAAACTAGGGCCTGCAGGTAGGCACTGGTGGAGGAAATGGTCCAGGATCTAACACAAAAGTGCCTGATGCAGTGTGAAAAGCAAAAACAAATACCAACTGCTAGGTCTATTACAAATCCACAGGTACAAAATTACAAATTACAGGTACAAAAATACCTTATGCAATGTGAAAAACAGAAAAAAATGCCAATTACCAGTTCTATTACAAATTCACTGGGTCACAGATCCAGTGCAAATATACAAGTCCAGGGCAAGAAGCTGCAGCCAGAGTAAGGCTGTGTACAGATCAAGAAGACAGAATAAGACACAGCAAGAATGGTGTGACTGACCTCCAGAGGACAGCAGAGCCTCAGATCCAGCTCCCTGCCCAATCTGAAGCCTATACCCAAATAAGAAGAGCAAAGAGGTCAAGCCAAAGGGGAACCTGTAGTTCTGTCACTCTGAACCTTCAGAGCTTGCTAGCTACCTGATGATGATTAATTCCAGCAGAATCTAATGACCTAACCAGGGACAAGTCCACAGTTACTTTCCTTAGACCCAAACCCATTTCATGAGCTTTCAAAGCTCAGACAAGTCAAGCAGCAGCAGTTGTATAGTTTGGAATCCAGGAACTTGAATCTCAGTTGTAGTTTCTAGCCCATTCTGAAGCCTACAGGGGAATAAGCAGGAAAGGAATCCAAGAACAAAGAGAAACTCTTAGTTCTGTCACTCTGAACCAGGAGAGCTTTCCAGCTGGCTGATAATGGATAAATGCATCAGCAGTACACTGGAATTTCAAACAGGAAAAGCCCACAGACCTATTGCTTAGATACAAACTGATGTCAGGAACTTGTAGAACTCAGACTGAGGAGATAGTAACCAGACCATGCCGTGGTATAGACCACTTTGGGAACACTGAAAGTTTTCAGGCCAAAGCCACCTAAACTGTGTCTGAGATCCTGAAATAATACAACAGTCAACACCCCCAAGAAAACAGTGACAGAGCTAGCACAGGCTGTCCCTCCAAAACTGCACAGAGACCAGCCCTCACATCAAGTCCAAAGTTGGAAAATTGTCTGGAAGAATGAGCCAGCAACAACAAAAGAATCCCAGCATACACAGCTATTGTGGTGACAGGATAATTGTCCAAAAAATGAGGATGACAAACCCAGAAGAAGAGAATGACTACACAACATTTACAAGCAAAATCTCAAAGATAAACAGAGCTTGAACAAATGTTCAGCTAAAATATATAAAAGACATGAAGAGGTTTTTTTTTAAAGAGTTAAAAGTCATTTTATAGGAGAAATTAAAATGTTAGAAGAATTTCAAAAGAAAAAAAGCTATGGGAAAAGTCTTAAAAAAACAATTTACAACTCAACACAAGGGGTGCAAAACTACCCAAGAGACTCCTTGAAAATTAGAATAGGACTAACAAAGATTAATGACTCCACAAGACAACAAGAAAATTTTTTTAAAAGACATAAAGTAGAAGAAAATGTAAGGCATGCAAAGGTAAAAATAATTGACTTGAAAAATAAATCAAGGAGAAATGATGTAAGAATCATCATACCAGAGGGGATACTGTCAGGATGGTAGAGTAGAAAGACAGACTGTAGAAGCTCTCCACCCACACCCCATAAAATAGCTGTAAAAAATGACTCTAAACAAATTCTAGAGCAGCAGAAGCCACAAAATGAGAGAGTGAAACGGATTTCAAGCCCAAGATAGTCTGCAAGGCAGACTGAAAGGGTCTATCACACTCAGCTTGGAGCAGACCACAGCCCAGCCTGGGCCACAAGGCACAGACAGGACTGGAGCAGGCTTCAGGGAGTGGAATCACGGGTAGCAGCTGCAGTTCCCAGATTTCTCAAGCCACAAACACCAAAGGCAGCTTCAAAGGTCAGAAAGAAAGCTGTTTCACCTGGGTAAGAGGGGAGCACTGCCTGGCCTCAGACCCAGCCCCAGGGTGGTAGCAGACATTGTGGCAGCAGCATTCACTTTTGGAGCCCTCAGCCTAAAGACCCTAAGGGAATTGAGCAGCTGAACTGAATCTCAGCCCTGAGTGACAGTCCTGGGGTGAGGAGGAATGCTGGCATGGATGGAACTGGAGGTGGCTGTGGAGAAGGAATCCTATTGGCAGTTCTAGGGAAGCAAAGAATGCTTGTGGTTGCTCCCAGACCAGAGCACAGGCCAGGAGAGGAGTAAACTCCTCTCCTTTGACTGTGTCACCTTGGAAGAACTGAGAACTTACAGGTCCCTAGAAATATCTCAGAGAATAGCTGCACAAAACCTCTAAAGTCTAGGGTAGTATACCCTCCACTTGATAAAGGACTCAAGAGTCAAGTAACTGGCTGGGAAAATGCAAAAAAAAAAAAAAAGGGGAGGAAAAATAAGACTAAAGAAAATTACTTTCTTGATGAAAAGGTATTTTCTTCCATCCTTTTGGATGAGGAAGAACAAAGCATACCATCAGAGGAAGACATCAAAGTCAAATCTTCTACATCCAAAACCTCCAAAAGAAATATGCAATGGTCTTAGACAATGGAAGAGCTCAAAAAAGATTTTGAAAATCTAGTAAGAGAGGTGGAGAAAAAACTGGGAAGAGAAATGAGAGTGATGCAAGAAAATCATGAAAAGCAAGTCAATAGCTTGCTAAAGGAGACCCCCTCCAAAAAAAAATGCTTAAGAAAATTACACTTTTAAAAATAGACTAAGCTCAGATTCAATCCAGCTCAGACTCTGTCTAGCTGGGATTCTATCTGGCCCACTTGTGAATACAAGCGTTACAAATGCTTAGGCTCCTTAAGAGGCAACCCAATTAGGTGAATCCCTAATAAACTTTGTTTTCTTTAGCTTTAAGAAGGCTTGAGTCGAATTCATTCTAGCATGACCGGGATTGTCCATATTTTGGGGTTCACCCCTCACCCATACACCTCATCATCATCCCATACACCAAAAAACTGCTAATCTTGAGTTCTTGTGCTCACACTGGAAGGTCTCCAGCCCACTGGACCTGGCACCACCCAGATTCTGAAGTCTGACCCCTTGAACAGGACCCATCAAGGCAGGGACAGCTCTACACCCCTTGCCAGCAGGAAGAAGTTTCAGAAGCTGAGACTTTCACCCTTTACCCCAAAAGAATTTGGGTTCAATCTGTTTGGAGGGGGGTTCAGACTCTGGGAGCCTCCTTGAGCTCCCCTTGAATCTTCCCACTTAATCTGGTCTTTCTTACTCAAATCTAATCTTCCCATTTGTTCCAGCAGTTCAGAAAGCCCATGGGCTTTTCATTATCATTTCAGGTCTCTGTTGCACTCCCCACCCTTGATCCCATCAAAACCCCATTCCCCAGGCTGCCATCAAGATCTGTATCCATTCCCATACTGCCCCTATCAAGATCTCTGGATTGCCCCACCTGCTTCCCACCCAAACCTTCCATTGTCTGATATCTCCAGATAGTCTCCAGCTATTTCCAGCCTTTGACCCTCCTTGGAGACCCTCCTTGGACTTCTCCTCTAGACCCTTCCTAAATCCCTCCTCCCATCACCCTGGAATACCAGACCACCCCCCAGATACCTCCTATACTCTTCTGTATTTAAGACCCACCTTGCCTCCATGAAGTCGCTCAGATTCAATCCAGCTCAGACTCTGTCTAGCTGGGATTCTATCTGACCCACTTGTGAATACAAGCGTTACAAATGCTTAGGCTCCTTAAGAGGCAACCCAATTAGGCAAATCCCTAATAAACTTTGTTTTCTTTGGCTTTAAAATAAATAAATAAATGAAATGAAATGAAAATAGACTAAACCAAATGGCAAAAGAGGTCCAAAAAGCCAACAAGGAGAAGAATGCCCTAAAAAGCAGAATTGGCCAAATGGAAAAGGAGGTCCAAAAGCTCACTGAATAAAATAATTCCTCAAACTCTCCCAAATAGAATACACTAACAATAACTTCAGCTATCTCCATGGTCTGTAACACCCAGAATCCAATAAAAGATTAAAAAACATGCTGACCTTCAATGACTCAGCACTCACTCACCACCCCTCTCTTACCTCTCACACTACTAACAGGATACACAGAGAGAAGCTAAGGATTGCAGAACATGTAGAAGAACATGTCGGGGTAAAAATAATTCCATAATGAAGGAAATAATAAAAGAAAACTATTCAGAACTTCTGAATATAGAAAATGAAATACAAATTGAAAAAATCCACAGATCATCTTCAGAAAAAAAAAACCTCAAGGCTGTAAACTCCAAAACAGATAGTGACTGAATTTACAAATTCAATTTAGAAACAATAGGTTCTACAAAAGAAAGACTCCCAAATACAAAGGAATGGAAATTCAAATAACATAAAATTATTTTGTATCCACCAGAAAATATAGGAGGGAATAGAATGTGTTCAAAGACCAGTGGAGCACAGGATGAAGTCCATAGTGACCTACCCTACAAATCTGAGTTTAACCATACATGAAAAAATATGGACTTTCATAATAAAGACCAAACACTGAAACATTTTCAGAAAGAAAACCAGAACTGGAGAAATTATTTAATTCTCAAATACCCCAAACAACAAATGCAGGAGGAATATCTTAGAAAATATCAAATGAGGAGAGAATTCTGGGAAGAGAACAGGTGAGAAAACTATCAGCTCTCCAAATTTCCTCCACAAAAATAGACAGAGCATCACCTCAGAACAACAGAAATAAACACAGGGTAAAGCAGTTGTTCACCTAAGACAACTTTAGAAGACCTCAATGGATCGAGGTTTGCCTAAGTGAAGTACAAAAACCTCCAGGTCAATTCCTGGAATCCACAATGAGTCCTGGAAGCAGCTGGGTTTGGGAGGTAGTCTCAGCCTTAGAAACTTTCATTTCACAGGCAGTGTTGGGGTCTGATGGCTGAGTAGGAAGAGATAAAATGACCTTCCACTGTCTAGGGACACTAATCACAGTCAGGCTGATCAGGCATCCCAGGCTAGGGACTGCTGCTGTGGAGGAGAAGGAGCTAGCACACACCTGGTAAGTACAGTAGCAGAGAGGTAAGGACACTGCTGGCTGTAGCCACTTGTAGAGAGCAGAGCGCTTGATTTCAGTTTCAGGGCAGAGAGGATAGCTATAGCTTGCAGCTACTGGAGGAACCACAGTGAGCAAGATCACTTGCAGAACAATATAACCAGGGGCTCTAGCCATGGCTTAGGACTGGATAGGACAGCCCAAGGTTGAGCCCCTGGACAGATCTTTGAAAATAAGAGTAAAAAGAAACTGAAACATGGGGCATTACTTCCCAAATCTTGGGACTAGAACTTGATCACACTAACAGCTGCTAATAATAAGGATGATGATGGTTAAAATAAAAAAATAAATAAAAATTAGCAAGCAAAGGAGAAAGTACAACCATACGTAGCTACTACTGGGATAGAGAAGATTTGAGTTCATATTCAGAGGAAGCTAATGGAACTAAAAAGCCACTCTTTTTTCAATGAGAAACATCCCTATTTCAATGAGAAATAGGCTCAAGCACAAAAAAGATTTCTTTGAAGAACTTAAAAGGGACTTTAAAAATAAGAGAAATCAAGGAAAAATTAGGAAAAAAAAGAGCAATCCAAGAAAACCAATAAAATTATGAAAAGAAAGTCAACCACTTCAAAATCAAAATAAAAAACTTAAGGAAGAAAATAATTTCTTGAAAACTAGAATTGGACAAAGGGAAGCTAATGATGTTCTAAGACATAAAAGAAATAACAAAATAAAATCAGAACAAATGAACGTAATGGATGAAATACTAGAAGGAAATGTGAAATATCTCATCAGAAAGACAGCTGATCTGGAGAAGGAGAAATAATATAAGAATAATCAGACTGCCTGAAAATTATGACAAAAGAAAGGATCTTGATACAATATTACAAGGAATTATTAAGGAAAATTGCCCTAAAGTTCTAAAAAAAGAAGACAAGGCAGAAATAGAAAAAATCCACTGAATACCATCAGAAAGAGATTCCAGGAGGAAAACTTGTAGGAATATTACACCCAAGTTTCAGACCTCCTAGGTTAAGGAAAAAATACTGGAAGCAACAAGAAAAAAGCATTGTAAATATCATGGAGCAACAATAAAGATTACACAAGACCTACCAACTACTACACTGAAAGACCAAAGGTCTTGGAATACTATCTTTCATAGAGCAAAGGAGCTGGGGTCACAACCAACGTTGCAACCAACTGACTTACTCAGCAAAGTTAAATACATCCTGAATGAAAAAAAATGAACATTTAATGAACTGGAAGACTATCAGGTATTTGTGACAAAAACAGCAGAACTTTAGGGAAAATTCTACATACACCATTATAAAGAAATATAAAGTGAATATAAGGACCAATTAAAGGGACACAATAAGGTCAAATTGTTTACTTTTTATATATGAAAATATTATAAGTTCTTTTATGATTGTCATTTTTATGTGAGTTGTCTGAAAGAAAGGTTTGGACTGAGGTGAGTATGATGGGATAAATTTTAAAAAATGGTTTAGGGGAGATAAAAAGGAGAAATTATCTCATACAAATGAGGTCAAATAAAAGGAAGAAGATATAGAAGCTGTTGGGGGGAGTATGGGTAGTGCTGAAGCCCTACTCTCATCAGTAATCAGTCCAAGAGGGAACAACATACATATGTAGAAGGGCATAAAAGTCTTCTCAATTCAGAAAGAAACAAGAGGACAAAGGGAATAGGGTGGAGGGGAGAGGATAAGGGAGGGATTCTTGGAGGAGTGGGTAGGTAAAGGAATAGGGGGGCAAGGCAATGAGTGGAAGAAAAATAGAGGAGGGAGAAGGGAGAGGAAGAGGGTAAGAAGGGCAGTGAGTTCTATCCACTGTGCCACCTAGCCACTTAGCTGCCTAACAGGTTTAAGATGGAGGGAAATACACAATTAGTAATCATAACTGTGACTGTGAATGGGATGAAATCACTCTTAAACAGAAGCAGAAAGCAGATCATATTAAAAACCAGAATTCTAAAATATATGGTTTACAATAAACACACCTGAAGCAGAAGGAAAAACACAGATTAAATTTAAGGGGCTGGAGCAGAATCTATTATACTGCAGCTGAAGTTAAAAAAACAAGAGGGATAGCAATCATGATCTCAGACAAAGCAAAAGGAAAACCAGATCTAATTAAAAGAGATTAGAAAGGAAGTTATATCTTGCTAAAAGGCACTACAGACAATGAAGTAATATCAATACTAAATATAAATGAACTAAATGGTATAGCATCCAAATTCTTAAAGGAAAAGATAAGTGATTAACAGGAGGAGATAGTAAAACTATACTAATGGGGGATCTTAAATTTCCCCTCTCAGAACTAGATAAAGCTAAGCAAATAAAAAAATAACAACAAGAAAGAAGTTAAAGAGATGAACAGAATTTTATAAAAGTTAGATATGATAGACTTTGGAGAAAACTGAATGGGAATAAAAAGGAATAAACTTTTTTTCTAAGTGATACACTTACACAAAAATTGTCCATATATTAGGGCAGAAAAATCTCATAACATGATATAAAAAAGAAGAAATATTAAATGCATCCTTTCCAGGTCATAATGCAATTTTGATAAGCTTTTAATAAAGGGCTGTGGAAACACACACTGAAAATTAATGACAGGGAGATGGAGCCAAGATGGCAGAGACTCCTGCCATGGACTCCTCTGAGATTACCCCAAAACCCTTACAAATGCCTTTAAGTAATGCTCTACAACAAATCCTAGAGGGACAGAACCCAGATAAGGACAGGGTAAAAAATTTTCCAGCCCAGGACAACTTAGAAGAACAGTAGGGAAAGTCTGTTGCACTAGGATGAGAAAGGAGTGGAATCCTGTGCAAACCGCACCAGCACAGCCTGGGCCCCAGAAAACCAAGAACAAGTCTTGAGAGCCATTGAATCAGCAGCAGCAGTGACTGCTTCCAGCAAGGAGGTCAAACAACTGGTCAGAACATTACAGGGCTCCCTTTGCTAGCACTAGGTGGAAGACTATTGCTTTGCCCATACTTGTATACAAAATCGGAAAGATTAATGAAATTGAAAGTAAGGAAACCATTGAACTAATAAATAAAACTAGAGGCTGATTTTATACGGAAAAAACAATAAAATAGATAAACCATTGGTTGATTTGATTTTTTTAAAAAAAGAAGGAAACTAAATTACCAGTATCAAAAAACGAAAATGATGAATTCACCACTCATGAAAAAGAAATTAAAGCTATTATTAGGAGCTATTTGCCCAGTTATATGCTAATTAATCTGGCAGTCTATATGAAATGGATGGATATTCACAAAAGTATAAATTTCCTAAATTAACAGAATAAGTAGAATACTTAAATAACTCCATCTTAAAAAATAAATTGAACAAACCATGAATTAAATCCCTAAGAAAAAAATCTCTAGGACCAGATGAATTTACACATGAATTCTATCAAACATTTAAAGGACAATTCATTCCAATACTACATAAACTAGCTGGAAAAATAGGCAAAGAAAGAGTCTTACCAAATTTCTTTTATGACACAATTATAGTGCTGATAACTAAACCAGAAAGAGAAAAAACAGAGAAAGAAAACTATAGATCAATTTCCCTAATGAGTAGTGATGCAAAAAATTTAAACAGACTACTAACATGGAGATTAAAACAATATGCCGCAAAGATCATACACTATGAACAGATGGAATTTATACCACGGAGGGCTATTTCAATATTAAGAAAACTATCGGCATAATTGACTACATCAGTAACAAAACCAACAGAAATCATGAGATTATCTCAATAGATGCAGAAAAAGTTTTGGAAAAAATATAAAACCTATTCTTATTATTAAAAAAAACAAAACAGAAGAGAGTATAGGAATAAATGGAGCTTTCCTTAAAATTATAAGTGGTATTTATCTAAAACCAAATTATAACAAAGATGAGCTAAAAGTCTTCTCAATAAGATCAGAGGTGTTGCAAGGATGCCCATTATCACTACTGTTGTTCAACATTATTTGAGAAATGCTAGCTATTTAGTAATAAGAGAAAAAAAGTAATTGAAGGAACTAGAATAAGCAATGAGAAAACAAAACTGTCACCCTTTGCAGATGATATGATAGTAAACGTGTAGAATCCCAAAGAACTAACTAAAAAACCAGCCAAAATAATTAACTTCAACAAAGTTACAGGATATAAAAACTACATAAAATATAGTTGTAGGGACAAGAGAAATTTGGGAGGCATGGCAGAGACTCCAGAAGATGGGGTGAGCAAGTAGGAACCGAGTCACAACACAGTGCACAACAATAACTAGGTGCAAGCCCAGAAGAAAGCAGAGGCCAACAGAAATCAGGTCCAGAGAGAAAAGTGGAACATTAGAAGACATCAGACAATTCGGTGTCCCTCTGGTGTCATAGATGTGAGCTACCTAGAACAACTGTGCCCTGATAGCATGCATGATTCACTCACATAGCATATAGAGGAAAAAGCATTCCCCATATTTATGAGGGAAATGCTCCATTTTTACTTTTATTTCCATGCTATTTCATCAAATGCCTTTGCTTTGAACTAATGACAGCTTCTAGCTGGCTACTAAAAATCAACACATCAGAGGAAGATCATGAGATGTTGTTCTAAGTGCATAGAGAGTAACTTGAACTTCTAGTAGCTTTTGTGGGTGACGCATGTGATCCACATGCTCTCCATCTTTTACCCCCATTATTATATTGTACAGTTCACAATGTCTCACAATAATCACTTAAAAATGTTTACCAAATTGAGTTTGTATACAGTGGAAAACAAAATTTGTAATAAGGTATTTCTTTTTCAAAAACATAACCAAGGTTACTTAAATGCTGTATTTTAAAATTTCTTCTCTTATTCAATTCCTAAAATGTTAGCATATTTTAGCAAAAAAGATAAGAACATTTAAAAAGCATAAATACTACATAGGTTCCAAGTTAAAAAAAACAAAACAAAACTATAAGCACTAACAGGGAAGCTACAGATAAACAATTATGCTACTTTAAAAAAAAAAAAAAAGCAGAGTCTTTCTCACCAGGCAATCCTCCATCATGAGCTTTAGGCTCTCTGGGTCCCGAAAGTACAGAAATTGGAAAAAGAAGGTGTGTATTCCATCCACCCATCTCTTCTCCTAACTTTTGTGGCTCGTCTATAACAGCAAACTTTTGGCGGAAAGGAAAGCGCAGTTGGTAGTCAACCTACAGAGAGAAAATAAAATAAAATTCAATTCTATAAGATACCAAAATTCAAGGGGGAAACCACTTAGGCCCAAAGTTTAGAACTGATAAAAGAAACAAATAGTGCCTAGGGAACACAGTCAACGTCCAAGTGGACAATAAAAATTGTCAGCGTCAAGGAATGAGAGTAATCTTGCCTTGAAACCTACAGCAAATTCTATCAGTGTCCACTCTGGTGGATTACGTTCATTTGTTTTCACTGTTTTCTCTTCATCCACTAGTATCTCAAAGAAGTTCTTAGAAGCATTGAACATCAGAGGCCCCAACAATCACTACCAAACAGAATAAATGGATGAATACTCATTGGTTCTGTGCTCCTCACTCCAAAATAGGAACCAAGACTTTTGTGTCAGCTACTTATAAAACTTTCTTTTTATCTCCCTGCAAAAAGATACTAGATCTGAAACGTTATGAGATGATCTTAACATAAAATCTTAATTGTTCTGCCAGTCAAGCAACTGAACACTTACATGCCATCCTGCAACAAAGAGCAAAGATTTGGAGACCAGCATGCTGTTTCACAGAATTACACAGCTACTGGGGACAGTGAGAGCTCATCTGGTCTATTCTCCTACTTTTTAAACCAACCTTTCATGTTCACTCCAGTCAGTGATATTAGAAGGCATTTATTTCTAAAAGGGCATTTCTAAACAAGAGGGCATTTCTAAAATCTTCTATTCAAATTTTTAAGAACTTGATAGGGCTCACTGACAGAGAAGAATTAACTATGTTAAAATCATCAGACCCAGTCAGAAAAAGAGAGCTTTAATAAAAATTTCCTTACCGTAAGTGGCAAGCGTGCACTTTCATTTCCAAAGAGCTTATTAAAAACAATTCTAGAAAACATCACGAATGAGATATCTTTTGGAAGATTTTCTTTGGAATAGGCCGCAACTGAAATGGAAGAAGTCAAGCAGTGCAATAAAAAATGCCTAATCACATCTTTTACCCTTAGAGGAGAAAAAAGTAGCAACCTATTCCACAAACAAGGCATGGCAAATTTCAAAACACTCTGAGACTCTGTAAAACTTTTTATATCATCCAAAAGTTCTTCTTCTCTTAGGGAAGGAGAGAGATCAAAATAGCGACTATCAAAATAAATGTGTATTGTATCTATTTCAACCTAATTTCATACCTGAAAGAACACTGTCAAATTAGATATTTCTTCAACTTAATTCTACACCCTAACCTTCTAGTTTCCTTTGAACCTATCATAAGCTGATGAAAGATGCATGTTCATCCAGAAGAAGATCCTGCCATCAGAGAAATAATGACATGCCTTGCACTTGACTTTGTTTTGAGTGAGGGAGGTCTGCGCAGGTCACCAGCCTCACTTCTCCTCCAGAGCCATCTGAATCCAGTGACCAGATATTCATCAGGATAACTGGAGATAACCCAGGACGAGGCAGTTGGGGTTAAGTGACTTGCCCAAGGTCACACAGCTAGTGAATGTCAAGTAACTGAGATGTGATTTGAACTCAGGTCCTCCTGACTCCTGCATTGGTGCTCTATCCACTGCACCCCCTAGCAGCCTGATGAAAGATAAAGGAAGAAAAAGGAATAAGCATTTATTAAGTGTCCGCTGGGTGTTTCACACTTTCTAATTTGATCCTACCTATTAGGTAGGAATTATGACCCCCATTTTACAACTGAAGAAACTGAGGGAGATCACAGTCACTTGACTCGCCTAGGATCACACAGCTGGTATCTGATATCTCATGTTTTTCTGACTCCAGGCCCAGTGAATTCTATCCACTGTGCCACTTAGATGCCTAAAAAGATTTACTAGCATTACTTAGGGGTTAGTAAAGATACTTCCTTCTTTAAAACAAATTACAGTAAGTATATACCAAAAATAAAAATTAAACACTACAGTGATTAAGACCTGATGGTAAACAATTAATCATAAGCACTCAACAGGATAAAGAATAATGCAACTTTCCTCCAAAAGGATCATCAAGGGGACAGAACAAAGACGGCAGAGAAAAGGCATGGACTCCCCTGAGATCACCCCAAAACTCTTACAAATGCCTTTAAATAATGCCCTATAACAAATTCTCAAGTGGTAGAACCCACAAAAGGACAGGATAAAAACATTTTCAGCCCAAGACAACTTAGAAAGTAGGAAAGTTCTGTTGCACTGGGGTGAGAATGTAGTGGAGTCCAGTGCAAGCTGCACCAGCACAGTCTGGGCCCCAGCAAACCAGGAATAGACCTTGGGAACCATTGAATCAGCAGTGGCCCTGACTGCTTCCAGAGCTCTTGGCCTACAAATGGTAAAGGGGTCAAACAACTGATCAAAAGGAGATCACAGGGATCCCTTTGCTGGCACTAGGGGCAGGACTCTGCTGCTTTGCCCTGAATTGCTGTCCTAGGTGGCAATCCGGGAACGAAGAGGAAGACTAGTACACCAGAGCTTTCAGCTGCAGTGGAACAGGAACCCTCATCACAGTTCCAGGGCAAAAAAAAAAAAGTGTGTGTGGTCACTCACAGACCAGAGCACAGGCCAGGATAGATCACACCACCTTGGAAGAACTGGAAACTTAGAGGTCCCAAGAAGTATCTTTGAAAACAGCTGCACAAAACCCCTAAAGTTTGGAACACTCTCCACACCAGAAGAAGAGCCCCACTTTAGCAAAGAGTTAAAAGACAAAAAAAAATAGGCTGGAAAAATAGATATAAGAAAGTGCATGTGGGTAAAAGACAGAGGCACATGGACACAGAGAAAGGCCTAGATTCTCATAAAGAGGTATGCCCTGTTTAGATTTTAACAAAGAAAAGGTCTTAAGGGTCAAAAACACAGACAATAAAATATAAGGTGAAGTAAAAACATTCTAAGTTTCAGAAGAGTTTCTAGGAGTTTGAGAAACTCAAATGTATATGAAAAGACCAAAAGAGACAATGCACTTCCTTTTGGGCACAGACTGCCTCAATACCTTTTATCCTAGTAATTCACTTGCATAAGATCCAACTAGAATCTAAGAAATGTAAGGTGGTGGTTACCAGCTAGAAAGAGGTCCCTAAAAGAAGAGACCCAGGTCTCCAGGAAGAAATAGGAGGTAAACCTCATCATTTCCCATGTGGATGACTTCACTAATTAACCACAAATTAAAGTTACACATGTAGGAACTACGGACTTTTAAAGTGTAGACATGTCATTTCAAAGAGTTCACTTCTAGCACTGTGCTACAACTACACTAGCACAGTAGCTACAACTTATATTATGCTATTTTTTTAAAAGCCGTTCTATTGTTCTTGTACCATTACAAGATATACCCGTTTTACCTATACTCAAATACTGGGCCACTGCTACAAGTTCCTTCTATTTCAAATTCTGAAAGGTAAAATTCTTATGAATCAATTTGGTGGTACAGTCATCCTTAAAGTGTGTCCTCAGTCAGTCAAAAGCATGTTTTAAGCACCTACTAAGTTCCAGAAAAGGCTAAGTTCTAGGCACGGGATACAAAGAAAGGCAACAGAAAGAAAGTTCCTACACTCAAGGAGCTCTCATAGAACAATTATGGAAACAACATGCAAACAACTATGTACAAACAACATACATACAGGATAAATTGAAGATAATCTTTTTTTTTTACTCCATTTTCACAATCAATTTAATCCAACATCATTTTTTTCTAGAGGTATTTCCATATTGTTCATAGTAACAGCTAAAATTCTATGGGCTGAAAATACAGCAAGGGCATCTTTGGGACAAGATCTATGCCACGACTGACTTATCACTCACAGAAAATATTTGCTGTTTCATATATTAGACCCAATTGCACGTTTGCAAGGTCAATGCTACTTACAGCCTTGTCCAACCAATGGAGAAGATATCTTCCTGATCAGTCCAAAAGATGTTGTCCCACACGCAGACTGGCCTCAATGCATCTTCCTTCACCTTCCCAAGCCTAGATTCTCCACTCAGATCTAGCTACTTATAGTTTAATTAAAGAGAGAAAAATCTATGCTATACAAAATCTTAACAAGGCTTTTAGCTCTAAGACATCTAGAATATAAAGATAGTCCCGAATCCTATCTGTTTCTGATTTCTGTTTAGTAGTAAGGATCAATAGAGTTTTCATCATCTTTTGCTGTAATACTAAGCAAAATGCAAGCCTTAGTCTGGGAAGAATACAAGCTTACAGCTCCACAGCAGATATGTCTGATGAAATAAATTTGGTTCCCAGTAAGTGTTTTCAGTTTTGCCAAACAGTAAAGTTCATAAGTCGTGTCCAGGCTGTTCCAGAATGCACTTGGCTCCATAGCTTCAATGCCAAATTTATTTGCCAAAAGGAAATTTCTTAGCAGGGTGCACAATGTGCCACTGCTCTAGTGCCATGCAAACAGATTCAGAGGAAGTAAGCAAGTTGGGTCAGAAGAAGATCTTCAAAGGACAAGAGCCATAACTTGCTCTTGATTTAACTTCCTCCAGAAAACACAAGGCAGGTAAAAATTCTGCACTGGTTAGAGGTGAGTCTAGGTAAGTGTAATAAGAACTTTTAATGTCTATGTTGTGCAATTCTTTTGAAATCAACTATTTCAATATCCTAATTTCTGAATACCAAAAAAGAAGGGGGGAAGTCTGGATTCTTTTCCTGTGACCCAAGTATGAAATTTTCTATTATGTTAGAGTTATTCCTATAATTATTTTCCTATAAGATAAAGAATTACCCTCAGTTTGCTTAAACTTCAAGAATTTCTTGTCAAAAATTTGAAGTCTCTGAGAATTTTTCTATTATCTGCATAATGAAAATTATTTCCTACACACAAAGATGGAACTCAAGATAGTGAGATATTTAAATGAAAGGTTAAAAAAGTTTTTTAAACTGAAGATAATCAAGAGAAAGAAGGAAGTATTATGAAGGGGATAGTGAAAAGTTTCTTGTAGAAGGTGGAATTTTAACTGGGATTTAAAGTAAGCCAGGAAAGACAGGAGGCAGAGATGATGAGGGAGAACATTCCAGGCATGTGAGACCAACAGTGAAAAATGCCTGAAGTCAAAAGAGATGGAGTGTCTTTTGTGAGGAAAAACCAAAAGTCTGGTGTTACTAGACTGTAGAGCACATGGAAGCGAGGTGTAAGAAAAGTGCTGGACAAGAAGACAGGTTATAAGGGGTTTGCAAGGTCAAACTAAGATTTAGTATTTGATCCTGGAGGTGATGGGGAGCCACTGGAATTGATTGGAGAGCAGGAGTGACATAGTCAGATATGAACAATTTGACAGCTGAGTGAAGAATGGATGGAAGTAGGAAGAGACTTGAAGCAGGAAGAGCAACCAGAAAATTATAGTAGCAGGAAGGACTGCAAGTGTTGCTACACAGAGATCCCATCCTCTCAACTCTCATCGTCTTCAGATGCTAAGTCTAAAGGGCTACAGTTCTACATTCTGGGGTGACCAGGAAGCCATGTCAATATGGCTTGAGGCTACCAAGAAGCTGTGTCAAGATACACAGACTGTGCTTACAGAATAAAATCAAATCTAAAATACAGGATCAATAAGTAATTCCTTCTATTGTGATGAAGGCGCAGCTTGACCCCTTAGCCTCCTAGGTCAATCAAGTCCCTGTGTTACCTTTTAGAACTAACTCATATTAAGAAGCAAGGAGTTAATTCTGGTAGGTAGTAAAACACCCCCTCCCTTAGGTTACAAGGTCCTATTTAGAAGACTTCCTATCAATTAAAAGTCTTTAGTGCTTTTATTGAACAATCGTAATATCATGGATGTGACGAGGTCCTTGTGGACAATACCAGGAAGGAAAAGTCAAACTAAAAATATCAGAAACAAAACATACAAACCACAAAAAGTTTTAATTATCTCCTAAAAGAGTAATCAAAAACTACGTAGGAGAACAAAGTCCAGAAATTCCAGTTCTCCTCCCTCCTTCAGAAGGACTGAGTTCTAGATCTCAACAATCTGGTCTTTGTAGTCAAATCTTTGCAGCTTGCTGAAGACTGCACAATTTAAGATGTTCACAGCTGAAGCATAGTCACAGTCTTCTGACACAAAGTGGTGCTGAAAAACCAGAGGAGACACCAGGGTCACGGCAGAGATGATGACACATACCTCCTGTATGGTTACAGATTCTTCATCCCAGTTGATATATATACAAAAAGCCTGGGCCTTCTTTCTGTCTCTGAGAAAAGCTTATGCATGCTAAAGTTCAGCCCTACCTCTTAACCCCCAGGTTAAGCTTTCCACAATCACTGTCAGTTAAAGAAAAATTCTACTCTCAATATTCTCATAAAAAATTATCACAGTATTTCCTGCAAGGTTTGAGAAGCTAGGACCACTTGACCTTGTCTCATCTTTAACAATTAAGATGGGCTTATCTAATTCCCCAGTCACCAGTAAGTCTGCCCTCAGGACACAACTAGAACCCATAAAATTCACAAAAGTCTAATGCCAAGGTAGATGGCAAGGCAAATAAAGAAAAGAAATATCAGAGCAGGAAGGACAGAATGGAGAATTCTGCCAGGGTTTTCAGGCAACCAGGAGAGTAGCTCAAAGGAAGGTGAAAAAAAAACATGTTTCACAATGTTTTGATCTCCATCCCATAAATCTTCCACTTGCTTGTATAGAGCACTAAGGTCTTCTTCAGTTTGAGAAGATTGGCTGACATAGAAACAACATTCCTCCCCAATGATGGCACAGGCCTTCCTCTCAGACATTAGGGTGCCCAGCATCTTATGGTTTTGCAATACCATGAAGGTAAGTGAATTAACCTGTGTTTGGAGGCTGGTGACAACCTTCTCTGTACATTCCAGACCCATAGCTGGTTCTGTCAAAGGTGCTGAGGGTACCTGTCAGGGATCTAACCACCACCAACTTTAGGCTTCCTAACTATTGTCTCCCATCTGGTTTATCCACCTCTGAGAAAGGAGGGAATGTAGTTGCTGTAAGCATATTCAATCCTGCCACCTATTTACCCAAGATGAAAAGTAAGATTGAAACTTTGGCACATGATTTTGGGATGCTATGAAAACATTGGGGCTTCCTCACCTCCTCAGAATAGCCCATTATAAATCAGAAGTAGGTTTCCCATATGTTAAACTCTTTACTGCTTCCCCAAACTACAGCAGTAATTAAAATTCCAGGACACAGAGAAAACAACATTCATGCTCATGGAAATGACTTGGCTGATCAAGCAGCTAAAAACAACGCTTTAATTCCTCAAATTTCTAAGGTACAAGTTCCCATAAGCATGCCTTTTGTATATCCATCTTGCTCTGAAGGCCTGCCTAGGACTGCTAGCCTAACAATAGATGAGATAGCCACTGTCCAGAAAAGAATGCTTATCACAAAGCAAGATAAGCATCAAAAGGAGGGATGAAAATTTGATAAGACTACTGAACTATGTTCAGTCCAAATGGACTTATGGTACTCCCTAACTATTTATCCCTCCCTATAATGGTACTTCATTCATTTAGCCAGTGGAAGACCTGACAAGCTAGTGGAGCTAGCTTGAAAATATTAGTGGGGGAGTTTTCACAAGGCTACTGTCACTGCTTATATGCCCCAACTTCCCCAAACACAATTCACTCAAGTCTCTGAAGCCTGCTTATGGCCAGTTTCCTCTCCCGGAGGCTCCCTGCTTTGACTATGGTCTGTATGTTTTCCCAGTGAGTAGAAATATTCCCCTGTCATACTGCCACAGCCAAAAATCCTCTTAGAAAAAAAAAATCATTCCATTACAAGGGTTCCTAAGGAGATACATGGTGATAGAAGTATGTATTTCACAGGAGCTTCACTAGCTAAGCTACTTTGATCCTGGCCAATTACTCAGGACTTCCATTGTGCTATCACCCCCATTCATCAAGAATGGCTGAAAGAGTTAATGAGATACTTAGAACCTCACTTGCTGGATTTTAATCCTTCCTGTTAAGCCTTAGTTCTAGACCATTTCATTCCCATAAGCTCAGACCCTATGAGATAGTAACAGGATGCCCAATGTCACTGTACTTGTGGGGGAGAAGCATAGCAGCCAAAAGCTATCTCCTACAATATAGTATTAGATTGGCTTAGAAGATTCAGACTTACCAACTTGTCTTATGGTCCTATTCTTTAGAAACTCCAACTGAAACTAAAAACCTGATCAAACCAGGTGACTGGGACTACTGGAAACATCATCTCCAAAACTCTCCTTGGAGCCATAGTGGTGACTCCCAGATGTCCATCTGGGAGTCCTGCTCACTACTCCCACTACAGCCATATTCTAGGGAGTAGAGTCCTGGATCTACTAGTCACATTTCAAAAGGGCACTATCGCCCACTTGGATTTCAGAACTTACTGACTCTAAAAATTAAACAGGGTCCAAAGCAGTCATGTCAGGTGGACAGCTGTTTCCACGACACCCAGGATGAGAAGAGAGTTGATGTAGACCAACAACCTAAGAATATGGGATATTGGGCTGAGGTTTACAGTTTCTTCCTCTATGAACTAAGCCCTTTTTTCTCTTTGCTACTGTCCACTCAATCTCTTAATGTTCATGAAAGTAGCAGGGTTTTTTTTCACTTTTATGTTGTATTTACCTCCTTAAGTTGTGATTAATGAAAATTTTGGTATTCAAGGTAAAAATTCCTGGGACTATAATTTGTTCTGAGTTTTGATTTCAGGAATAGCTGTCTGAATTGTCACAAAGCCAATAAGAGAAAATGGCATGTATGGCAGTCTGAGGACTGCTAAGGTGTATGTCTGCCCCTGGGAAAGGTTTTGAGGATGATTTAGGACACAGCCTAGACAGAATCCTCCTGACTTTATTTCCCCATTGTGTTATTTCCTTTCTGGAAAAGAAAAATTCCCACTTGGTTAATCCTATGCCTTGTTTTAACACTCTTTAACTACATGATTGACTCATGCAGAGAATCAAATGAAGTTAAAGGAGTTTTTCCCTGGTATATGATAACTATGTTCCTCCTTTTTCTCTTTCATAGCAAATTTCTATAATCAAGAAATGTTTTCAAAATCATGTTTCAAATGAACGTTCCTCATTGGCCTTCAAGGATCATCCTGACCTTTTGGTGAAAGGAAAGGAATGAGAACTCTGGTCCTGTGACTCACCAAGTAATGACCCCCTACAGATTTGAGCAATATTGCTCCAAGAGAACTCCAGAATTGGTGTATTGTCTTCCATTTGTGGATTGAGATTGATTGTTTATAATCCACCATCCCCCTTCTCTTCCCACTTGTGATTTCTCTGTCTTCACTTCAGAAAGGAAGAATTCTGATCAGGAGAATTTCCGATTTGCAAATCTATTCCTCATGATGAAACTAATTAATTAAATGGCTACCTGATTACTGGCATTTTGTCTCTGGCCTACTGTTTCATCATTCTCAGGTTAGAGACTGGCTCAGTAAAATCCTGTTAACACTACACACAAACTATATTCTTAAGGAGTACTTGGTGATTGACTAATTGAATCCTGGCTTCCTTAAGCAAAAATTGCAATCTATTAAAGGGTCTTTTTGATCTCACCAAATTATGGAACTGTCAATGATATGTAATAAGATCTATGTATCCAGCCACTTAGTAATTTAACTCAAGTCACACAACACAAGGGACTCAAACATTATCCTGATCACCTATTCTACAATCAAATACATGGTAAGAGTAGAAGAAACCTTTACAACTCAACTGTCTATACCTTTAAACAACAGATTACCACATAACTCACTCCACTTGGACAAGCTGTAGAGAGATCCAAAGCCCCTGAAGGACAAAAGTGAAAGTGAAAAGCTGCAGAGTAGGGGAGTGAGGGTGAGGGGAAGGCATAACCACAAAGAAAAAACTCTTAATTGGGGGAGGGGGGAAGTGAATGGAGTTCTGTGAGTGGTGAATGAGAAAGTGAAAAACTTCTAGGCTAAGTAAAAAAAATCCAAGGTACAAAGGAAAAAGACTCAGTTCCAAAGAAATCCCGCAAAGAACAAAACTAACAGTGAAAAATGAAAGCCTTAAAGGCCAAGAAAAACAGCCTCTGCCCCTGCTTTTAGAAAAAATCAGAGCTGTGGGAGGGGGCTCAGCTGGCTTTCAGGGCCTCAACATAGTGAAATCAACAGAAAAAAGGACTCCTTCCTCCCTACCTACTCTTCCCTCCATCAAGGAAGAGGCCTCAATATGGTCTGTATCAACACAGGAAGAGCAACCTCAAAGTTAAATGAGGATTAAAGGAATGACCTCTTCTTTAAACAGAACTGATCTTGGAAGAAGGGAGAGAACCTCCATGGTGAAGGAAGAGATAAAAATAAAATAGGAACAAAGAGAATCCAACAGACACAAATCTCAAACTACACCATGAAAAAGTAATTATTAAAAAATAATTTGGCACTGATTAAAAAAACAGAGAAGTCAATCAGTGGAACAGATCAGGTACACAGCGTGCAGAAGCAAATATATCTAGTAGCTTAATATTTAACAAGCTCAAAGACTCCAGGTACTGGGATAGGGACTCAATATTTTTTTTAAAATGCTGGGAAAAGTGGATAGCAACATGTAAGAAATTTTACTTAGACCAGCATTTCACACTACTTATATAAAGATGAGCACCATATGGGCATCACTGAGGTATAAAACATAACATAAACAAAAATTAGAGGAACACAGAAAAACTTACTGTCAGATTTACAGATAGAAGAAAAGTCCATCATGCCTGAAGGGCTATATAACTGTGCATATCCTGTGAATCAAAAAGAGCAAAGGAAAAGGAAAAGGATCTGTATGTATCTTTAAAGAAGCTCTATTTGTGGTAGAAAAGAATTGGAAACTGAGGGGATGTCCATCAATTAGGATGTGGCTAAATAAATTATGGCACATGAATGTGATAGAATATTATTATTAAGCTTGAAGTTATGAACAAATTGCAAAGTGATCTGAGACATGACTCCATGAAATACAGAGTCAGTGCAACTTTAAGCTTCTGGCACAGTTTTGGTAAGCTTAAAGTTGTACTCAAACTTTTGAGACCTCTCTATTTCATGGGGTGGAGTCTTGGTCAGGTATAGTCAGTAGCTTTTACATCTGAATATTCTGAGCAAAAATCTACTTGATCCCCTAGATTAAGCTGGAATCTAAGGTCATAGGGGGTCAGGATGAGGGGATTCCAAGTGAAGTATTTGACAGTGACCGCCAGGCTGGTTGAGTACACCGGTGTAGGTGCCTGTAGTGACTGCCCTCAAGGGAATCAGATGACTCTACCTACTCTTATAGAAATGGTTATAACTCCCTCTTTAATATATCAATGAATAACTGAACATTGGGGAATGTATCTGGCAAACAATTTAAACAATGAACTCAAGCTGTTCAAATTCCTTGCTAGGTAATCAACCAAGTAATCCTGCAGGCTTAGAGAAGGTGGCACTCAAACCAAAACAGAAAGATCAAATCAACAAAAACAACACTTAAATGAGGTCAAACTCAAAAAAATTGTAGTAACTAATCTTCATCTGTGAGGGGAAAGCTTGGAATTGGAAAAATCTTTGAAAAATCTATCTTCTTCCTCTCAGTAGAAAGACAGGGGATACCAGTGATATAAGGATGATCAGATACAGTACCTGTTTAGTTGTGTTTTGCTTATATTTTTCTTTGTTACAAAGTAGGGGAGGAATTTTGGGGGAAAGTAGGCAGAAATTTTTTTACAGCAGATTCAAAAACATTCAAGTGGATCCATGATTTCACTGACGTAGATGTTACCTCTCACCCCAGCCATGCTTCTCAACCCTGAATGACTTTTATCCATGTCCGCCCACAAATTTGGAGGCATCTCTCACTTTCTCCCAGAATTACCAGGATACTAGTGGAGCCCTTGGCCTAAATACATGTTAACTCTCACACTTGCTACTTGACCAGCTGATTTTTTAATCATGTATTTCCCTAATAAGAGCCTTTATTGTTAATCTTCCAAGTGTTTAATTTATGACATATGGTAATCCACTCACAATCATTAAGTAACTTTTTGTTTCCCTCTAATATTAATTTTCAACTCTTTGAAGACAATTTTATTCTATACCTCACTGTCATAGAACAATAACAGGAGAAAGATATACAGGAGTAACTTCGCTCAATCAGCCTCTGATCACAAACATCAGATAAAACATAAAGCTGGGAGATATACACTCGCTCAAAGATACTGGACACTATGATGGAAGAGTTAAAGTTCAGGGTCCACACTGAAGAAGAAATTTCCTACGGACTATAAGGTGCTTTAGAGCAGTTTTATCAAACTCAAACAGAACAATTAGACTACATAGAAGGATTCCTGCAGGCACACATTGCCTTAGAAAATCACAAATTAACATTGTTTCTATTGTATTTTTATTTATTTTGTTAAACATTCAGGAATTACTTTTTCTTGCACATGAAATCGCAAATCTATTATGTACAACTTGCTATTCCTTTCAAATATACAACAAAATTATGATGTGAATTTTTTTCTTCTCTCCCCCCCTCACCATTTCTATGGCTATAACTAGACACAAATACACATAATTAAAAAGTTAATCTATCCATACTTCTGTTTATCAGTTCTCTGGATATAGTTAGCATCTTCCTTCATATGTCCTTTAGAGTTAATTTAGGTATTTATAACAGTCAAAATAACTTACTTGTTCAAAGTCATTCTTAAAACAATAACGCTGATACTATATACAATGTTCTCTTGGTTCTGCTCATTTTACTCTTCGTTATTTTGTGCAAATCTTTCCATGTTTTTTAAATTTATTTTTAGTTTTCAACATTCACTTCCACATGATTTTGAGTTCCAATCTCTCCCCATCTCTCCCCTCCCCACACCCCAAGACAGCATGCATTCTGATTACCCCTTTCTCCAATCTGCCCTCGCATCACCATCCCCCCTAGCTTCTCTTATCTCCTTCCTTTCTATTTTCCTGTAGGGCAAGATATATTTCTATGCCCCATTGCCTGTATATTTTATTTCTCAGTTGTACATAAAAACAATTTTTAACATTCGTTTTTAAAATTCTGAGTTCCACATTCTCTCCCTTCCTCCCTCTCCACCCACCCTCATTGAGAAGGCAAGCAATTCGATGTAGGTTATGCATGCGTAGTCATGCAAAGCATTCCATAAATAGTCATATTGTGAAAGATTAACTATATTTCCCCTCCACTCTATCCTCCCCCATTTATTCTATTCTCTCCTTTGACCCTGTCCCACCTCAAAAATGTTTGTTTCTGATTACTCCTCCCACATTAGCCCTCCCCTCTCTTATTCCTTTCCCTCCTACTTTCCTGTAGGGTAACACAGATTTCCATACCCAATTGAGTGTGTGTTTTATTCCCTCCTTCAGCCAAATCTGATTCACTCATATTCACTCATTCCCTCTTCCCCTTCACTGTAAAAGCTTTTTCTTGCTTCCATTCTACCTCTCCCTTTCTCCTTCTCCCAGTATGTTCTTCTCTCATCCTTATTTGTATTTTTAGATATCATTCCTTCATATTCAACTCACCCTGTACTCTCTGTCTATAGGTATATCATCCCTCCAACTACCCAAATACTGAGAAAAGTCTCAAAAGTTACAAATATTATCTTTCCATGTAGGAATGTAAATAGTTCAACTTTAGTAAGTCCCTTATGATTTCTCTTTACCTTTTCATGTTTCTCTTGATTCTTGTGTTTGAAAGTCAAATT
>CM053769.1:36144469-36187616 GCA_028658325.1 Potorous gilbertii | reverse complement strand
TGTCTACCTCTCTGTTTCTCAGCCAATACCAAGTGGTTTTGATAACTGCTGCTTTATAGTACAATTTGAGGTCTGGTAGCACTAGGCCACCTTCCCAAGCATTTCTTTTCATTAGGCTCTTTGATATTCTGGACCTTTTGTTTTTCCAAATGAATTTTGATATTATTTTATCCAGCTCTAGAAAATAATTATCTGATAGGTTTAGAGTCATTTTTACAGGTATTTTAAGGACTTTGTGAGGGGAGAGCTTGAGCAGGTACATGCTTCTACTCTGCCATCTTGGCTCTGGTCCCTAGAATTTTACTTTTTGAGGAAGAAGAAGCATCTTATACTCCATAGAATGATGCTCTGAGAGAGGACATCCATTATTGGCCAGCTAAAAAGGGATATGTTTCTTCTATATGCTGATGGCTCCTTGCTTAGGAGTGGGCATTTATCAACTTGGCATGAACATGTGGGAGTTATGCTGATTTCCTGAGGTGTATATCTGAAGGTCTGATATTCACCTTAGATTTTTGGAAGAATAATTTTCAAAAATTTTAGAGCAGGAATTATTAGCCTTTTTTTTCATGTCATAGACCCCTTTAGCAGTCTGGTGAAGGGTATGGAATCTCCTCAGAATAATATTTTTAAATTCATAACATAAAATACATTTGATTACAAAGGAAACTATATTGAAATACAGTTATCAAAATATTTTTATAAACAAGTTCATGAATCATAGGTTAAGAACTACTGGCTTAGGGAAAGGATAGGTAGAATAAAAATCAATGAAAATTCTATAGAGAAAGTTAGTCAAAGGGGGCAGAGCCAAGATGGTGGAGTGAGAGCAACTACTCACCTAATCTCTGAGACAAACTCCTTCAGATACCTCTAGGGAGAGAGTCTGAATAAATTTTGGAGTGGTGGAGTCCAGTGGGAGACAGAGAATGGCAGATTTCCAACCCAGGACAGACTGGAAGGTCAATGGGAAGGATCTATTACATGGGGCTGGAGAAGCACACAGCACACAGGCTATACCAGTGTAGACCCCACCATAGCAAAGCTGAGCAGGAAGTCCTGGGTAGTCTGAAGCTGCAGCAATGCAGAATCTCAAAATATTGTCCAAGATGGGAGTCCAAGAGAACTGAGAGAGAGAGAGAGAACCATAGAACCTCAGGTTAAATGTCTGCAAGTCACCTACTTGAACTTCTGGGAGCCAAGATGGCAGAGTGATCAGTAAATACTCTCTTCCTCCCTTTGTTGACATTGAAAAACTCAGAGAGTATTTCCCCAGGAAAAATCCTAAAACAGTGGGATCAGCCAAAGGGGTAAACAGTCTCTTAACCTAAGAGGTTAGGAAAATCACAAAGAGGGGTCCCTCTTGCTGTGGCTGAAGGGCACCAGTGCAGTACCATAACTGTCCCAGACAGCCCCACTTCAGTGAACTGGGAGGAGATCCTGAGCCCCAGGGGGGGTGGAGCCTGCAACCATCAACACTAGGACCCCAGATGGGGGTCAGCACAGCCAGGGGAACAGGGAAGAAAATAGTGCAAATGAGATTCACCAGCCACTGAGCCTCCATGTCCTCTAGCTCAGGATAG
The DNA here is from genome assembly GCA_028658325.1 of Potorous gilbertii. Taxonomy (NCBI): domain Eukaryota; kingdom Metazoa; phylum Chordata; class Mammalia; order Diprotodontia; family Potoroidae; genus Potorous; species Potorous gilbertii. The sequence continues at coordinate 36,186,033 of CM053769.1, read as the reverse complement.
GAGACCTCCTTTGGTCAGATCACCCCTCCCCCACATTTAATACAGTTAGCTCCAAGGTAACTCCAGGGAAACTCAGAAAGACTTCACCTGGCCTCTGCTTTGGCACATCAGCCAGCTCAGCACCAGGTAAGCTACAGCATTCTAGCTTCTAGCTGAAAGAACCAGAGGCCACAATACAAAAAGCCTCAAATTTTAAGCACAAGAATGCTGGGACAGAGGCCCCCCCCCATTCCCCAGAAGCAGAGATCTACTTTAAAAACCAGGAACATTAGTCAAAGCATGAGGAGCTCACAGAAATAAAATTCTGAAGACTCTAAGAAAAATAATTTTGATGAAAAAGGGAAAATTTTAAAAGTTTATCTGAAGAGACTGATAGAATCATACTGAAACAGTATACTGAAACAAAATGTAAACTGTTTTTTCCAGAGTTACCAATTATCTTTTCATTGTCAGACTTGACGTTCTTTTCTAGGTCTGTATCTTTCTTGACTTCTCTCTAGTATTTGCTGCTGTTCAGTCTTCTCATGGATACTGTCTCTTCTCAGGGGACTTTATTTTTTCTCAGGGACTTCCTTCATGTGCACACTCAGTAATGGACTTTCTCAGTCAAAGGGGATGTACATTTTAGTCACTTCATTAGGCATAATTTCAACTTACTTTCCAGAATTATCATACTGATTCACAGCTTCACTGTGTGCTTATCTTATCACCCCTCCAACATTGACTGTTTCCATCTTTCACCATCTTTGCCAATTTGCAGGGTATGAGGTGCAACCTCAGGGTTGTTTTGATGTGAATTTCTCTTATTATTAGTGAATTTTTAGGGTATTATTTTCTTTAGTTAGCTTTTATACCTCCTTTTCCATTTGGGCAATACTACTTTTTAAGAGATTGTTTTCTTTAGTGAAATAAAACAGTCTTTCATGATTGTGACTAATTTGCAATGCTTCTTTTGAGAACTGTTTATTCCTATCGTATAACCATCTGTCTTTTGAGGAATGGCTGCAACGATTTTTTAAGTGACAAATCCACTGGTCTTTTACGAGTTCTTATTCTATTTGACCTCTCTATATCTTGACACTTTTGATGATCTCTCCTTCTGAGATGCTTTCACCTACCTTTTCATCTTTGGCTGATTTCTCCCATGCAGCTCACCATTCTTTCTCATTATCTTTCTCCATTCATTATTATGTGAATATCTCCAGAGCTGTCCTACACCTTCTTCTTGTCTTCACACTCTCATGAACTTGATTACCAGATTATTTCATGTGACTTACATTCTTATATTCATCCATAATCTTTTCCCTGAATTTTAATCCTGCATTACCAACTATGTACTGGACGTACTTACTTTGTTGTCATTGGCATCTCAAAAATGAACATGTCCAAAATCAAAATAGTTATATTTTCCAGAAACACATGCCTCCTAAAAACCCCTTTTTTCTATCAAGGGTACCACCTGATTTCCCTCATAAAGAAGATAAAATAGTGCCTCAGGATGAACAAAGGGTTGGTAAAATTAAGAGTTTGGGCAGATCAGTGATCCTTCTGGGACTACTAGAGAATATCCAAAATCTCAGGAGGCTGTTTGGTCCCTGTGAAGTATAAACACCTCCAGGCTAGTTCTGTTGAAATAATAAGAGGAGAGCCCTGGGTTAGCAGGGTTGGGAGGTACCAGCCATGAAAATTTTCACCTCCCAGACAACGTGGGGAGTCTAGATAGTGTCTGGAGGAAGGGGAAATGGGAAGGCTTGAGGGAACCTCTGCTGATAAGATACACTAGGCTCAGCTGTGCAGCAGAGACATGGCTCTGGGCAAGAAGAAACCTGCACACATATACTGAGTGTAGGAGCAATGGCGCAGGGATGTCTGGTATCAGTTCCAGGCCAGAGGGGAGAACTAAAGGAGGAGAATCTGAGGCCAAAGGCACCATCCCCCATCTTTCAGGACTAGAAGTGATTACAATAGTAATTTTTTCAAAAAAATGAGCCAGCAAAGAGCTCAACCATAGAAAGCTACTATGAGAATAGAGAAGAAAGACTTGGACCTGTGGAGGAGGACATTATCCACCCTCTGAGAAGCAGGACAAGTAATTGGGTGAAGAAAGATTTGTGTAGATCTGAATATGTTGTGATTCTAAAAAGTAAAATCATTTAGGAAAAGGCAAAAAGAGTAATTATTTTAAGCACATGAGGTATGAGAAGAAGAATTAACTCAGAGGAGTTAGATGGAATAAGAAGTCTGGTAGTTCTAGAACCCTACTCTCATCAGGAATGGGTTAATGGGTTAAAGAGGGAACAGTACATATATATCTAGAGGGGTATGAAAATTCTAAATTCATAAAGAAATAAAAAGCTAAGGGGATGGGGCAGAGAGAATAAGGGAATAATTTTTAGAGGGAACCCTACTCACATCTCATCAGATCACATTAAATAGAGAACAGTATATACATTTAAGAGGGAATAAAAGTCTTAAGTTTATAAAGAAATAAGAGCATGAGGGAGTAGGAGATATAAATGAGGAGAAGGGAGATATAAAAGGATGTCTAGATTAATGAGAATGAGATAGAGAGAGAATAGCATACTTATTTGGGAGGCTATTAAATTCTTCTAAATTCAGATAGAAAAAAAGGATAAAAGGAAGAGGGAGGGGAGGGTAAAGGAGGGATCCTCCAAAGATAGGTTAAGTACCACTGAGGAGGGGGTACATTAAGTAACAGGAAGGCAAGGTAGTGGGTAGTAAAGTAGAGAAGTCAGGAGGGATAGGAAATAAGAGACACACAAACATAAAATAAAGATTAGAATTTATTAGGAAAAAAGCAGTGATAGTATTTATGATCTCAGATAAAGCTGAAATAGCTTTAATCAAGAGAAAAATAGGAAAACCACACTATATGTCATCCATATTAATCAATTTTGTTTAAGACTATTTAAAATGTAACATAAGGTTGAAATATTGCAGTGGTAGAGAAAATGATGAATTGTGAGACTTAGAAAATATAGAAAGATATACTTATAAAGGAAGATGTTACATGTCTTATGTATCATGAACCTTTTATTGGCCTGTATCTTTGTCCTGGAAGACTCAGCATGTGACGTAACTGTGTTGTGAAGTAACATTATTTGCTGCTACTTAAATTAGTTTTAGTTTGGATTGGTTCAGAAGTGACACAGTCTCAAGTTTGATATGTGTATATAGTACTAATATTTATTTTAATAATAATAATAGAGGTCTCAGTCAGTAAGTCCCGATAATTATGCCACAAATCAGTAAGTCTCATGGGTTATGCCACAATCTTACTACAATTGATGAGCACTAATGGAGGAATTATTTACGTCTGGATCGTGTGACTAGGGAGTCCCAGGTTAGCCTTCAGTGTCGAGATGGGAAGGTCCTGGTCTATGTGTCCACTGCAGAAGGTGGCTCAGGACTACCCACCTTCAGTAATTCCTTCTAATGGGAAAGGAGCTGTTCTCAAAACATGCTTGAGAGCATTTCTGCTTAGGGATGTCTGATTCTGGGAGGGTGGCCAGTCCTCCGCAGTAGCAAACATCATAAACAGTCCTTCGATGTCTCATTAAAAATATGATTAGAGTCAGATTGCAGGCATCCTGAGCGAGCATTTATGCATCACACATACTCCTGGTCAGACTCTTTCCCCATTGCCCTTAGATCTCTGTGTCAGCCTCCTTTTACTTATCTGGGCTGGAAAAGTGACGGTGATTTTTTTTTTCTCAGATTCCTTTATCAAGATTAAGTATGGTGTTCTTAATACACGTGTTTTGAGTAGTTTTTTGAGGGAGAACTCATTATACTTGCTACTCTGCCATCTTGTTTTTTCCTCCATTTCTCTGGAATATATGGAAATATTGTACAGGAAGGGCAGAAACCTTAAGGTCTATGCATGCAATAAGGAAGGTTAAGAGAGGGCCAATTAGGGGTATATTGAAAAGTAGTTCTTGAATCAAATTCTCTTGAAAGCTAGATCCAAGAAACCTCAGATTGGAGAGCCCTTCTTCTCCTTGGCATAAAACTGATTTAGACATAGCCTCATAGGATGCCCAATCTTAATAATTAGGATTGATGACAAGGCTATTGTTTTTAAAATCAAATACATCATGTCACAATACTAGCGTCCTAAGAATAGTATGGAAGATGGAAAACCCAATAAATATGATGGCATTGGGCCTAATCTTAGATTTCACTGCAGTTAAGAAAAGCACCCTTATACAAGGTACAACATGGTCCACGTGTGAAAAGGACATGGGGAGCAGACTTAATTAATTGGTGCTGCAGTCCCATACCATGATTAGGTGTCAGCTGAAGTTAGATCAAATCTTTTGTTGTTTGCTAGAAGAAGAAGGCCAGCATAATCAATCTGCCAAAAGAATTATGTGGAATCATGCCATACTGATCCTTCAAAAATCAGATGCTCAGGCATTTCATCTCATCCTTGGTGAAGGTATTCGTGCATTCTCAACCCCACTGAAGCATAGCATTAATAATCATTTTTCCAGTTACACCTAGTCTCCTATCTCTACTCTTTTTATGAAAACATTACCCTGGCTATTCAGTGTGGCAATGGACATGTAATGCCTCCAATAGACACTAATACAACCCACCAACAACTGTATGCATTGAGAAGCATCAGCTGAATTCCTTCATTGGTCCTGACCTCAAAGTGGGAAGTGTTTAATTGTCTAGTTCTCTTCTTTCCATATCCATAACCCTTAACACTTACCCAAACATGGGCATAGTGTAACTAAAAATCTTTGCTATACCATTTCTAGATTCACTCCTCAATCAACCAATAACTTAGAACCCTGGGAAAAGACCCCCATTCCCCAGAGTGTCTTCAGTTATGGATCAATGGCCATTGAGATCCAGTTGCATATAACTTTCTCAAATCAGGTAGAACTTTTAGTAAACCAAACCAAACAAAACTGCTTGGTATGTGAAGTATTAGATAGGGCAAACACCATTCTACAGAAATGCATATGGCAGCCCCAGCAAAAGGCCTCTTGCTATCCACATAAAATCAATAAAGCTCCTTCCATAAAGAACATTCCAAGCTTTGGGGAGAGTCAGGGCAAAAGATATGGAGTTAGGATCTTATAGATGAGGGGCAACAAGAAGGGCAGTTTGACCAGACCATAGAGTGAATGGATGAGAGCAATGTATGATAAATGTTGTTATTGTCTTTGTATTACCAGTGATGAGCACAGTGCTTACACAGAGTAGACACTTCATAAATTCTTGTGGAAAAATCAGGCTGAGTAGATAGACTGGGATTAAATGTTTGAAGATCTTTTAATACCAAATAGAGAAGTTAATATGTGATCTTACAGGTAATGTGAATTGAGGGTGAAATGATCAGATTTGCACTTTAGGAAAAAATCTCTTTGGTGGCTGTGTGGTAGATGTATTGGAATGGATATAGACTTAAGACAGAAAGAATAACTAGGGAGCCAATGCAGTAGCAGTGCCATGGCCTCTTCATTCTAATTACTGTAATATTGCTGAAAGGATTCAGTTCCACCTCTGTAGTATTTTCTGTCTGCTCCTTCTCTACTACTTTATCATAGGTTCTAATGATTATTTTCTTAGAAATGTTCCTGCCTTCACTTTCTTCCACCTCCAACTTTTCCTTTTCCTTCATACTGCTGTCAAGATCATGTCAGTGCTCAAAACTTCTTAGGGTATCCCAAGGAAACTTCATGGTCCTTTGTCTGGCATTCAAAGATTCCCCCCAATGTGACACCATCCTACCTAGCTTTATCTTCTATTACTGCCATCCCCTACTACACACTCTACTCTAGCCAAACTCAACTATACTTCATGCTCCAGACATTCTTTTCACTGTTTCATTTTCTGTCTTTTCATACTTTTCTTTCTGCCTATATGAATATACAATACACATATTTGCATATTATATACATGTATTAAAGAGACAAAGAGGGAGATAAATATATGTATACACATATATGTCAGCCTTAAGTATATGTATATATATTTATATATGAATGATTACAACATTGTCATTATATAAATAAGAAAATCATATATATATATTTCCCCCCGCTCTTTAGTCCTTATATAGCTTTTATAACAACAGTAATTGACAACTGACTTATACATCTTTTGAAACTTACTCTGACAGCATATGCAGAGGCAGCTAGGTAGCACAGTGCTGATCTTGGAGTCAGGAAGACTCATATTTGTGAGTTCAAATCTGGTCTCAGACACTTACTAGCTGTGTCACTTAACCTTGTATGTTTCAGTTTCCTCATCTGTAAAATGAGCAGGAAAATAAATGGTAAACTGCTTTAATATCTTAGCCAAGAAAATCCCAAATGGGCTCATGAAGAGTTGGACACAATTGAAAATTGAACAACAAAAACTATGTGCAGGATAGGTTGAAGGAAAAAGAAGTAGAGACAAGAAGACTTAGCAATAGTCTTGTTAAGGAGATAATGCCTTGAATGAAGGGGTGGGTGGATAGCAGTTTCAATTATAAGGAGGAAATAAATAGTAGCAATATGACAGTAATTGGGCTGAACTGGTCATGGCACACCACAGTAGTACCCTTTGTCTGGATGGTGGTGAGGAGGACTTACAGTGAAACAGATTTTCAGGTACTTATTGGTCAGAGACTCAGCATACATTCTTCCCTCATAGGTGTCAGTAAGGCATTCTCTTAGCTTATTGCTGAAGCATCAGACCTCTTGAAAGGTACAATTTAATTTCATTTTTATACGTATAGCCCTATTAATTACAAGGTTCCTTAGCACAACTCACACTCTCAGAGACAAGTCTCAGGTCCCAGAGTAAGGCTTCCCTTCAGGTTTATAGAGGTACTCCTGGAGAGCCAGAAGTTATTCTCTTAATGCCATTGAGCCACATTTGAGCCCCCAACAATGTGTTGCCCCAAAAATCATCACTTGAGAATCATTTTTGTCAAATAGCCTTAAGTTTTTTGCTACAAAAAATAAATAGCTATTGATATTTTTACACTTATAGGATCTTTTTCTCTCTCTTAATCTCTTTGGGGTAGAGGCCAAAGAGTAGTATCACTGGATCAAAGGTATGTACTTAATTAGCTTTTGGAAAGAGGCATTTATTGAGACGGAACAGTAAGAACAATGCAAAGCAACCCCCAAAAGTCTGCAATACATTTTCCTCCAAGTACCTACGAAGTCCAGGGTAAAGTGGGCTAAAGCTTATAAGGCACATTATAATTCTCCATTCTTGGCTGCTGGAAGACTTTATCTCTCATTTGTGGGTACTAAAGATATATACCCTTAGGTATATATGTATATGTATATGTATAGCTGAGGGCAATAATGGGGCATTTAATGTTTACAGACTTGTTGTATCTTATAAGGTCTTCCTTTAGTCAAAAGAGACTTGTGCTCATCCTTTGTTGCCCAAGAAGACCATGCCATCAGAAAAATGATGACATGACTTGCACTTGACTTTGTCTTGAGTGAGGGAGGGCTGTGCAGGTCACCAGCCTCACTTCTCCTCCAGAGCCGTCTGAATCCAGTGACCAGATACTCATCAGGATGCCTGGAGATGACCCAGGATGCACTGGGAGACCTTGGCCCCTTTAGGCCAAAGGAGAGAGCCTTTAGGCAGGGGGCAGGGGCCCCATGGTGTCAGAGCTTCACAGTGCAGTAGGGAGAAGGGAAGAGGAAAGGGACCGGACCTACCTCAAGGCTGAAGCTGAGTCTCTCCTTTGTTCCTAAGAGGGGTTTTACTGGAATACCATGCTTACTACAACCTCTCACATGACACTGATTCTAAATTAGCTTAGTAATTTATAAATGACCCCTCAGTGTAACCAAGTTTATTTGGTCTGTCTGAACACAGTTCCTATAAAATATCACTCCAGTTTCAGAGACTTTTTGAACTCATTCTAAAACCTATGAATTTCTCTTGATTGGGCCTCTTACATTTATTGCAAGTGGGATATGGTTGAATTAATTTGAGTAAATCAGTCAATTATATACATATGCGGGCTGTATGAAATGGATTTTAAGGATTTCTATGTTAGTACTAACATTTCCTTATGCATAAAAGTTATTTTGGTAAATCAGTATGTATATTTGATTTTGGGCTAAAATGTCCCCCAAATTAGTCAATATGGATATATTACATATCCATACTCTCTTTTTAAAGGAGAAAAATGTAGGTTTATGATTTATTGGGGTATAATCCACATAAGTGTTTCATTAGCAAAATTTAAGATAACAGAGTTACAATACTAGTTTTTTAGGCAAATGTAGGGAACCTTCTAACTCACACCTTTGATAGAGAAGAAGGGCTCAGAGGAGGAATCTGAATAATCTTCATAACAGTATTGTGAAGTAATATCCAAAGAAATGTTATCAATTAATAGATGTTAGCCATGAATTGTGCTTGAAGTTTCTAGTTGTTATTAAGAAAATTAATATGCAGTGCATTACTAATTAAATGGTTCACAGCCACAAAGTGGAGAACATGCCAACGTTTTTCTGTCTTGTTACTTTGGGTTCTTCACTGTTTTTTCCCCTACTTAATAATAGTTTATTTTTTTCCAATTACATGTAAAGATAGTTTTCAATATTCATTTTTTTCATTCACAGAATTTTTCTCAATTATACATCAAGATAATTTTTAGCATTCATTTTTATAAGATTTTGAGTTCCAATTTTTTTCTCCCTCCCACCCTTTCCTCCTCTCTTCCTAAAATGATAGGCAATTTTGTTATAGGTTATACATGTAGTATCATGTATTTCCATATTAGTCACAGATGTGAAAGAAGAAACAAATCAAAAAGACAAAGCACAAAAAAGAATAAAATAAAAAATTGTATGTTTTAATCCGCATTCAGAATCCATAGTTCTTTTTCTGGATGTGGATATGATCACTTTCAAATTCAGACCTAGTAGTGATATTGCTGGATCAAAGGATATGTATATACAGTTTGGTTGCCCTTTGGACATAGTTCCAAACTGCTCTACAAAATGTTTGGATCACCACCAAAAATTCATTAGTGTTCCAGTTTTCCCACATCCTCTCCAACATTTATCATTTTCTTTTTTTGTCATATTATGTGTGATAGGTATGTGGTGGTACCTCAGAATTATTTTAATTTGTATTTCTTTAAAGTCATATAGAGCACTTCTTTATATATCTATAAAATTACCTTGATTTCTTCATCTAAAAACTGCATATTCATATCCGTTGACCACTTAGTAACTGGGTCACTTTTAAATATTGCTTTTCAAGAACAAGCATGTTTTTATTTATTTAATTTTAGTTTTCAGTGTTCACTTCCATAAGATTTTGAGTTCTAGATTTTCTCCTCCTCCCTCCTCTCTCCCCTCCCCAAGGCGGCATGCCCTCTGATATAGGCTCTCCCTATACATTGATATTAAACATATTTTCACATTAGTCATGTTGTAAAGAAGAATTAGAACCAATGGGAGGAACCACAAAAACAAAACCAAACAAAGAGATTGCAAGTAGAATGCTTCGAACTGCATTCAGATTCCATAGTTCTTTTTCTGGATGTGGATGGCATTTTCCATCATGAGTCTTTTGGAGTTGTCTTAAATCCTTACATTGCTGAGAAGAGTCAAGTCTATCAAAGTCAGTCATCACAGAATGTGGCTGTCACTGTTTACAATGTTCTTCTGGTTCTGTTCCTGTCACTCAGCATTAGTTCATGTAAGTCTTCCTGGGTTTTTCTGAAATCCGCCTGTTCATCATTTCTTATGGAACATAGCATTCCATTCCATTCACATACTTGTTCATCCATTCCCCAATTGATGGGCATCCCCTCAATTTTCAATTCTTGGCCCCAACAAAAAGAACTGCTGTAAATATTTTTGTACATGTGGATCCTTTCCCCATTTTTATGACCTCTTTTAGATACAGACCTAGAAGTGGTATTGCTAGGTAAAAGGGTATGTACAGTCTTATAGCCCTTTGGGTATATTGTATTGCCAGATTTCTCTCTAGAATGGTTAGATCAGCTCACAACTGCACCAGCAGAGCATTAAATCTCATTTTCCCTTACATCCTCATCAAAATTTTGTCATTTACCTTTTCTGTCCTATTAGTCAATCTAATAGTTATGAGGTAGTACCACAGAATTGTTTTCGTTTGCATTTCTCCAATCAGTAGTGAATTAGAGTATTTTTTTGTATGGTGATAGATGGCTTTGAAAACTGATCATATCTTTTGATCATTTATCAACTGGGGAATGGCTTTATTTTTTACAAATTTGACTCAGATTTCTATAAATTTGAGAAATGAGGCCTTTGTTAGAGAAACTTACTCCAAAATTTTTTCCCACTTACTATATGTTTCCCACCATCCAATTCCCCCATTTATTCTATTCTCTCTCTCCTTTTACCCTGTCCCTCTTCAAAAATGACTTCCTTCTGATTATCCCCTTTCCTAATCTTCCTATCCTTCAATCACTCCCTAACCTTCTCCCCATCCCCTCCTACTGTCCTGTAGCACAAGATAGATTTCTATTCCTGATTGTATGTATGTTATTCCCTCTTTGAATCAATTTGATGAAGTGAAGTTCACTCACTTCCCCTCAACTATCCTCTCTTTCCCTCTACTGTAAACGTTTTTTCTTCCCTCTCTTATGTGAGATAATTTGTCCCATTCTACCCAACCCTTTCTCTTCTCCCAGTACATTGCTCTCTCTTTTATTTTACTTTTTTTTACATATCTTCCCTTCATATGCATATGTCTCTCTCTCTCTCCATATATATGTATATATATATGTATATACACTCCTTCTAACCACCCCAATAATGAGAAAGGTCTCAAGTATTACAAACATCCTCTTTCCATATACAAATGTAAATAATTTAACCTCATTAAATCCTTTATGATTTCCCTTTCCTGTTCATCTTTTTAAGCTTCTCTTGAGTCTTGTATTTGAATGTCAAATTTTCTATTCAGCTCTGGTCTTTTCATCATGAATGTTTGAAAGTCCTCTATCTCATTGAATGTTTATTTTTTCCCTTCATTGATTATATTTACTTTTGCTGGATAAGTGTTTCTTGGTTGTAATTGTAGCTCCTTTGCCCTCTATAATATCATATTTCAAGCCCTCAGATCCTTTAATGTAGAAGTTGCTACATCTTGTCTTATGCTGACTGTACCTCCACCATACTTGAATAGTATTTTTTCTGGCTGTTTGCATTATTTTCTCCTTGTCCTGGGAATGCTGGAATTGGGTTATAATATTCTGGGAGTTTTCATTTTGGTCTCCCTTTTTAGGAGGTATGCAGTGGATTCTTTCAATTTCTATTTTACCCTCTAGTTCTACAATATTGGGGCAGTTTTCCTTGCTAATTTGATTTGCATTTCTCTAATCAATAGTGATTTAAAGCATTTTTTATATGACTCATTTAATTTATTTATCTGAAAATTGACTGTTCATATCCTTTGACCATTTATCAATTAGGGAATGACTTGTATTTTTATAAATTAGATTCAATTTTCTACATCTTTTAGATATGAAGCCTTTATCAGCGACACTGGTTATAAATATTCTTTACCAGTTTTTTGCTTTATTTAAAATCTTGGTTGCATTGGTTTTGTTTGTGCAAACCCTTTTTAATTTAATGTAATCAAAATTATCCATTTTTCATTTCATAATGTTCTTTATCTCTTCTTTGGTCATAAATTCTTCCCTTCTCCATAGAATTGACAGGTAAACTATTACTTGCTCTCCTAATGTGCTTATGGTATTACCCTTTATGTCTAAATCATGTACCTATTTTGACCTTATCTTGGTATACACTATGAGATGCTGGTTTATGCCTAGTTTTTGACATACTATTTTCCAGTTTTCCCAGTATTTTTTTGCCATGTAGTGAATTCTTATCCCAGAAGCTGGAGTCTTTGGGTTTATTAAACAGTGGATTACTGTAGTCATTTACTACTATGTCTTGTGTATCAAACCTAATCCATTTATCTGCCACTCTATTTCTTAGCCAGTACTAAATAGTTTTAATGCTTGTGCTTTATAATATAGTTTTAGATCTGTCACAGTTCATGCTACCTTCCTTTGCCTTTTTTAAAATTAATTTCCTTGATATTCTTGACCCTTTGTTCTTTCAGATGAATTTCATTATTAACCCTAACCCTAAATGCCTTGATTTTTAGTAGTTTGGTTGATATGGCACTGAATAAATAAATTAATTTAGATAGAATTGTCATTTTTATTGTATTACCTTAGCCTACCCATGAGCAATTGATATTTTTCCAGTTATTTAGATCTGACTTTATTTGTATGAAAAGTGTTTTGTAATTGTGTTCACATAATTCCTGGGTTTGTCTTGGCAGGTAGACCCCCCAAATATTTTATATTGTCTGTAATTATTTTAAATGGAATTTCTCTTTCTGTCTCATACTGCTGGAATTTGTTGGTCATAAAAAGAAATGTTAATGATCTTATATCCTACAACTTTGCTAAAGTTGTTAATTATGTCAAGCAGCCTTTTAGGGATTCTCTAGGATTCGTTCTCTAAGTATACTAAAATGGGGTTAGTTAAGTATTTCATTTCCTCTTCTGTTAATCTGGGCAATTTGTAGTTCTGTAAATATTCATTCATTTCACTTAAATTGTCAGATTTATTGACATACAGTTGGGCAAAATAGCTCCTGATTATTGGTTTAATTTCTTCTTCATTGGTGGTGAATTCATCCTTTTCATTTTTGATACTAGTAATTTGGTTTTCTTTCTTTTTAAAAATTGAATTAGCCAAAAGTTTATCTATTTTGTTGGGTTTTTTTCCCCATAAAACTAGCTCTTAGTTTCATTTATTAGTTCAATAGATTTCTTACTTTCAATTTTATTAATCTCTCCTTTGATTTTTCAGAATTTTTAATTTGATATTTCATTGAGGATTTTTAATTTGTTTTTTCTAACTTTTTTAGTTGTATGCCCAATTCATTGACCTGCTCTTTCTCTATTTTATTCACATAAGCATTTAGAAATATAAAATTTCTCAATAAGAACTACTTTGACTGCCTCTCATGAGTTTCACTTTGTTGTCTCATTATTGTTCTCTTTGACGAAATCGTTATCTCTATGATTTGTTGTTTGATCCACTCATTCTTAAGGATTAGATTATTTTGTTGCCAACTAATTTTTAATCTATTATTCCATGGCCCTTTATTACATTTACTTTTTATTGTATCATGATATGAAAAGGATGAATTTAATATTTCTTCTTTTCTGCATTTGATTATGAGATTTTTATGCCCTAATATTTAGTCAGTGAGAAACTGAGCCACTGAGAAAAAATACTCCTTTCTATTGCCATTCAATTTTCTCTAGAGGTCCATCATATCTAACTTTTCTAATATTCTGTTTACCTCCTTAGTTTCTTTCTTGTTTATTTTGAGGTTAGATTTGTCAAGTTCTGAGAGGGGTAGGTTGAGATCCCCCACCAGTATAGTTTTGCTGTCTATTTCTTTCTGTAACTCACTAAACTTCTCTAAGAATTTGGAATGCTATACGACTTTGTGTATATATGTTTACTATTGATATTGCTTCATTGTCTGTAGTACCTTTTAGCAAATTATAGTTTCTTTCCTATTCTCTTTTAATTAGATCTATTTTTGCTGTTGCTATGTCTGTGATCAGGATAGATTTTCTAAAAAAAAAAAATCAGCTAAAGTGTAATATATTCTGCTCCTGTCTTCTACTTTTATTCTCTGTTTATCTCTCTGCTTAAAATGTGTTTCTTGTAAGCAATATATTGTAGGATTCTGTTTTTAATCCACTCTGCTGTTCACTTCCATTTTTATGGGAGAATTCAAACCATTTGGACTCACAATTGTGATTACTAACTGTATATTGTATATCCTGTTTTCCTCAAATACTTTTCTGTCTCCTTTCACCCTGTCCTTCCTCACCAGAGTTTTGCTTCTGATAACTACCTCCCTCATTATTCCCTCCCTTATATCAAGTCCCCCTACATTTTCTTTCCCCTTTCTCCTCCTACTTCCTTATATAGGGTAAGATAATTTTCTGTACCCAAATGAGTGTGTAGTTACCCCCTCTCTGAGCCAAATCTGATACAATGAGGTTCAAATAATGCTATTTTCCCTCTACTGTAATAGATCTTTTGTGCTTCTTCATGTGATGTAATTTACCCTATTCTACCTTCCCCTATCTTCTTCCAGTACAATCCTTTTTTTTAACCTCTTAATTTTTTTTATATTATCATATCAAAGTCAACTTATACCCATACCCTTTATCTATGTATACTCCATCCAACTGCCCTAACGGACATACAGTTCTCAAGAGTTACAAGTATCATCTTCCTATGTAGGGATGAAAACAGTTTAACTTTATTGAATATGTTTCCTCCCCTGTTTACCTTTTTATGCTTCTCTCAAGTCTTGTATTTGAAGATCCAATTTTCTGTTTAGCTCTGGTCTTTTCATCAGGTAAATTTGAAAGTCCCTTATTTCACTGAATGTCCATCTTTTCCCCTGAAATATTATGATCTGGAGGGCAGAGCCAAAGTGGAGGAGTAGAAAGATACACATATTCTAGCTCTTCCCCCACAGCCCATAAAATACCTGTAAAAAATGACTTTCAACAAATTCTAGAGCAGTAGAAGCCACAGAATGATAGAGTGAAAGACATTTCCAGCCCAAGGTAGCCTGGAAGGCCAACAGGAAAGGTCTGTTGCACAGGGCATGGAACAGAGCACAGCCCAGCTTTGGCCACATGGTGGCACTGGAAGGAGCAGGACCAGAGCAGGCCTCAAGGGAGGAATCCCCAGTAGCAGCTGAGATTCTCAGATTCCTCAATCCATAAGCGCCAAATACAGCTTCAAAGGTCAGTGAGAGGGCTTTTTTACCTCAGTGACAAGGGCGCAGGGTCCTCCCCTAGCCCCAGCCTCAGGTAGTGGCTGTGGTGGTGGCAGCACCAGCAGGAGTGGCATTGGCAGCAGCAGAGACAGCAGCAGCAGGAGAGGTAGCAGTATCTATTTGTGGAGCTATCAGCCTAAAGCCCATAGGAGAGTTGAGCTGCTGATCTGAGTCTCAGCTATGAGTGTCAGCCCTGCCCCTGCCTGAAGGCCCTGGGGGAATTAAGCAGCTGATTTGAATCTCAGTCCTGAGCATGGTCCTTGGGCATGGCCTGGTGGAGGCGGTGTGGAGAGAGAATTCTACTACTTCCAGATTCTGGAGAGAAAAGTTTTGGGAGCTCCCAGACAAGTGTGCAGGCCCTTGATTTTGCCACCTTGGAGGAAATGAGAACTTTCAGGTCCCCAGAGAATACCTGACAAAGGACTCAAAAATCAAATGACTGGCTGGGAAAATGCCCAAAATAGGGGAAAAAATAAGACTATAGAAGGTTACTTTCTTGGTGAACAGGTATTCTCTTCCATCCTTTCAGATGGAAGAACAATGCA
Organism: Potorous gilbertii; assembly: GCA_028658325.1. NCBI lineage: Eukaryota > Metazoa > Chordata > Mammalia > Diprotodontia > Potoroidae > Potorous > Potorous gilbertii. The sequence continues at coordinate 36,170,581 of CM053769.1, read as the reverse complement.
TACCTTCACAGGAAGCGAAGGCTTCCATAACCTCCAAAGTAAATGTGCAATGGTCTCAAGCTGTTGAAGACCTCAAAAAGGATTTTGAAAATCAAGTAAGAGAGGTGGACGTAAAGTTGGGAAGAGAAATGAGAGAGATGCAAGAAAATCATGAAAAGCAAGTCAACAGCTTGCTAAAGGAGACCCCCAAAAAATGCTGAAGAAAGTAACACCTTTAAAAATAGGCCAACTCAATTGTCAAAAGAGGTGCAAAAAGCCAATGAGGAGAAGAATGCTTTCAAAAGCAGAATTAGCCAAATGGAAAAAGAGGTTCAAAAGCTCACTGAAGAAAATAGTTCTTTAAAAATTAGAATGGAGCATATGGAAGCTAATGACTTGATGGGAAATCAAGAAATTACAAAACAAAACCAAAAGAATGAAAAAATGGAAGATAATGTGAAATATCTCATTGGAAAAACAACTGACCTGGAAAATAGATCCAAGAGAGACAATTTTAAAATTATGGGACTACTTGGAAGCCATGATAAAAAGAAGAGCCTAGACATCATCTTTCATGAAATTTTTAAGGAAAACTACCCTGATATTCTAGAACCAGAGGGTGAAATAGTCAATGAAAGAATCCACCGATCACTTCCTGAAAGAGATCCAAAAAAAAAGAAACTCCTAAGAATATTGTAGCCAAATTCCAGAGTTCCCAGGTCAAGGAGAAAATATTGCAAGCAGCTAGAAAGAAACAATTCAAGTATTGTGGAAATACAATCAGGATAGCACAAGATCTAGCTGCTACTACATTAAGGAATCTAAGGGCTTGGAATATGATACTCCAGAAGTAAAGGAACTAGGATTAAAACCAAGAATCACCTACCCAGCAAAACTGAGTATATTTCAGGGATATTTCATCAAGCATTCTTGATGAAAAAACCAGAGCTGAGAAGAAAATTTGACTTCCAGACACAAGAATCAAAAGAACCATGAAAAGGTAAACAGGAAATAAAAATCATAAGGGACTTACTGAAGTTGAACTGTTTACATTCCTGCATGGAAAGATAATATTTGTAACTCTTAAACTTATTCCAGTATTTGGGTAGTTGGAGGGATTACACATACACACACACACACACACACACACACACACACAGATACAGACAAAGAGCACAGGGTGAGTTGAATAGGAAGGGATCATATCTAAAAAAAATATTAAGGGGTGAAAGAGGAATATATTGGGAGGAGAAAAGGAGAAATGGAATGGGGTAAATTATCTCTCATACAAGAGGCAAGAAAAATCTTTTTTAATGGAGGGGAAAAGGGGGGAGGTGAGAGGGAAAACATGAAGCTTACTCTCATCACATTTGGCTCAAGGAAAGAATAACATGCACACTCAATTTGTTATGAAAACCTATCTTACACTACAGGAAAGTAGAGGAGAAGGAGAAAAGCAGGGTGAGGGGGAATGATGGAAGGGAGGGCAAATGAGAGGAGGGAGCAATTAGAAGTAAACACTCTTGGGAAGGGACAAGGTCAAAAGAGAGAATAGAAGAAATGAGGGGCAGGATAGGATGGAGGGAAATATAGTTATTCTTATACAACATGACTATTATGGAAGTCATTTGCAAAACTACTCATATATAGCCTATATTGAATTGTTTGCCTTCTCAGCGGGGAGGAATAAATGTTGAGAATTGTTTTTGTATACAACTGGGAAATAAGAAATACAGGTAATGGGGTATAGAAATTTATCTTGCCCTACAGTACAAGAGAGAAGATGGGGATAAGGGAAGGGAGGAGTATTAGAAGCCTGCTGCTGCTGCTACTGCTTCCCTTGCCGTGACCTGGGGCCGGGGCTATGGGACAATCTTGCTCCCTTGTCATGGAGGTGAAAAAGCCCTCTCACTGATCTTTGAAGCTGCCTTTGTCACCTATGGGTTGAGGCATCTGAAAACTGCTACTGCTGCTGGGGATTCTGCCCCCTGAGGCCTGCTCCAGTCCTGTTCCTCCTGGTGCCTCATGGCCCAGGCTTGGCTGTGCTCCCCTCCACATCTGGTGTGACATACTTTCCCATCAGCCTTCCAGGTCACCCTGGGCTGAAAATCTCCTCCACTTTGTTGTTCTGTGCCTTCTGCTGCTCTAGAATTTATTGAGAGTCTTTCTTTACAGGTATTTTATGGGCTGTGGTGGAAGAGCTAGCATATGTGGGTCTTTCTACTCCACCATCTTGACTCTGCCCCCACTTCAGTCAACTTTTGTCCTTCCTTTTTTATACCTCTGACTATCCTTTACATAACTCATTTCTTTTTCAAATTTTTCTTTCACCATTCCTTTTTTAGCTCTTCCAAGAAAGCTTTTTGGTCTTGAGACTGATTAATGTTCCCCTTTGAGGCTTTTCATGTAGGCATTTTGATATATTTCTCTTCTGAGTTTCTGTTTTGGTCTTCAGTGTTTCCATAGTAACTTTCTATGGTCAGGGCTCTTTTCTATGTTTTTTAAATTCATTTTTTAGCTTATTTCATGATTTTTAAAGTTGAGTTCTCCTGCTGGGTCACAGGGGACACTGTCCTAAGCTTCTTGTGCTAGAGGCCAGGAGTCCCTGCACTGGTTTTCTGCGGTCCTGGTGGCTTGCCCACTGTGTTGAGGTGACTGGCCTAATAATGTTTATGCTGGGAGTTTTGTCTTCTACGTTGGGGCTGAAGGGCTCACAGCTGGCCTTCTGTGTCACTGGCCTTCTGAGCCAGGATTGAGGGACCTTGGCTGCTGACCTGTGCTATGGCTGAGAACCTTCTGCTGGCATACCTGGACACTGTCTGTACAAGGCTGTGTTCACCTTTTACCCAAGTCAGGCAGACCTTTTCTGAAGTCCTTCTAAGTTACCTTAAACCGGAAAATTATTTCACTCTATAATTCCTTAGATTCTGTCACTCCAGGATCAAGTTAGAGGCTTCATTTAATGTTTTTCCCAGGGAAACTGGGGAGAACTCAGGCAACTTCCTGGCTTTTCCCTGCCATCTTGGTCCCACCTTGGTTCTTCACTGTTGAATTACCACACTGTAGAGTAGTGGTATCAAACTCAAATAAAATGTATTTCTATGGATTGCATATTGACTTAAAAATGACAAATTAATAGCATCTCTTTTTTGTGTTTTTATTTATTTCATTAAATATTTCCCAAATTCATTGTAATTCCCATGCAGCAGGGATATGAGCTTGATATCTCTGCTGTAGAGTAATGCTTTTTCAGTGTCAGTCAAGTAGGTATATTAACTATTTCTTGTTGAATTTTAGGGATAGGTATTCAATGGAAACACGTCTTGAAGATTTCCACGTCTGAGAAATTCGGCTTTGGGGAGGTGCTGATAATGCTTCTATTTGACAGTATCTTGTATGGCTTGGTGACCTGGTATGTGGAGGCTGTCTTCCCAGGGAAATATGGTATACCTCAGCCTTGGTACTTCTTCGTGATGGTGAGTTCTGATATTGGAATCCAGAATAGCCACAGCCCTTTCGTTATCAAACATCATGGTTCTTGCCGCTTCTTATAATGTCCTTAAATCGGTCAATGCAGACATAGACAGACAAAAGGAATTTTTCCCTGAAGGAGTGCTTACTTTTCTAGCTCAGAGTTTTGGGTTCAAAGGTAAAGCCAGGTCTTTACCACAGTTTTCTAGAAGAAGACCTCCTTTCAAGTGGAAAGTTCTACCAGGAGCACCCAAAAGACAAGAGAGGTTCTCCTAAGAGAATTTGGGGAAGTAGGCTCCCTCCCCCAATCCTGGTGGGATCTCTACAACTATTTCAATGTAAATTTAATAAAAGTAGACCGAGGTACATACTCTGAAAAAAAAATCAGTTTATTGAAAGTAGTTATTTTATTAAAAGTTTATTAACTCATAACAAAGCAGGTCAGACTGGTCACCTCAGTAAGCCAGTGACCCCAGTAAGAAGAAGGAGACCCTTTTTATTGACACGCAAGGAAGCCAGGTTCGTGGTAGTCATAGAACATTATGGTTGGCTATACTCAGAAAGGTGGGCTGGCATTCAAGTGAGAGTGATTATGAACCTTTCTGACAAATAAGGAATGGTAATTGTTTTATGGGATTCTTGTGCATCTTGTAATCTTTGCTGGAGGATCAAAATTAACATACTGTCTCCTTAGAAAAGACAAAATCTCCCCTTATTGTACAAGGATAGGCAAGCATAGGTAACATATCTTTTGGAGGTGGTACCAAGTTAACTTATGGGGCTTAAAGATAACAAACAGATGTCCTGGAAGTATCCTGGAGGCTACCAGTATGAAAAATAACAACTTTTAATTATATCTTTTTTTTTTAATTTTCCAAAGATTTATTGAAGCAGTAATAGGTTGGTCAGATACTGGCTGGAAACAAAAAGCAGTTTTATGGTATTCAAAATCACTTCTTAAAAAAGTATGAAAGCACAAGATATCATTGTAAACTTTTGTTGTAAACTTTCTAAATCTTTTGTGAGGGTCAGTTCATAAGAACTAAAGCCCATTTCATTATAGCTATCCAAATCTATCTTGTGCTCTTGGAAAACTGCAGAAAGGCACTTAAAAGCTGTTTCTTTAACATATGGAATTCTCTTTTCTTCTTGCTGGTAAGATTTTACTGCAGTCAAATCACACTTTTCATTCCAGATTATCATGATGTTGAAAAGTTTCACTGATGACCTATCTCTAGTTTCAACAGTCTTAATTAGGAGGGTTCTCTTTGAATGGGTGTCAGCCAGAGGGTGCGAGGCAAGGTTGGTTTCCCCCCAGATTCAGGGAAGAGAAACTGGGAAGAGGCAGAGTAATTCTGCTTTCCTCTCCTTCCAGCAGTTTCCTGTAGGTGGCAATCTCAATATCAAGCTCCATCTTGACATTCAACAGGTCCTGGTATTCACAGAGGTGGCTCGCCATTTCTTCTTTCATGTTCTGGATTTTATCCTGCAGGCGGCCCATAGTGTCTTGGGAGTTAGCAGCTTCACCAGCAAAGTTCTCCTCCACTTCACGCATCTGGTGTTCCAGGGATTCATTCCTTCCTTTAAGTGCATTCACCTCACAGGTGAGGGACTGCACCTGTCGTCAGTATTCATTAGATTCTTGCTTAGCCTGGCGCAGGGCATCATTGTTCCTATTAGCAGCTTCAGACAGATCAGCAAATTTGGACTTGTACCACTCCTCAGCCTCCTGAAGGTTCTTGGCAGTCACGCTTTCGTACTGCTGACGGACATCACGCAGGGCTGCAGTGAGGTCAGGCTTGGCAACATCCACGTCAGTCTGAACGTGTTGCTCTTGAATATGGGCCTGCAGTTCTTGGATTTCTTCATCATGAAGTTTCTTCAAGAAAGCAATCTATTCTTGCAGGGATTCAACTTTATGCTCCAGGTCTAGACGTGCCAAGGAAGTGTTGTCAACACACTGTCTGAAAAACTGCAAGGTGCTCTCCGCTTCCTCTCTCTGCATCTCCTCTTGCAATTTCTCAGGGAGCTGCATGATGTTCTCGGTCAGGTTGTCCCTTTCCACCTCCACCCAAGCTTTGTCGTTGATGAGCTGGTCCACCTGCTGGCGCAACTCCTGCTTCTCCTCCTCCTCCAGGTCCCCCAGGAGCGACTTGCCCTGTCCTTTGAGCTGCTCGAGCTTGGCCAGCAAGATCTCGTTCTGCTGCTCCAGAAATCGCACCTTGTTGATGTAGTTGGCCAAGCGGTCATTGACCTCCTGCAGCTCCACTTTCTCGTTGGTGCGGGTGTTCCTGAACTTGGTGTTGATGGCATCAGACAGAGAGAAGTCCACCGAGTCCTGCAGCAACTTCACTCCCGGGACCCGGGCGCTGCCACTCAGGCACACGGCCGATGAGCATGTAGCATACAAGCCAACTGCGGAGAACGAGTGCTGCTCGGCTGGATGGCGCTGCCCAGGCTGAAGTGGGTGGTCGAAGTCACGTAGCTGAAGCTGGAGCTGGGCCGCCCACCCATGCTGCTGCAGCCAAACATCCTGCGGTTCGAGGGGGAGGATATGGACCGGGTGGACTTGGCTGGAAGGCTGCTGCGTGGGGAGCGACCCACGAAGAGAGAGAGGGGTGGTGCTGGTAGTGGTGGCAGCGGGGCTGGCTGCGGCTAAGGTGACAAGAGTCAGGAGACTGGAGAGGCAGAGAGCCCAATTATATCTTTAAAGTAACTCAGAGAGAAAGCTAAATTCCTGGGCTCGATTCAGGGGCATAGAACAATGGCTTTATGCAGATGTAGACTCAATTATAAAAATCAATGTAGTATAAAATCAATTACACTATAGAATCAATACAGTAGAAATTTGGTCTGCTAATTGAATCTTCATCCTGCATCACAGAGCTCTTGATCAAAGAGTGTGTACATGCTATCTTCTGAAAGTCTACTCCGAAGATTTTCCTTTGCTGTTTTCTCCAGAAGTCAGTGCCTTTTGGAGAAAGCTGAGCTGTTCTCTGAACCCATTCTTCCTTCCTAAAGATAGTCTGGATTCTCTAAGGGGGAGAATTACACATGTCCTGTACTTTTTGCCTAGTATTGTTGCAATAACAATCTGCAATGAAGAAAAACTGAGGCACAAAGTTCAGAGCTTAATCAGTTAATTAGCAAGGCTAGCAATTACCAATAAAGTGAGAGTCCAAGCCCTTCAGTAAGAAGGATGCATTTGACAATCAGAGCATCTTTTTTTTTACCTAAGGTCTAGTGGTGCAAACTAAACTAAGACTGTGATTGGTCTATAACAGAGGTGAAGGGTGGGCTATACATTTTGCTTAATTACGTTGACTTGCAAGAAAGGGTCTCCAGAATGCATAGCAATGGGGAAAGCACAAAGTTGAACAGCATCTTCTGGAAAGTCCTGTGTCAGATACCATTTAATACCAAAGAGATCCAATGCTAGGGAAAGCTTCTCCTGACCAAGTTAGCTCATCCTCCATTCATCCTCCTTGTCTCCCTGGTGATACAGGACTAGTTTGCCTTTAAAATTAGGGAACCTAAACTCTTTACAGCATATTCACCACAAAATCCAATATGGGATGATTACTATAATTATATAAAATAACAATAATCCTTGAAATTGGAGAGTTCACCTTCTCATGGAGTGTTCTTATTTTCCAAGCGCTGACCGCTTTATCAAGCATTTCAACAAATTAACATAATTTCTCCTAGTAGAATGTTCTTGACCCATAATGCATACCCAGTCTACTCACGGTCATGACCCCAGAGAGATCAGGCTGCCAACTCTTGCTGCCACTGGATGCGTCCCTTCAGGTCCCTGTTCAAGTGCCAGATGCTGCATCCCTTGCAGTGGAGTTTCAGCAGGGTTCACCTGTAAGGGGACAGGAGTGCTTGCGGAAATAGAAGAGAACACATGGACACCAAACTGTTCGAAGCATGTCCTGGGCAGGCTTGGGAAACAGCAACTGCAGTGAGCCACTTCAGGAATCAACTTTTACCTCTAAATTGATGTCATGCTTACATTCCAAGATAGGGGAGACAAACATACATTTCCTGGGAAAGCACACAGATATACAATGTATAACTTTTACAACCCATCATCTTGTCTTCATGATACAGAATTCCATACAATTTACTTAGGGCATTTCCTGCCCAGCTAGATGCCCAAGAGGTCATGCTTGACCTCACAGTCGTGTCCCTACTATTGCAGGAGACATCTACCTTATATAGAACTTTTACTGCTTATGGGACTTGTGAAATCAAGCTGCAGTAGGATAGAGTCCTGCAGAAATGAGCAGAACCATGAGAAGACTGTACACAGTAACGGTAATATTGTACATTGATCAACTGTGAATGACTTAAGTATTCTGATCAATACAGTGATCCTTGTTAAATCCAAAAGAGTTATGATGAAAAACACTGTCTATCTCCAGAGGAAAAACTGAGTGGTCTAAGCGCAGATTGAAGCATAATTTTTTTCACAACATTTCTTTTTTGCAACATGGCTAATATGGAAATGCATTTTGTGTGATTTCACATACATAACTGATATATTTCTTGCCTTCTCAATGGGTGGGAAAGAAGTAAGAGAGAGTAAGAGAATTCAGAACTCAAAAGTTTAAAGAAAGAATATTAATAATAAATAATTTAAATAAGAAAATAAAAAAACTTTGCAGAAATTATTGCCTCAATTATTTTTTTTGCTCATTTCCTAGGATTTTCTAAGTGAACATTATGTCATCTGCAAATATGAATAGTTTTTTCTCATCTTTGCCTATCTTGTCTTTAATTTCATTCTCTTATTGTTATTGCTTACATTTCTAGACATTTTAATATATTTATGTACAAAACTGTGTATATGTTTATATAAGTTTGTATATGTATGCTCAACTCTCCTCCAAGGGAGATGAAAGGTGGGTTGGTTCGTATATGGTTTACTTCCCCAACTTGTTTCTCTGTGTTTATATAATCTTCCTACCCTGATTATGTGAAACAGTAAATTCTACTGCATTTCTCCCTCAGTCTTCCTCCTTATATTCTCTTTGTTTCTTCCCTTAAAAATAAAAATGTAATAAAATCACTGCCAGGCCCTTGGCCTTATTCCCTTTATGACCCTTGAAGTCATTAAAGTTCTGAGGTTACACTCATTCTCCATTCTCTATTAAAATGTAAATATTTCATTATCTGTATAGTCCCTTCTAGTTCAAGTATATTTATCTTTTTATTTTTCTCTTGATTGTGTTTGCATTCAAAGTATCTACTCCAACCACAAAATAAATGTACTTCTGAGATTCCACCTCACATCCATAATATTGTTAAAGAAGACTGGAAAAGAAAAAATTGTGAATGTTGGAGGGGCTGCTTGGAAGACAGGCACACTAATGTAATGTTGGTGGAGCTGTGAATTGTTCCATCTATTCTGGAAATCAATTTAGAACTATATCCCCTGTAAACTGAGGCAGGTGCTCTTTATAGGGAAATTAGATCCCTCTTTTCCCTAAAGGGAAGTAAACCAGAGGAAGACTGTGAAATTAAAGATTTTTATTGAGTGGAGTAGTAAAAAATGCCCGTGGGGACTATTAACTTAATGTTGGGCAGCCCACCAAATAATGGATGTGGAGAGTGTACATACTTTTCAAACAAAGGAAGGCAGAGAATTTAGGGTGAAAGGCAGAAAATCCAGTAAAGGAATGAAGTCAGGGAGCCTTGTTCCCAAGGGAAAGGGTACATCCAGGAGAAATTCCAGGTGTTTGGATGTATTCTTGGTGATAAGCAGTCTATAGTTCAAGGCCTCAGCACAGACAATAAGAAGATGTCTCCAAAAACCAAAAAACAGAATGTGTCTAGAGCCCCATAATCTACAGTCTCTGGAAATAAAGATAAAATACTACTGCTATTGAAACAGGTCTGCTTCAAAGCTGGTATGAGCTTAATTGGCTTCAGAGTTGCTGGACAGAGTTGGAATTTACTCATGGTCACTACAAAGGATTTTTGGTATGTCAAGCTACTCTGTATCTTAATATAGCCAGTACTCATATAGCCCTTCTTGGTTAATTGGGGAGCTCAAATACACTCCCAAAATCAGTACTATACATATATGTTCTTTGACCCCCAACTAAAAAGTATTACAGCAACTCTTTATAGTGGTAAAGAACTGGAACTAAAGGGGTGCTCATCAACTGGGGAATGGCTAAACAAATTAGAGTATGTACATGTAATCAAATATTATTGTGCCATAAAAAAATTATGAAGGTAAAGATTTGAAAGAAAATCTGGGAAGGTTTACATGCATGTCATGTAGAGTGAAGTCAGTAGAACCAGAATGACTTACACAACAATCATTGTAAAGTTAAATAACTTTGAGATATTTAAGAACTCTGATCAATATGATGACTAGCCATAATTCTAGAGGACAGATAACAAGACATACTACCCACCTTCTAGATACCTACCCAGCCTGTTTGTATTTAAATATCTTCCTTTGTTTCCTGGTATTTTTTTCTGTTGTTGCATACTTCCTCATTCTTCCAAATTATAATCCTTTTTCCTTTGCCTTTTTTTCTTCTCTTATGATAATCACAAATTGACACTTCCAGACTCTGCCTTATTTATTCCCTTTATGACTTTTAAAGACATTAGAGTTCCGAGAGGACTAGGTACTGCTTGCTTTGATCTTCTAGAACCTCAGGAGGCAGCTTTAGTGGTCCGATACAAGGAAAAGCTGTACTGTTGCCCACATGATCTGAGCTCCATAGACTTTGGGGTCTTTGTTTTCCTGCCAGCTGATTCAGGCTCCAGGCTCTAGGATTTCCCTACTCACCTCAAATTCACATACTATAGAAGGCTTCTGTGTGTTGTGCTATATAGATAAGGTTTTCTCACTTTATCTAATGCCCTCAAGATTTTGTATATCACTTTTTGGAGACTTGTGGAGTAAATTCACTCAAATGAATTCATTATAATTCTCCTTGGTTTTCTTGATCATTCAAGGTACTCTTTTTTTCATTTTTGCTGAAGTAGCTATGAAAGAACTAAGTTCTCCTACTCTTAGTACCCTACCTTCATAAAGAGCATTTCCTGAGTTTTATTCTTAAGAACTTCCTAGCGTTCCTTGGTTAACTGCCTCTCTAGAATTTTTTAGTCCATCTAATCCTACTTACCTTTCTCTGCACCCTTTTACTATGTTCTTTGGATTTGCAGTATATGTCAAACAATGCCCATATTTTCACTCCCCTATTACAAATTCTAGGAGAAAATGGCCACTTACCCTCAAAATAGCTATGATTTCTACCATAGTAACTAATTCATCCCTTTTGAGGAGAATCATATCCAAAATATGGTATCTTTTATTTTTCTCCCCATGTTTTTGAAGCTTGAAATTATCATTGAAGCAAGTCAAGAAATCATTAGCTACTCTGATTTTGGCAGAGTAGTCTTGCAGATGTGTGTATGATCAAAGTCTCTAATCTCTACTATCTCTCTATACTAGTCTTGTAATCTGTTTCCCAAATTTCTCATCTATTTCTTTCTTTCTGTCCAGATGGACTTTAGTATATTTCAGTAATCAAACAGCTTCTATTTCTGCCTCTATTACCTAAAGGGTTTGTTATTCTTCCCTACTCTGATTCCTAACTTCTTCATATTTTATTTTTTCTCAATGTAGAGTCCTATGCACTTACCCCATTTACCAATCTTTTTTTTTTCTGAATAAGGTCTATACATCCTGATCCATGTTCCATTTATAGGTCTTATCTCAGTAGATCTCAGTGATACATTTGAGATCAAATTTGCCTCTGCATTATTACCCCTAGTTAATCTTTCTTATGTCTGTACCTTCTTACATTTGTATATAGAAATTCAGAGATCATGCTCAAATTCTCTTATGGTTCTGAAATTCTGGTGGTAGCAAATAATGACTACTGCTTGGAACACAGAGACTTCAATAAATTCCTGTTTGGAACCCCTGATATTAGAGGATGAGGTAGACCCAGAAGCATATGGAGGAAGGATTCTATTTCTGGTCTCTGTGTCCCAGTAAGTACAGGTTCCCTAGTACCTTTGGTGCCCTGGTGTTAGGGATCTCCTCCATTAGAATGGAATCTCATTTAAAGAAATGATGGTTGCATGATTTATATTTGTTTCCTCATTGGCTAGCAGAGTGTGTGACACATAGTAGATGTTTAACAAATGCTACTTTCTTGACTGGTCTGCTTAAGATTTCTTACAGAAGTGAATATTCTCTGGCACAGGCCATCTGGTTCCTTGAGATGTGTGATGTCTGAAAGATGTAAAGTCTCTGCCATAGTCTTCTGATAGCCTTACCACCATTCCAGCAGAGTAGGAGAGTTGTTATGTCTCTATTCCATAGCTGCAAAGATTTACTTCTGTCTGTTCTGTTCTGTGTAATTGAGGAATACATTATAACTGTTAAGGTAAAAAAAAATTCTTGCAATCATGAATCTCTCCTCTGTATTTTGATATGGGAGAAATGGTGTCAATGGTGGAACTCAAGCATTTAGCTCTTTTCTTCCCTGCTTAAAGTGAAAAGAGCACAATGTTATCCACTTTGGTAATATAATATCACTATTGTAAGAGAATATTACTCAATGTAGGTAACTTGTACTCATATTTCAACAAAACATTGCTACATTTAGCTATCCTCTGGGACATGGAAATAGTATTATAGAGAATGCTTCATTGTAATGGTCACTTAATTTAAAAATTATTTTTAAAGTGAGTTTTTATTGATGTATTTGTTTTTGTTACACTCCCACAATTTCTCCCCTTATCTTTCCACCTCTTCTCAGAAAGCTATCTCATATAACAAATAGTACTTTAAAGACGAAAAGGGGGGTTGGTGGTGGAGCCAAGATGATAGAGTGAGAGTAGTACTCACCTAAGCTCTAAGAAAAACTCCTTCAGATACCTCTCAAAAGAGAATCTGAACAAATTTTGGAGTGGTAAAATTCAATAGGAGACAGTGTGGCAGATTTCTAACCCAGAGTGGACTGGAAGGTCGATGAGAAGGATATGTTGTGCAAGACTGGAGGAGTGCAGAGCGTGTGGACAGGCAGTACCAGCATGGACCACCATAGCAAAGTGGAGAACTACCTGGAGGTCTGAAGCAGTGCGAATTCTCAAATGTATCAGCCCATGACAGGAGTCTAGTGGAAATGAGTGAGAAAGAGAAGCACAGAATCCTAGGTAACTTGTAGTGGCCAGTCCTAAAACTACCAGCCCACAGACTAAATGTCCGTAAGTCATCTGCTTGAACTTTTGGGAGCCAAGATGGTGGGGTGATTTGTAAATGCTCTCCCTCTCCCCTTGCTGACCTTGAAAAACCCAGAGAGTATATCCCTAGGGAAAACCCTGGAATAATGGGATCAGCCCAATGGGTAATCAGTCTCAACCTATGAGGCTAGGAAAATCACAAAGGGGGGTCCTTCTTGCTGCAGCTGAAGGGGATCAGTGCAGGACTGGAACTGTCCCAGACACCCCCACCTCAGCAAACCAGGAGGAGATCCTGACCCCCAGGGATTGGAGCCCATAAGCACCAACACCAGGACCCTAAATATGCCTCAGCACAACCAGGGGAATCAGGAAGACACTATCTCAGATGGGATTCACCAAACACTGAGCCTGCTTGTCCTCGAGCTCAGGAGAGGAGACCTCCTCTGGCCAGACCACCCCTCCCCCACACTTCATGCAGTTAGCTCCAGGATAACTCCAGGGATACTCAGAAAGACTTCACCTGGTCTCTGCTTTGGCACACCAGCCAGCTCAGCACCAAGTAAGTTGCAGCATTCTAGCTTCTAGCTGAAAGTACCAGAGGCCACAATATATGAAGCCTCAAGTTCCAAGCTCAAGAACCATGAAACAGAGTCCCCTCTGCCCCCAGAAGCAGAGATCCACTTTAAAAGCCAGAAAAAAGGCAATCATCATGAGCAGAAAGCAAACCAGAAAAGAAAAGACCATAGAATCTTACTATGGGAATAAGGACCAAAACACAAATATCAAAGAGGTAAGCACTAAGACTGAACTGCAAGAGATAAGCATTGAGATTATACTCCCATGTGAAACTTAAGAAGGGCGTATGAACTGGTCTCAAGCCCAAAGAGCATTCTTGGAAGAGCTCAAGAAGGATTTTAAAAGCCAAATTAGAGAGGTAGAAGAAAAACTGGCTAATGATTTTAAAAATATGAGAAAAGAATTAACTGAAGAAAACAGCTCCTTAAAAAGGAAAATTGGAGAAATGGAAAAGGAAGTACAAATCCTCAACTGGAGAAAATAACTCTTTAAAAGGAACAATTGGACAAATAGAAAAGGCGATACAAAAGTTAACTGAAGAAAACAATCTATTAAAAATTAGAATTGGGCAAGTAGAAGCTAATGACTCTATAAGACATGAAGAACCAGTCAAACAGAATCTAAAGAATGAAAAAATAGAAGAAAATGTAAAATAGCTCATTGGAAAAGGAACTGACCTGATCCAGGAGAGAAAACCTAAGAATTATTGGTCTACTGGAAAGCCAAAAGAGCCTGGACAATATCTTCCAAGAAATCATCAAGGAAAACTGCTTAGAGGTCCTAGATTCAGAGGGTAAAATAGTCATCAAAAGAATCCACTGGTCCCCCTAAAAGAGATACCAAACTGAAAACACCAAGGAATATTGTTGCCAAGTTCCAGAACTATCAAGGGAAGGAGAAAATATTGTAAACAGCCAGAAAGAAGCAATTCAAATATCGAGTAACTACAGTCAGGATCACACAGGACCTTGCAGTTTCTTCATTAAAAGATTGAAGGAACTGGAATATGATACTCTATAAGATAAAGGAGCTGGAACTACAACCAATGATCAACCACCCAGCAAAATTAAGCATAATATTTCAGGCAAGGGGATGGACATTCAATGAAATAACAGATTTCCAGACCTTCCTGATGAAAAGGCCAGAGCTCAATAGAAAATTTTATCTTCACACACAGTCTCAAGAGAGGCATAAAAAGGTATATGGGGGAAAAAACTAGTTATTCAATATGAGCAAGCTGTTTTCATCTCCATAAGGGAGGATAATACCTATTAATCTTGAGAATTATATATTTATTATGACATTTGAAAGGGTTATATATAGAGAGAGGGAGTGGGTATGTATTAAATGATGTGATGATAAAATTGTGATTTTAAGGGTGCAAAGGGATTGTGATGGGAGATATGAAAAGGAGGAGGCATAAAAAGGTAAATTACATCACAAGAAGAGGCACAAAAATATATTACAGTAGAGGGAAAGAGGGGAGGGAGATGAGCACTGTTTGAGATTTACTCTCATCTGATTTGGTACAAGGAGGGAACAGCAAACTCAGGTAACTAGCTCAATAGGCATTAGGAGGGGAAATGGGAAAGAAAAGGGAGGGGAGGCTAAAAGGGAGTTAAGAGGTAGTAAGGGAAAAGGGGGATAAAAGGGAGAGGACCAATAGAAGGGAGGGAAGACTGAGGGAGGCGGTGGTCAAAAATTGAAACTCTATTGTGGAGGGCAAGGGAGAAAAAAGAACTAAAAGCATAAAAGGGGGAAAATAGGATAAAAGGGAAGACACGGATAGAAATCATAACTGTGAATGTGAATGGGATGAACTCTCCCATAAAACAGAGGCAGATAACAGAATGAATTAAAAACCATAACCCAACAATATGTTGTTTACAAGAAAGACATTTGAAACAGAGGTTACACACAGGACAAAGGTAAAAGGTAGGAGCATATGCCTCAGCAGATGTAGAAAACGCAGGGGTAGCAATCCTAATCTCAGACAAAGCAAAAATAGAAATAGATCTAATCAAAAGAGATAAAATAAGCAAGCAAAAGTAGAAATAGATCTAATCAAAAGAGATAAGATGCTAAAAGGCACCAAAGACAATGAAACAATATCATTACTAAACATATATGCACCAAATAGTATAGCATCCAAATCCTTAGAGGAGAAGTTGAGTTACAGGAAGAAACAGCAAAATTATATTAGTGAGGGACTTTAACCTCCCCTCTTTGAACTTGATAAATCTAATTTCAAAATAAACAAGAAAGAAGGAGATCAGTAGAGCTCTGGATAAGGTAGAGATGATAGATCTCTGGAGAAAATTGAATAGGGATAGAAAGGAATAAACCTTTTTCTCAGCAGTATATGGCACATATACAAAAATTGACCATGTACCAGGGCATAAAAACTTCACAATCCAGTGCAGAAAGGCAGAGATAGTCAATGCATCCTTCTCAGATCGTAATGCAATAAAAATTATATGTAGTAAAGACCAAAAATTAATTGGAAACCAAATAATCCTAAAGAATGAGTGAGTTAAACAACAAATCATAGAAACAATCAACAACTTCATTCAAGAGAAATAATAATGAGGCAACCTACCAAAACTTCTGGGATGCTGCAAAAGCAGTTATCAGGGGAAATTTTATAACATTGAATGTCTCCATGAATAAAATAAAGAGATCAATGAATTGGGCGTGCAGCT
This sequence comes from Potorous gilbertii, assembly GCA_028658325.1. NCBI lineage: Eukaryota > Metazoa > Chordata > Mammalia > Diprotodontia > Potoroidae > Potorous > Potorous gilbertii. Next base: position 36,154,625 of record CM053769.1, on the reverse strand, counting down.
GAAAAATCTAGAAAAAGAAGAAACTGAAAATCCTCAAATAAATGCCAAATTAGAAATACTGAAAACCAAAGGAGAGATTAGTAAAATTGAAATTAAGAAAATTATTGAACTAATAAATAATAAAGTGTTGGTTTTATTTTTAAAAACCAATAAAATTGATAAGCCTTTGGTCAATTTGATTTAAAAAAAGAAACAAGAAAACCAAATTTTCAATATCACAAATGAAATGGGTGAACTCACCTCCAACATGGAGGAAATTAAAGCAATTATTAGAAATTACTTTGCCTAAATGTATGCCCCCAAATTTGCCAATCTAAGTAAGATGGATGAATATTTAAAAACATATAAATTGTCCAGATTAGCAGAAGAAGAAGCTGAATATTTAAATTACCCCATCTCAGAAAAAGATATTGAACAAACCATCAATGAATTCCCTAGGAAAAAATCTCCAGGGCCAGATGGATTTACAAGTGAATTCTATCAAACATTTAAAGAACAGTTAATTCCAATACCACATAGACTATTTGGGGAAATTGGTGAAGAAGGAGTTCTACTTAATTCTTTTTATGATACAAATATAGTTCTGATACTTAAACCCGAAAGAGTCAAAACAGAGAAAGAAAATTACAAACCGATTTCTGTAATGAATATAAATGCAAAAATTTTAAATAAGATATTAGCAAAAAGAATACAACAACTTATCATAAGAATAATACATTATGATCAGGTAGGACTTTTACCAGGAATGCAGGATTTGTTCAGTATTAGGAAAACTATCAGCATTATTGATCATATCAACAACAAAATTAACAGATACCATATGATTATCTCAATAGATGCAGAAAAAGCCTTTGACAAAATACAACACCCATTTCTGTTGAAAACACTGCAGAGCATTGGAATAAATAGAGCTTTTCATAAAATAATAAGTGCTATGTCCTCTCTTCTGTCCTGTCCCTTGTCCTGTCCTCTCCCAAAACCTTAAACCTACTGCAATCTGAAACTGGGACTCCACTGGGGCCCTGCCTGAGGGTTCCTCTGGACCGTCCTAGCTTGAGAGTGATTATCAGTAGTAACTGTTAGGGTTTTCCACCCAACTTGATGTCTTTCTTTTTTCTGGATCTCATTAAAGGGGCCATGCCCCAGCTACTTAAACAGGCCTATTCAATGAATGGGCATTGCCTCACCCTAAATGAGTGCCTACAAAGACCTTGGCCTAAAGGACCCAAGATCTCCCAGTGCATCCTGGGTCATCTCCAGTCATCCTGAGGAATATCAGGTCTCTGGATTCAGATGGCTCTGGAGAAGTGACACTGATGACCTACACAGCCCTCCCTCCCTCAAAACAAAGTCAAGTGCAAGTCATGTCATCATTTCTTTGACAACATGGTCTTTTTTGGCAATGAAGGATGAACACACAAACAAGCAGTATCTACCTAAAATCATCAGCAAGCATTGTATGCAATGGAGATAAGCTAGACGCATTTTCAATAAGATCAGGAGTGCAACAAGGATGTCCATTATCACCACTGCTATTCAATATGGTACTTGAAATGTTCACTTTAACAATAAGAGAATAAAAAGAAATTGAAGGAATTAGAATAGGCAAAGAAGAAACTAAGTTATCACTCTTTGCAGATTGATTATACTTACAGAATCTTAGAGAATCAAGTAAAAAACTCCTTGAAATAATAAACAACTTTGAGAAAGTTGCGGTTACAAAATAAACCCACATAAATTATCTGCGTTCCTATATATTACTAAGAAAGTTCAAAAGCAAGAGATAGAGAAATCCCATTTGAAGCTATGGTAGACCCTATAAAATATCTGGGAGTCTACCAAAACAAACCCAGAGACTAAACCACTTGGTACTGGAAGAACAAAAGGTTCAGAATATCAAGGGAACTAATGAAAAGAAATGCTAGAGAAAGTGGCCTAGCCCTCCCAGATCTCAAATTGTATTATAAAGCTGCAATCATCAAAACCACTTGGCACAGGCTAAGAAATAGAGGGGTAGACCAGTGGAATAGGTTAGGTGCTCAAGACAGAGTAACCAATAAATATAGCAATTTATGGTTTGATAAACCCAAGGACCCCAACTTCTGGGATAAGAACTCATTGTTTGACAAAAACTGCTGGGAAAACTGGGTAACAGTGTGGTGAAAACTGGGCATAGACCAATGCCTGACACTGTACACAAGAAAAAAGTCCAAATGGGTACATGATCTAGGTATAAAGATTAGGTGAGCAAGGAATAGTGCATTTGTCAGATTTATGGAGAATGAAGAAATTTATGACCAAACAGGAGATAGAAAATATTATTAAGTGCAAAAATAGATAATTTTGATTACATTAAATTGAAAAGTTTTTGCACAAACTCAATGCAACCAAGATTAGAAGAGAAGCAGAAAACTGGGAAAGAATTTTTGCAAATAGTGTTTGTGATAAAGGCCTCATTTCTAAAATATAGACAACTAAGTCAAATGTACAAGAAGAAGATGATAAATGTTGGAGATGTGGGAGAGTTGGAACACTAATTCATTACTGGTAGAACTGTGAGATGATCCAACCATTCTGGAGAGCAATTTGGAACTATGCCCAAAGGGCTATAAAAATGTACATACCTTTTGACCCAGCAATATTGCTTCTAGGACTGTATCCCCAAGAGATCATAAAAATGGGAAAGGATCCCACATGTACAAAAATATTTATAGCAGCTCTTTTTCTGGTGGCTAAAAACTGGAAACTGAAGAGATGCCCATCAATTGGGGAATAGCTGAACAAGTTGTGATATATGAATATAATGGAATACTCTTGTGCTATAAGAAATGATGAATGGGAAGACTTCAGAGAGACCTGGAAAGACTTATATGAACTGATATTGAGTGAAAGGAGCAGAATCAGTAGTACTTTGTACATCGTAACAACCACAATGGGCGAGGAATTTTTCTGGTAAACTGAGCCCTTTACAGCATTGCAATGGCCTAAAATATTTCCAGTGGCCTTGTAAGGCAAAATGCCTTCCAGAGAAAAAACTATGGAATTGAATTGCAGAATGAAGCAGAGTATTTTCTCTTGTGTTATGTTTTGGTTTGGTTTTACTCATGGTTTTTCCCATTCATTTTAATTCTTCTATGCAACATGACTAAGGTGAAAATGCATTTAACAAGAATGTATTGTGGAACCCATATAAGATTGCATGCCATCTTGGAACAGAACAGGGCTGGAGAGGAGAGGGAGGGGGAGAAAATCTAAGACTTAGGGAAGTAATTGTAGAAAACTGAAAACAAATTAATTTAAAAGAAGAACACATAATAAAAAAAATTAAAATAAAAAGACAAAAATGAAAAAGAGAAAAATAATAGACATTATGGATCAATACACAGGAAAAAAGTCAGAAAATATGTGTAATGTATAACACTTGTGGACTTAGCACCTCTGCAGGAGAATGGGGTAGGAGTGTCCTTTCATAATTTTTCTTTTAAGTCATACTTCTTTTATAATTTTGTAACGTTCATTTTTCGATCTTTTTTTGTGATTCATTTTTCTAATATTGTACTCATTGAGTACATTATTTCCTTGACTCTCTGCCACTCTATCCATTCATGTAGGTCTTCTATGCTTTTTTGTTTTCATCACCTTCCTCATTTTTTTTAGCATAGCGATATTCCATATATTTGTGTACCGCAACTTAACTATTCACTAATCAATGGACATCTACTTTTTTTTTTCAATTCTTGGCTGACACAAAAAGTGCTACTATAAATATTTTGGTATATATGAGAAATTTCTTCTTTTCAAGAACTCTTCAACACTTGTATTGGAATTTCCAGTCCAAAGGTTCATAATTTTTAATAATTTTATTTGTATAATTTCAAAATTGCTTTCCAAAAAACAAAATAGCTTTCTGACATTGAGTATTCCCATCTTTTGTCATATTTGCCAGTTTACAGGATATAAAAACCTCAAGGTTGTTTTGATGTGTGCATTTCTCTTATTATTAATGATGTGATGCATTCTTTCATATGGTGGTTAATACTTTATATTTTTTCTTTTGGGTAATGTTTGTTCACATTTTTGACCACTTATCTATTTATAAGTGGTTTTTGGTTTTATACACACACACACACACACACACACACACACACACACACACACACACACACACTTGAGGGCAGTTAGGTGGCCCAGTGGATAGAGTGGTGAGTGTGGAGTCAGGAAGATTCCTCTTTGTGAGTTCAAATCTGGTCTCAGAAACTTACTAGGTGTATGCTTGGGCAAGTCACTTAATCCTGTTTGTCTCAGTTTCCTCATCCATAAAGTGAACTGGAGAAGGAACCAGCAAACCACTCCAGTATTTTTACAAAGAAATCCTCACATGGGTCATGACGATTTGGATACAACTGAAAATGAGCGAAAATATGTACATAAATATAAAAACATATGTTATGTAGTAAATATCATTACATAAAGATATTTATATGTGTATGTATATATGCATATGTTTGTATGTTGGCCACATATATGTGTGTGTTAATTGTTTATATCTCAGGCACCAAACCTTTATCTGACAAATTTTAAACAAAGTTTTTCCCCTTTCAACTGCTTTCCTTTTATCCTAGGTGCATCTATTTTGTTTATGCAGAAATATTTTGGTTTCATTAAATGAAAGTCATCTATTTTACCTTTTGTAATTGCTTCTATCTCTTATTTTGTTAAGAATACATCCCCTACTCATTGCTGAGAAATATGTGATCTGTCTCTCATCTAATTTTCTTGTGATATATTTAATGTTAAGGTCATGTATCCATTTAGAATGTGTTATAGAATATGGTGAAGTGTATTTGTATGAACCTAATTTCTATCAGACTGTTTTCCAATTTCCCAGCAGCTTTTATCAAATAGAGAGTTCATTCTTAAGGAATTTATGTTTTCCTGTTTCTAAAACAGTCTTATTGAGTTCCATTTTTTTTTTGATTCTTCTTTGTCCAGCCACTGATCTATCTCTACATTTTTTTAACCTTTATTAGATTATTTGATGACTACTGCTTTATAAGGCTTGAGGTTTAGAAATGCTATTCCACTTTTCCCCCCCTCTTTTTGTTATTTCGTTTTATTTTCTAGATGCTTGATTTTTTCAGATAGGTTTTGTTATTATTTTATCAGGTTCTGTAAAGTATCCCTTTGATAATTTAATTAGTAAAGCATTAAAAGTGTAAATTAACTTTGGGGTGTTGTTATTTTTATTATACTGGAATGACCCAACTGTGAGCATTGGATATTCCTCCAAGTATTTAAGTTATTATTTATTTCTTTAAGGTTCACTTTGTATTGAAACTATCCAGTTTTTTTGTATGTTTAGGCAGGTTATTACCCAGATGTTTTATGCATTTTGCAATTATTTGGAATGGGATTTCCCTTCCTCTTGTGTTATTATGTAGAAATGCTATAGATTTTGAAGATTTATTATATAGTCAGCAATTTTATTATTAATTGTATCAGTTAGTATCTTTGCTGATTCCCTAGGATTTTCTAAGTAAACCATTATATTCTCAACAAAGAGTGATATTTTGTCTCCTCTTTATCTATGTTTATGCATGTAATTTATTTTTCTTCTCTTATTATTGTTGCTAACATTTCAAGAGCTATACAAAATAGTAGTTGCTACAGTACACATTCCTGCTTTACTCTCATAATTATTGGGAAAGGTTCCAATTTATTCCCAGTGTGTATAATGTTTGCTTTTAGTTTTAGATAGATACTTTTTATTATACTAAAAACAGGTTCCTCTATTTCTGTACTTTTAGAGTTTTTAGCACAAATAAGTATTGTACTTTTTGAAAAGCTCTTCCCACATCTGTTGAAATAATCATATAGTGTGGGATGGTTTGGGTTTTTTTACATGATTGTTATGTTAATTATTTATTATGACTAATGGTCAGTTGTTTTTCTGAATGTTGAACCATTCTTGCATCCCTGGTATAAATCCAAATTAGTTATAATGAATAATTTCTTGAACAAATCACTATAGTATGTTGTGGTGTTCATTTTTCAATATGAGTTGGATTCTTAATTTATAATTTTTATTATGTTATTGTTCACTTTTTTATTCTGTGGGGTTTCATCTTTAAAATTATAAGGTAAGTTAATTAAAGAACATGGATTCAATTTGCTAAAATATGATTTAAACTAATACTTCAAAGAAATAGAATATTTAAAGAGATAAATTGATAGTATAATTCCAACTTGGTAATCCTTTTAAAAATTTCCTTTCTAGCCCTCCTATTGGACTGGAAGGCCATATAATGGTAAAAAGAAAGAAGAAGTCAAGAATAATTTTAATACATCTGAGAAAAATCCTTTTATTCAGGATGAACCTACAAACTTGGTTGCAGGAATAAGAATTTGTAATATGTCCAAGGTACTGTTTCATAAGTCTCCTTTCAAAAGCATGAAGAATGCCACCATGGCTTAGATAAGCAGTTCTTTGATTGTTGAACCCCTTTACCTTCTTAATAATTTTTGAGGACCCCAAAGAGTTTTAGTTCATGCGGATTATAGTTACAAGATTTACCATATATGAAATTAAAACTAATAAAATTTTAAAATATTTATTAATCTATTTAAAAGTAGTAATAAAGTCATTACTTATCATCTTTTAGGGAAAATGACTTCTTTTAAAAAAAAATTACACATTTTGACCCATCACTTTAATGTGTGGTTTAATAGAAGACAACTAAATTCCCTCATCTGCTTCTGCATTCAGTCTGTTTTGATATATTGTTTTAGTTGAAGTATTAAAGAAAATCTGACCTCACAAAATATATATTTCAAAAGGCGTATAATAGTCTAGTATTATTATGAAAATAACTTTGACCTTGAGAACCTCCTAAAGAGGTCTCAGGGACCTCAGGGTCCTCCACGGACCCACACTGTAAGAACTGCAAGATTAGACCAGTGGCCCTCAGAAATATTTTTTTGGGAGATAACAATAATAATTCTCCCTTATTATACAATATCTGAAGCCTGGTTATATGTACTAAACAGTCTTCATTTCCCTTTAATATTATAAAATTAATGGATGGCAATTTCAACTGAATGGGGTGGTTGAAAGCACTGTTTAAAAATTACAATAGTCAAGAAGGATCTAGAGTTCACATTAAAATCCCAAATTATTTCCCTGAACCTTCCCTCTTTGTAAAATATAGAAATTGGCAACTGCATCTCACAAATTACATATGCCTTTTTTTTCAGGGGTGGAGGGTACCTAGGTGTAGTCAGCATTTGGTTGTGAAGTTTTTATGCCCTAATACGTTGTCAGCTTTTGTATGGGTGTGAGATAAAGCTATATTCCTTTTTATTCCCGTTCAGTTTTCTCCAGAGATCTATCATATCTAACTTTTCTAAAGTTCTACCCATTCTCTTACTACTTTCTAGTTTACTTTTTGTTAGATTTGTCTAGTTCTGAGATAGGAAATTTGAAGTCCCCCACTAGTGTAGTTTTTATTTCTTATTTCCTATGATACTGTATCATTTGGTGTATATATGTATAATATTGTTATTTCATTGTTTATGGTACATTTTAGCAAAATGAATCTTCCTCCTTATCTTTTTTAATTAGATCCATTTTTGCTTTGGCTTTATCTGAGATCATTATTGCTACCCTTGCTTTTCTCACTTCAGCTCTGCTCCATCCCCTTGCCTTTACTCTGTGTGTGTTTCTTGTAAATGACATATTGTAGGAATCTGGTTTTTAATTCACTCTCTATTTGCTTCCTTTTTATAGATGAGTTCACCCCATTCAAATTCACAGCTATGATTATTATTGATTATAATTATTTCCCTCCATCCTATTTTCCCTGTTTATCCTTCCCTGTCACTTCTTCTGGTATGCCCTCCCTTCTGTCATCTAATTCTCTTATCCCCTTTCCCTCATACCTTCCTATAAGGGAAGATAGATTTCTATATTCAATGGAGTATGTATCCCTCTTTCAGCCAATTATTTTGAAAATTGTATTATTTTATTTTTCCTAATTATATGTAAAAACAATTTTAACATTCTTTTATTTTTCTAATTTTGAGTTCCAAATTCCCTCCCTACCCATTCCCTCACACTGAGAAATCAAGTAATATGACATAAGTTATACATGTGCAGTCATGCAAAACATATTTCCATGTAGGTTATTCTGTGAAAGAAAATACAGGCAAAAAACCCCCCAAAATAAAGAAAAAGTATCTTTGATCTGCATTCAGGCTTTATCAGTTCTTTGTCTGGAGATGGACAGCACCTTTCATCCTAAGTCCTACAGAATTGTATTGATAATTTCTTGGAAGATGATGTCTAGGATCTTTTTTTGTTCATGATTTCAAGTAATCCATTAATTCATACTTACCATTACCATCTTTACTGATTCTGTAGGATTTTCTAAGTAAATCATCATATCCCCTGGTGAATAGAGATAGTTTTATCTCCTCTTTACCAATTTTTGTACCTTTCATTTATTTCTCTTGTCTTTTTGCTATTGCTAAAGCTTCCAGAACTATATAAAATAACAATAGAGATAGTGGACATCCTTACTCTACTCCTATGTTTATTGGATAAGGTTCCAATGTATCCATATTACGTATGATACTTACTTAAAAAATTTTTTTATATGGTATTAAAAACAGTGCTCTCTAGGCCTATATTTTGTAGGGCTTTGGGGGGCATAAATGAGTGTTGCGCTTTGCCATAGTTTTTCTTTCCACCCCTATTGTCATCTTGTAATTTTGAATGTTTTTGGTTGAATGTAATTGTGTTGATGGTTTTCCTAATGTTGAACCATTCTTGCATCTCCTGTATAAATATAACTTAGTTCATGACAAATTCTTTACTTGAATTGTTGTAGTCTATTTGATAGGGTTTTGTTTAAAATTTTTGAATCAGCATTCATTAATGGTATTGGTCTATAATTCTACTGTATTTTATCCTTCCCTGGTCTGGTTATTAGGTTGTATTTGTCTCATAAAAAGGATTCAGGTAGGTGCTTTCTTTCTCATTTTATGAGATTATTTTGTGAAACATGAGTACTAATTGTTCTGTAAGAGTATGATAGAATTCTCATGACTCATCAGGATAAAGAGTTTTTCTTTGGTAGTTTCTTTACAACTAATTCTATATCCTTTCCTGTGATTGGGTTATTTTTATTTTTTTCCTCCCTTCTGCCTCAGAGAAGGCTACAACTAAATGTGTATATATATATATATATTTTTTTTTATTTACATACATAGATATTTATGAACACATACACACATATATGTGTATATTCACACACACACACACACAAAACTACTATGTATATTTCTGTCGGTCATTTCTTTCTCCGAATGTGAATAGCCTCTTCCTTCATGGGTCTAAATCTTTCCATGTTTTTCTAAATCAACCAGATCATCGTTTTTTATATCATAGCAATATTCTAACACAATCATACCTCATCTGAGAGATTATCTCTGAAAGTTTTTCCCAACTTTCTGCTTTTCTTCTATTCTTGGCTACTAACTAGTTTTATTTGTACAAGGAATTTTCAATTTAAAATAATTAAAATTATCCATTTTACACATTTCAACAATGTTCTCACCTTATAATATAGTTTATGGTCTAGTATTGCTAACTCTCCTTCCTTTACATTTTTTCCCTTGGTTTCTTTGAAGTTCTTGACCTTTTGTTAATTCCAATTCCAAATGAATTTTGCTGTTATTTGTTGTTGTTTTTTCTGTTAGAAGTTATTCTTGACCATATTCTTTTATACTTCTGTAATATCATATCCAAAATTCTCTATTCTACTAAATCATATGTGATCCTGACTGCAGCTCCTTGGTAAATGAATTCTTTCTTTCTGGCTCCTTGCCAGAAAGCAAAGACTTCTGACCTGAGACTTCTGGATTGTGACTATGATATACTTGGGAGTTCTCATTTTGGAATTTCTTTCAGGAGGTAACCAGTAGTAGACTCTTTCTGTTTCCGGTTTACCCTTTGGTTCTAAAAAATTTGGCAGTTTTCTTTTAAGATTTCTTGAAAGATCATGTGTAGGTTTTTGTTTTGGCCATGCTACTCAGATAGTCTGATGATTCTTAAACTTTCTCCTTGTTTTATTTTTCAGGTCATTTATTTTTGGCT
>CM053769.1:36128009-36143969 GCA_028658325.1 Potorous gilbertii | reverse complement strand
TCTCCTTTAGCAAGGTGTTGACCCACTTTTCATGATTTTCTTGCATCTCTCTCATTTCTCTTCCCAATTTTTCCTCCACCTCTCTTACTTGATTTTCAAAATCCTTTTTGAGCTCTTCCATGGCCTGAGATCATTGAACATTTATTTTGGATGTTTGGGATACAGAAGCCTTGACTTTTATGTCTTTCCCTGATGGTAAGCATTGCTCTTCCTCATCAGAAAAGATAGGAGTAGATATCTGTTCACCAAGAAAGTAACCTTCTGTAGTCTTATTTTTTTCCCCTTTTTTGGGCATCTTCCCAACCAGTTACTTGACTTTTGGGTCCTTTGTTAAGAGTAGGGTATACTCTGGGAATCTGTAAGATCTCAGTTCCTCCAAAGTAGCACAATCAAGCATATACTTGGAGTCGGAAGAAATTTTTGTGCCCAGAATCTTATCAGTTTCCTCTCCACAGCCACCTGGCCTCCATTTCCACCAAGACAGCACTGCGGGCTGAGATTCAGATAAGCTGCATAGTCAAGGCTGCCATTCAGTGTCAGATAAAGATCAACTGCACCAGGGCCTCTACACAGGGCTGAGGTAATAATCAGCTCCTCAGTGCCCCCCCAGGTTTTTACAATCCAACAATGGATGCAGGCTGCTGTGGGAACTGCTGCCACCTGCCCAACGTGGCCTCTGTGGCTGCTATCTGAGGCCAGAGCTATGAGAAAGTCCTTCCCCTTTCCCAGCCAGGTGAAAAAACCCTGTCACTGACCTTTTGTACCTGTGGGTTGAGGGATTTGCAAACTGCTCCTACTGCAACTAGAGATTCCGCCCCCCCAGGGTGTCCTCCTCCCAGAGCCACGCCACACAGCCAAGGCTGGGCTGAGCTCTGCTCTGCATCCAGTGCAATAGCCATTTCCTGTGGGCCTTTCAAGTCATGCTGGGCTGGAAATCTCCTCCATTCTATTGTTCTCCACTTCTGTTGCTCCAGAATTTGTTGAGAGTCCCTCTCTACAGGGCTATGTGAGGAGAGTCAGTATATGTGTGTCTTTGTACTCCACCATCTTGGCTCTGCTCCCAACATTACTTTTTTTTGATAGCAAAGAACTGGAAACAAAATGGACTCCAATTGATTGGGGAAAGGATAAACAAATCATGGTATATGTTTCTGAAGTTTCTGCTATTAGAAATGATGAGCTCGATGATTTTAGAGAAACATGAAAAGATTTGCACAAAATAATGAAGAGTGAAATGAGCAGAATCAAGAAAACATTCTATACATTTAGAGCAATATTGTTTTAACAACAACTTTGAGTGACCAAGTCATTCTGACTATCATAAATACCTAAATTAACTGCAAAGGTCCTATGAAGGAAAATAAGGTTTTCATCCAGAGAAAGAACTCCCTTCTTCCCTCTCTTTCTCTCTCTCTCTCTCTCTCTCTCTCTCTCTCTCTCTCTCTCTCTCACACACACACACACACACACACACTTGTGTCTAATGGTAGCCATCTCTATCTAGGAGGCAGGTGGGGGCTGGGGAGAAGGAAGAAAGTTGCATGATAACTTTGTATATCTGAAAGGAACAGCAAGTTATCCATAACAGATCTGCAGTTTCAGGTACAATCTTCTTTTTTCTATTCCACTTTATCAAAATGCTTATTTCATTTCTTTAGTTCAGAATGAAAAAGGAAGCAAAACAACAAAAAAAGCAATGAATATGAAGAATTCAGAGAAGCACAAACTGAGGCAAAGTGAAGGAAGCAGCATCTGGACAACATGTTGATGACAACAGTGTAAGTGGAAAGAAAAATAACCAAATGACATTGAAAGTTATGTAAGTATAATGACCAAACTTGGCCCCAGATAAGAAATGAAAAAATTCACTTCTCTTCATGATCAAAAAATGCCATCCACCTCTGGAGAGATGAACTGAGTGCAAAGTGAAGTATGATTTTTGTTTCCTTTATTTGTTATGCATTGTTTGTGATATGGCTAACATGGAAATGTTTTTGCATGACTTCATATGTATGATTGATATTACACTGTCTTTCAGTTAGTGGGGGAGGGGTAGAAGAGAGGGAGTAAATCTGGAACTAATTATTTTTTGATGCTAAAAATAATTAATAAATTAAATTTTAAAAAAAGAAAATTCACTTCTCTCCTTTGCAGAAGTAGGAGACTAGAGGTGTGGAATACTGCACATGCTGTCAGTCTTAACTGATGTATGTTTAGTTCTGCTGTACTTATTTTTTCTATTTCTTTTTTATTCTTTGTTAAAAAGAAAGGCTCACTGAGTAGGGGCGGGAGGGAGGATATATTCAGAAATGAAAGTGATATAGAAATAAAAATATAAATTAAGAAATATTTTTAAGATCATAGGGAATAAAAGAGATTATACCATACTGCAAAAGGGAAAATATCCCAATATTCACAAAAGTGAAGAAAATAGTTTGTGAACTACAGCTTAGGGAAAATTTGACATATAATTCTTGAGGAAATTTTAGAACAAATAAAGAGTAGGTTAATAAATATCCTAAAAAGCAATCACAAAATGCCACAAAATGTGTCTTCTTAAAAAATAGGTCATGCCAATTGAACTTTATTTACTTTTTTTGATGTCATTGTCAAAATCAGGAGATTTTGGAAATATATCTTATTTATATTTTAGCAAAGCATTTGGTAAATTATCCCATGCCATTCTTAAGTTAAAGACAGAGAAATATGGGCTACATGGTCACAAAATTAGGTGGATTTAGGATTTGTTAACTGGACTCAAATAGTAGTCATTAAGGATTCGAATATCAATGTATCAGGAGGTTACTAGTGGAGTGCCCAAAGATCAGTGCTTGGTCATGGACTTCTTAACATCTAATCAATTACTTAGAGGTATAGATGATATGCTTATCAAATTTGCAGATGACAGCCGCTGGGAAGGACAGCTATAATATCCTGGATGATAATCAGGATCCAACAAAAATTTTTCCAAAGTTAGAGCTTTGGACTGAATGTAAACAGATGAAATTCATGGGGATAAATGTCTTAAACTTGAGTTTAAAAAATCAATTCAAAAGCACAAGATGGAGAAAGCACAGTTGAACAGCAACTCATCTAATAAAGACCTGGAGGTTGTAGTGGACTACAAGCTCAACATGAAATAGTGCAAGGTGAGAGAAAAAAGTTGATGTTCTTGTACTACATGGAAAGGCACAGCTCCCAGAAATAAGGAGATGATGATTCATCTGTGTCCTGCCTTGGTCAGACCATAACTGAAGCTTTGTATTTAGTTCTGGGAGTAAATTTTAGGGAAGAAAATTGGTTAAAATGGAGAACATCTGAAGCAGATCAAATCTGTTAGTGAAGGACCCTGGATCTGTCATCTGTTGAAGGGACTGAAGAAGAGAAATCTCAGAAGGGATATGATAGTCTATTATATGGAGGAGGAATCAGTCTTGTTTTATTTGACTCCAGAGGGCAGATCCAGGAGAAAGAAGGTGGAAGTGGGAGAGGCAGATTTAGGTTTGGTGGAAGGGAAAACTTTCTAACAATTAATCAACCTTACTCAAAGGGCAATGGGTCACCTCAGTAGGTGGTGAGTGGGTTTTGACCCATTGGAAGGGGGAAGCTATAGTGGAGGTTCATTCAGGGTACAGAAGGGTTGTACTGGATGTCCACTGGAGTCCCTTCCAGTTCTGAAATTCTATAATTCCGTGACCTCAAGCACAGTAAGTGTTCTTAGTCTGATCTCCGTCAGAATGTACTCCAACAATACAGCAATGTTCAACGATATCAGCAGTTATGATGTGACAGCATGCTGTAGTAACACATGTTATTTACCAAATACTATAGTACACACCAAATATTACTACACACTACATTGGTTCTTTACACACGTGTGGGAGGAAGACATATGATGAAACAACAACTCACCTGGTCAGGAAGGATTTCAGTGAGAAAAAAAACCCAAATGAAACTTCTAACAATCAATTACTGCCCAGAGAAGAGAAACAGACGGATATATACAGATTTAGATGTTGATACTAATATGGATGATATAGATACATGGTCTCTGCAACTTCAGTCTAACCCAACAACCAAATCTAAAAAATTAAAATTTATCCCAGAAAAATGTATCATATAAATGTAATCAGTTCTTTAGGTGTCTGTGGGCAAGTTCTCTTTTTTGAGTTACTCCCTAAGATTCTACTCAGGACCCAGATTAAGGAATTTGTATATTAGCCTAACCACCCCCCGCCCCAGAAACTTCCTTATCTTATATATATATATCATTAAAATCTTTAGATATCGTATTGTAGAAAAGCAAACATTTTACTTAGATTAGATAGGAAAACATAATTTTTTTTTAAGCAATAGGTACAGGTAACAAACCACAGAAAACATAACCACCTCTCAAGGTCAAGATTCTTCTTATCTCACCCTCACTCTGGCACTCAAATGACTGGGTTGCTGAGAGTCCAGGGTCTCCTGATCCAGGATCCTATAACCTCAGAAAAGCTCTAATTTAGAGGAAATGAAGCAGGTGGGGGAATAGGTCTTGCCCATCACTGTGGGGGACATAGGCATCTTCACAGCCTGCCCAGCCTGCCAGAACATTCCCCATTTCCTTGTACAAGAGATCCGTCCAGGGGTCTGCAAGAGCAGCAGCCACATTGTCTGAAATGCAGGCATCAACAGGAATGATGGATCTGGATCAAAAGCAACATGCAACATCCAACCTTGGCAGTAGAGAAGAAAAACTCTCAACGTCTCCAAACCCCTCGGCAGCCTGAGCCTGGTAACACATGTTGCACCTGGCCTGCTCCATCCATTCTCCTCTCACCCTTTTTTCTTGTTACTTTAGAAAATCCCTGGCCATATCTGCTACCAATCAGAGTCCACAATGGCTTTTCACCATCAGTTGCTAAGTTCCTGATATATGGCTTCACAACCTTTTCAATATGACTCAGTTTTCATACCAAAAAAACAAACAAAGATGTCATTTACCTCCACGTGATAGCAGTTATACTAGTAACATCCATAGTCTGAGAAAACACGTATTGACCAAAAAAAATCCCTACTGCACATTAAATAATGACTTTAGATGAATCTGACTAATCATGATAGTATAGGAAAAGAACCTATGATTACTCTACCAGTCTGGGTCAGCAAATTCTCCACCACTGAGAGAATTAGAAAGTTGCTTATAATTCTGAGTGGTCCACTGAGCTACCTAGAGTCATACAGACAGTATACGTCAAAAGCAGGAATGGAACCCAGTTCTGGGTAGCTCCTAGTCCAGCTTTCTATCTGCTGCAATATACTGCCTCATCACACACACACACACACAAAACACAAAAACACACAAAGTTTACATGTAATACAAATAGTTGTGATATTATTCATTAGGTTTCCAGATGTTTGTGCTTGCTAAAAAAGTCAAAATGCCAATATTTCCTGTTAATATGGATTCAAGACTATGGTAAGTCAGTAAAACTTGAAAATGTTACAATGCTGTCCATAACATCTGATCTGGTCTCTGCAGTTCAATACTCCAGCCAATAACATATAAAGGGATACATTTGCCATTTAGGAGTTTTACAATTTCAAATATCAGTCCTTTTCTATCATCATCATCATCATTATCAACTATTAATATTCTCTTCAACATTACAATCCTAATGAAAGTTTACTCTTCGAACACTTTGATATCCAGGTCAACTTTCATATAGATATAGGAAAGGGAAAGGGGAGAAACTGTAACTCCTTAAAGAAAAGATACTATTCTTGTACATTTGGCTCAGTTCTCTATATATTTTAGAAATGAGGTCTTCATCACAGACACTAGCTGCAAAAATTCTTTCCCAGTTTTGTTTTTTTTATTATTTTATTTTTTTTAATGTTCTATAATCACTACCATAAAACTTAGATTTTTACCCCCCCATACCTACCCCCCACCATCCCCCTTCCTCCCCAAGATGGCATACAATTCTATATAGGATCTACATATACTTTCGTATTGAATATGTTTTCACTATTGTCATGCTATGTAGACGAACTAAAATAAATGGAAGAAATCATATAACAAATCAAAACATAATACACACACACACACACACACACACACACACACATACACACACACACACACACGTTCTGCTACATTCTGTGAATGAATTCCATAGTTCTTTCTCTGAGTATGGAAGGCATTTTGCCTTAGAAATTCAGGCAATTTGCCTTAGAAATTGGGAATTTTTTTTCTTGTTCTTGTGTTATTACAAAGTTCCAAGTTTACTAGAAAAAACTCTCGCACACTGTGGTCATTGCTGTGCAGAAAGTCCCAGTTTTCTGCTTCCCTCCTAATCTTGGCTGCATTGCGTTTGGATATGCAACACCTTTTCAGTTTAATATAATCAAAATTATCCATTTTGTACTTCATAATGCTTTCTATCTCTTGTTTAGTCAAAAATTCTCCCCTTCTCCATAAATCTGATAAATACACGATTCCTTGCTCCTCATGTTTGTCCATGGTATCAATCTTTATACCTAGATCATGTACCCATTATATTCTTGTGTGCATTGTCAGGCATTGGTCTATGCCTGGTTTCTGCCACAGTGTTATCCACTTTTCCCAGCAATTTTTGTTGAACAACGAGATCTTATCCCAGAAGCTGGGGTCCTTGGGTTTATCAAACAGTAAATTGTTATATTCATTGACTACTGTGTCTTGAGTGTCTAGTCTATTCCACTTGTCTACCCTTCTGTTTCTTAGCCAGTACCAAGTGGTTTTGATCATTGCTGCTTTATAATACAATTTGAGATCTAGTAGAGCTAGGCCACCTTCCCTAGCATTTCTTTTCATTAGTTCTCTTGATATTCTGGACCTTTTGTTCTTCCAGATGAATTTTGATATTATTTTTTCTAGCTCTAGAAAATAATTATCTGATAGTTTGATTGATATGGCACTAAATAAGTAAATTAATTTAGGTAGAATTGTCATTTTTATTATATTGACTCAGCCTACCCACGAGCAGCTTATATTTTTCCACTTACTGAGATCTGACTTTATTTGTGTGAAAAGTATCCGGTAGTTGTGTTCATATAGTCCCTGGATTTGTTTTGGCAGGTAGACTCCCAAATATTTTATAGTGTCTACCCTAGCTTTAAATGGAATTTCTCTTTCTATCTCTTGCTGGTGGGCTTTGTTAGTAATATGCAGAAATGCAGAATATTTGTGTGGGTTTATTTTGTAACCTGTAACTTTGCCAAAGTTGTTTATTATTTCAAGGAGTTTTTCTCTGGGATTCTCTAAGTATATTATCATATCATCTACAAAGAGTGATAACATAGTTTCTTCTTTGCCTATTCTAATTCCTTCAATTTTTCTTCTCTATCGCTACAGCTAACATTTCTAGTACCAAACGGAATAATAGTGATGATAATGGACATCCTTGTTTCACCGCTGATATTACTGGAAAGGCATCTAGCTTATCTCCATTGCATATAATGCTTGCTGAAGCTCTTAAGTAGATACTGCTTATTATTTTATGGAAAGTTACATTTATTCCTATGCTCTCCAGTGTTTTTAATAGGAATGTGTATTGTATTTCGTCAAAAGCTTTTTCTGCATCTATTGAGATAATCATGTGGTTTCTGTTAGGTTTGTTGTTGATGTGATCAATAATGTTAATAGTTTTCCTAATATTGAACCAGCCCTGCATTCCTAGTATGAATCCTACCTGATCAAAATGTATTATCCTCGTGATAAGTTACTACATTCTTTTTACTAAAATCTTATTTAAAATTTTTGCATCCATATTCATTAGAGAAATTGGTCTGTAATTTTCTTTCTCTTTTTGGCTGGACCTGGTTCACTTATCAAATCCATATTTCTATCACAAAAAGAATTTGAGAGGACTCCTTCTTTCTCAATTGATAAATGGTCAAAGGACATGAACAGGCAGTTTTCAGAGGAAAAAATTAATCTATAGTCATATGAAAAAATGCTCTAAATCACTATTAATTAGAGAGATGCAAATCAGAACAACTCGATACCACATCACACCTATCAGATTGACTAACATGACCGAACAGGAAGATGATAAATGTTGGAGAAGATGTGGGAGAGTTGGACCACTAATTCATTGTTAGTGGAGCTGTGAGTTAATTCAACCATTTTGGAGAGCAATTTGGAACTATGCCCAAAGGGCTATAAAAATATGCATACCCTTTGACCCAGCAATACTGCTTCTAGGACTGTATCCCCAGGAGATCATAAAAATTGGAAAGGGTCCCACATGTACAAAAATATTTATAGCAGCACTCTTTGTGGTGGCCAAAAACTGGAAAGCAAGGGGATGCCGATCAATTGGGGAATAGCTGAATAAATTATGGTATATGAATATAATGGAATACTATTATGTTATAAGAAATAATGAACAGGAAGACTTCAGAGAGGCCTAGAAAGACTCATATGATCTGATGCTGAGTGAAAGGAGCACAACCAGGAGAACTCTGTACTCAGCAACCACCATAGTGTGAGAGGATTTTTTCTGGTAGACTTAGAACTTCATTGCAATGCAAGGACTTAAAAAGTTCCCAGTGGTCTTTTAAGGCAAAATGCCTTCCACATCCAGAGAAAGAACTATGGAATTTAATTGCAGAATGTAGCAGATCACTTTCTCTTGTATTACGTTTTGGTTTGTTATATGATTTCTCCCATTCATTTTAATTCTTCTATACAACATGACTATGGTGAAAATGTATTTAATAGGAATGTATGTGTAGAACCTATATAAAATTGTATGCAGTCTCAGGGAGGGAGGGGTAAGGAGGTGGAGGGAGGGGAAAAAAAATCTAAGTTATATGGTAACGATTGTAGAGCCCTGAAAATAAATAAATAAATAAATAAACAAGAAATGAGCCATTAGTCACCTCCAGGAAGAAGCACCAAAATGAACACTTCCAGAATCATCATCATAGCCAAGAGCCAGTGTTTCCCAGGTTAAAGAAAAAATACTTCAAGCATCAACAAGAAAGATATCCAAGTACACATGACTTGGCATCTGCCAAAAAAAAAAGAGAAGTCTGGAATATGAAAATATAAAAGCCAAAAATTTTAAAGCTTTCAAAAGGTGTTTGACAAAACTGAGTATAATCCTAAAGGGGAAAAAAATGAACCTTTAATAAATAAGAAGACTCCCATACACACACATACACATAAATAGATAGAGAGTACAGGGTGTGTTATATCAGAAGAGATGATATATACACACACACACACACAAAATAAAATAAAATAAAAATTAAGGGGTGAAGGAGGAAAATTTCAGGAAGAGAAAGGGAGTAATGGAATAGGGCAGGCTATAACTCATAAAAGAGATAAGAAAAATCTTATTCAATGGAGGAGATAAGGGAGAAGGGGAGAGGGGGAAAAATAAAGCTACTGTCCTCACATGTGGATGAAGGAGGGAATAACATGCTCACTAAATTTGATATGAAAATTTATATACATCACAGAAAAGTAGGAGAGGAGGCAACAAGTGGAGTGAGGGGAATGTTAGAAGAGAAGGCAAATAGGAGAAGGGAATCACCACAAATAAACACTTTCCAGAAGGGATAAGGTCAATTGTAGGGGGGAAAAATAAGGGGGGATAGGGTAGGTCAGAGGGCAATATAATTAGTATGACACAACATGATTACTATGGAAGTCTTTTGCAAAACAACACATATTTAGTCTGTATGGAATTGCTTACCTTCTCAGTAGGGCTGGGGAGGGAGGAGGGGAGGGAGAGAAGTTGGAATTCAAAGTATTAGAAACGAATGCTGAGAATTTTTATTGCATATAATCGGGAAGTAAGAACTACAGGGATAGGGGTATGGAAATTTATCTTGCCCTGCAAGAAAAGAGAGAAAATGGGGATAGGAGAGGGGTGGGGTGTGATGGAGGGGAGGGTACCTTGAGGGAAGGAGTAATCAGAATGCAAGGTTTTAGGAAGTGGAGGGAGGGGAGCGATGGGGAGAAAAATTGGACATGTTACAAAGTGAGGTAAAAGCAATTAGTATTAAAACAATAGACTGAATTAATTACTGAGAATAAATCAATGACATCTTTAGTTTGGAGAAAAGAATTTCAGTCTAAATTTCCTAGAGGAAGGTAACCTCGGGTAAAATTTGGCATTGATGGAAAAGTCAAGGTTTTAATGGTAAATTTGATTTTATGATTGCCATTTAATCAGGAACTAGAACATGTATAGAAAGGCATGCAAGCCACTTAAAACCTGCCTCAAAAGAAGTTCCTTAGCCAAAGTGAAACTATAATCATATTTGAAACCTGGTTATTGGAACTTGCCATTTTTAGATGCTATGGGACTATTAAGTGACTGTTATTCTGAGTCTAATTCCAGGTAAGGGTAGCAAAAAAGGTGATCTGAGCCTCCAATATATGATGCCAGTAAACTGATGAGATGCTGGTATGAACTGCATAAGGGGATCCAAAGGGAAGGGTGGGAGAGCAGCTGTTCAGCATGGGCTGAGGTAGGATTCTCCTGACTCAGTTTCCCCACTGACACCTGGCAGATTTTAAGCCTGATTGAATGCAAGTGGATAATCTAATCCTGCCTGGAAATGACATGAAGCTGGGGTGATACTGTACCCCTGCAATGTCCTACTATTGGTGGCAATTTCCTATAGTCAAAAGGTTTGTAAGCTTAATACCAGATCTATTCAATTATAGATTATGGGTAGGGGAACATCTGAGATTGTCTAAAATTAAGCTATTAAGCATAGGACTTTAGACTAAGAACAATAAGTTGTTCTTAGTAATTCTGTGGAGACAATTAGGTCAAGAGCTTGTGAAGTTAGCAACATAAATATTATTTGTCTCAGTTGGTTAATGTTTTAAAAAAAATTGCTTTTGTGGTCCATATTGTAAATGCTTTAAAAAGAAGAAATATCACCTGTTCAAAAGTTGGAATTGCTTTATCTGTTATAAACTGTGTTAAAAATAAATAATAACATAAAGAAAGAAAGAAAGAAGAAGACCCAAGAATTTCTAATAGGATATATAGACACCACGGTCCATCTTCCTCCCCAGCCTTTGAGCCCCAAAATATCAAGTAGTATCAGTGGCTGGATTCAGATTTAAACTAGGGAATATTGTTCAAAATATTAAAAATAAGAACTCTATTGCTGATTACAGTTGACACTAGTAGATCAAGAGGTCTTTGCTAATTCTCAGCAACACAATGATCCAAGACAATCCCAAAGGACACGTGATGGCACATGCTATCTGCCTCCAGAGAAAGAATGGAGTTTGAAGGCAGACCTATGCACACACTTTTTCATTTCCTTTTTTTGTTTGTTGCATTTTTGTCCATGTGATGATTAATATGAAAATGTTTTACACAATTGTACATATATAACTTCAGTCACATTGCTTACCATCTCAAGGAGGGAGGAGGAGAAAAAGGGAAAGAATTTGGAACTCAAAAGTTTGAAAAAAAAGAATGTTAAAAAATTTCCCATGTAACTGGGGGGGAAACTGAAATTAAAAAAAAAAAGAGTTCTAAGCTATGGTAGTGTATGGGATAAAAAGACCCTTACTCAAAATCTTAAATAAATGAAAAGGCTTCTCAATAAGAACAGAAAGAAAAAGATTTATTACAATTCTCGAGAAAGGGACATCCTTCCACCAGGCTGGGGAACCTGATGGAAGGAGACCACTTACAGAAATTAAAGCACAATTTTTATACCCTAACACAGAGAATCCCACCTCCCTACTATCCCACCTCTCCATTGGCTGGGAGGCGGGCTCACAATCTAAGCGAGGAAAACTAGGCAAATCCCGGGAAATCTTCACCTATCCCAACACAATTACCTCATCTAATATCTAACTTAACTGCTGATGTGGCTTTAGAAAAGAGGGAAGGGGAAGAAGCAGGAGCTGGTAGCGTTGATGTGGCAACAGTACAACAAACAAAGGGGAGATTTGAGTAACTTCCAAGTTTCGGCTACAGCCCACAGCACTTTCACAAAGAAAGCTGGTAGCTGGTAAGGGGGCGGGGGAGGCGGGGAACCAACTGACAGTCCACAAGCTCTGGATACCTGAAAGTCAGGTATCCAAGGACAGAAACCTTATAGAAGAGAAATTTTATTTAGAAAATCCAATATTCCCCATATTTTTATTATGAAAAGTCTTCACAATCTCCTCATCTCACTCTGTAGGATAAGCCAATCAGGCATCCAAGCTAAGTTTAGCATTACTATAGTGAATCCAAAGGAGAAAGAGGCCACTATCTTGTGTAGGGAGAGGCAGACCAATGTTCTTGTGCCAGGAAAACTGGCAGTGACACTGGATCTATAAGTAACCCTTACACTTTCAGCTTGGGTGAAATCCAGTCTCAAAAAAAGAAATTAAATGAAACCTATAGTCCCAGTCCCCATTCAACATCTGGACTCTCTTCTCTCAGCTAAGCATTCATAGGATACAGATACTCAATGTTCTGTGACCACATAGTTTATTGAACATAGGAAAATGAAAGGAAAAATGTCCAGCACTCATATGTGGAACCCTCCTTTTCTAATCATTTCCCCAAATTCCTCCCATTTCTCCTCCCAGATCTTTGGGTTACTGGAAAAACAGTTCTGAATCTCTCACTCTCACAGGTCATAGGAAAGATTAAAAAGGGACTTTTTCCCTAAAAAAACGTCATTTGTGGGACCCTTCTTGAGATCAGGGATATTAACAAGGAAAAACAGGGGAACTGTGATAAGAAAGAGTGGTCAAACCTTCCATGCCATCAGCCAACAGGATTTTCAATAGTTGCCAGTCTCTAGGTGCTATGGATTCATGGGAACACTGGCTTGGTCTCTGCAGTTTCTCCTCTAGTGGCAATCATATGCAGATAGAGTCCCAGACAATAGTAATTTGTCACTCCTGCAGCCTGTCATTCTGAATTCCAAAGCCTCAATTGAATCCCAGCAGCTACTTGCTCTCTGTGCCCTGAATGACAATTACAAAACCTCTCATAAAAGTGACCAAAGGAAAATGGAGACCTAGACCTATAGGTTTCTGCACAAATCTTGCCACTTCCTTGTCCTAAGAAAAGATTTGGTCTGTATCTCACAATTCCCGGTCTACGTCTTCATCTTTGTCTCACAGTTCAGTTTCCCACTACAGGAACTTTCCTGAGCTCCTCACTGAGACTAAAGAGAGCTGCTACATAAACCTCAAAACAACATCTAGAAAGGATTTCATGCACCAAAGAATCATAGTCAAGATCACTCAAGACCTGGCAGCTTCAATCTTAAATGAGAGGCAATCTTGGAATACAATATTCCAAAAGTCAAAAACTTACTCTTACAATCAAGAATAACTTACCCTGTAAAGCTGAGTATAACCTTGCAGGGGAAAAAAAAGTGGAGGGGGAGAAGATCTTTAGTGGGAGAGAAAACTCTCAATCCATTCTGGTACAAAGAACAGGACTGAGGAGGAGCTTTGAAATGCAAACAAAAGTTAAGAGAAACCTAGAAAGGTAATTGCATTTAAGCAATTGGAAGAGGCTATACAATAAATAGAGTGCTAACTTTCTAATATGGGCAGAAGAAATTAGTGTCCCTTCAGAATCATGTCTTCAGAAGGTAGTGAGGGCATTAAATAAATCAAACAGAGGACCTGGGAATGGAATGATTCTATTCTGAGGGTTTTGAAAGGGAGAAAAAGAAGAGACAGTAAAAGGAATCCACTAGTATAGAAAGAAGAAAGGGGTCTGACTATTTCTCATAATTGGGATGTATGAGAAAAGTACGCAAAAAAGAAGGGATGGGAAAGCATCAGATGAAACTAATTCATATGAAATAAACAATGGAGGGTTGAACACTAAGAAAGATCCGAGACAAAAGAATGAAGTTTTTGTAAATGCACAGAAAGAAGTACAAGCAAAAAGATAGTTTTGAAAATAACCTGTGGAATTCTTTAAAAAGTCAGAGGACTGAAATAGAGGTCCTTGTTTTCATATACTTTTTCTATGTGCTGCTATGTGTCCCCTTTAAGGAGGATGTTTAAGTTCATGATAAAAAATACTTTTAAGAAGGGGAAGAAAATAAAGAAAGAAAATAGTGTTATTGGACTAATTGGTTTAATGCACAGTGGAGGACAAGAGTCACAGAAGTAACTACAGTCAAGCAAGACAATTCCAAAAGCTACATGTTAATACCTTGTGACTATGTGATTGACCGTCATATATGACTCATGCCTAGAATCAGAGTTAAGGGAGTTTTTTCCTCTGTTATAATACATGAAATTGTTATAGACATGTCCCTCTTTTCCCTTTTATATCAAATTCCTATAATCTAGAAGTTTTGTAAGTACAATATTAAATCTATTAAATAATAGATTGACACTGGAACATCTGAGTTACCATATTAGGATGCAAGTATGAATACCTTACAATTAACCTATATTTGTGGTCAAATTATAATATAGGGGTAATGTCCTTCTAAGGGAGGAATGATTGAACAAGGTAATAAGACAAAGATGTAATGTGAAAATTTTTTAATTAAATGGAATAGTAAATTTTGAGAAAGCAACAGGATTAGACTGATTTCTCTAAGAGCTATATACATATGTATATGATTGGCTTCCAAGTTTGTTCATCATGGAAATTCAGACTTTGAGTATGTTTTAGTAATAAGTTCTAGAAATTGGAGTAAGGATTGTACAAATAAATTGTATTGATAATGGTAAAGAAGCAGAGCCCCTCTCAGAGCTGTCCTGAGAATTTACATACTGTCCAAGAGAAGATATCTAGGGATCAGATAACTTCATGAGATATCTGGGACTCAAAATATGCTAGTTAAATTGACATTGAGAATGGGTTAGGATACAAGTCTTGATGTCCCAGGGAAGGAAATGGCATACCACTAGGACTAATTTTGAGAGGGGAGATTTACATATCACCAAAGTAAGCAAGAAAACTTAAACATAAATGTCTTGAACCAAAAGACCAAAGGGATACAATAGTTATCACCAATATGAACTGACATCGTCTTGTATCCTGATAACCCATTTTCAATGTCCATTTAACTAGCACATTTTGAGTACCAGATATCTCATATAGTTATCTGATCCCTAGATATCTTTTCTACCACTCCAGAATATTTGGGGCAGCTTTGGTGCAGTGGATAGAGCACCAGTGCAGGAGTCAGGACGACCTGAGTTCAAATCTCACCTCAGACACTTGACACTCACTAGCTGTGTGACCTTGGGCAAGTCACCCCAATTGCCTCATCCTGGGTCATCTCCAGTCATCCTGATGAATATCTGTTCACTGTATTCAGATGGCTCTGGAGGAGAAATGAGGCTGGTGACCTGCATAGCCCTCCCTCACTCAAAACAAAGTCAAGTGCAAGTCATGTCATTATTTCTCGAATGGCATGGTCTTCTTCAGCAACGAAGGACTAACACACACACAGACCACTGTGAGTCCTCTAAGCAATTATGGGAATTATGAGAAAACTTTACTGCATTGTTTGAACTTAGCAGTCCTCAAGATTCTTCTAGCATGGACTCAGAAGCAGCTGACATCCATAGACAGCATATCTATCCCAAGATTCTGGATGAGGGTTTAGTGTACTGTGCTGGTCCTTTATTCCTCTTCACATTCTCTTCCATTTTGTCATTCTTTTGGTTTTGTTTTGTGATTTCTTGGTTTCTCAGAAAGTCATTAGCCTCCATCTGTTCCATTCTAATTTTGAGAGAACTATTTTCTTCAGTGAGCTTTTGCACCTCTTTTTCCACTTGGCTAATTCTGCTTTTGAAAGCATTTTTCTCCTCATTGGCTTTTTGAACCTCTTTGGCCAATTGAGTTAGCCTATTTTTCAAGGTACTATTTTCTTCAGCATTTTTTTGGGTCTCCTTTATTAAGGTATTGACCCGTTTTTCATGCTTTTTTTGCATCTCTCTCATTTCTTTTCCCAGTT
>CM053769.1:36111938-36127509 GCA_028658325.1 Potorous gilbertii | reverse complement strand
ACAAGTTGGATTCATAGCAGGGCTTCATGACCAGAACATGGATACAGCAAGTGCTTGCCCAAGCTCAGAGAATACCTGGTGCTGGTCAAAGCAATACAATAATTACATGTTTTTGCCAAGGGTGAGATCATCCAGAGGGGGAGTGCGAAGAATTATTGTTATGCCAAGCTCAGGGTGTAGCTTGCTTGCTGGGCCTTAGTCTGGAAAAAAGGGCATTTCTTAATATCTTGACATTTTGTCTTTTTGGTCAAATTGAGTAGGTCTGAAAGAACCCATACCCTTTGGCCAATAAAGGAGAGGCAGGTATAAGCCAAGATGCCAGGAGAGGCCAGTTTGACCAGGATGAGCATTTTTATCCCAGGAGATCATTTCCTTGAGGAGACCTAATAGGGAAGTGTGCCCCAGGTATCATTGTTAGCAATTGTTTGTTGGCAAGCAGAAAAGAGAGAGGGACCAAGAATGGAGATACATTGATGTCATAAATCAACACATGCTTGAATCAGGGCACATAATGAAAGGGAAGAGGAAAAAAGGACCAGGACAGTACACTAAACCCTCATCCAGAATCTTGGGATAGATATGCTGTCTATGGATGTCAGCTGCTTCTAGGTCTATGGTAGAAGAATCTTGAGGAGAGCTAAGTTCAAAGAATGCAATATAGTTTTCTCACGATTCCCATAATTGCATAATTACTTTAAGTCAGGTATAGATCAAACTACTTAGAGGACTCAAAATGGACTAGTTTTGAGAAAGGAGATTTTATACATACACACACACACATATATATATATATATATATATATATCATCAAGGTAACCAAGAAAACCTAAATATAAACATCTTGAAGCAAAAGACCAAAGGGATACAATAGTTATTACCAATATTAACTGACATCATCTTGTATCTTACTAACCCATTATCAATGTCCCAGATGTCTCATTTAGTCATTTGATCCCTAGATATCTTTTCTTGGACAATATGCTTATTCTCAGGACAGCTCTAAGAGAGGCTCTGCTTCTCTCCTTCCAAATTGAGAGGTTCTCAGATAATTCTGACTTAATATAATTTAATACAACCACTTTCAGTTTATATAGCTTTTGCTGTTTCTATCCTAAATCCTGTACCTGATATAAGAATCTTTTAAAAATCTATGAGGGTCCAACTGTAAAATGAATTCTTTTTTCTTTTAAAATTATCAGACAGATACTTTAAAATAATTTCACTTTCTTTACCATTGTCAATACAATTTATGTGTAAAATCCTTAATCCAATTTCTAGAAATTATTACTAAAACACACTCAAAGTCTGAATTTCCATGATGAATAAACTTGGAAGCCAATCATATACATATGTATATAGCTCTTAGAGAAATCAGTCTAATCCTGTTGCTTTCTCAAAATTTACTATTCCACTTAATTAGAAAACTTTCACATTACATCTTTTTCTTATTACCTTGTTCAATCATTCCTCCCTTAGGAGGATATTTTTCCTATATTATAATTTGACCACAAATATAGGTTAAAATTGTAAGATATTCATACTTGCATCCTATTATAGTAACTCAGATGTTCCAGTGTCAATTACTTTAATAGATTTAATACTGTACTTATAAAACTTCTAGATTATAGAAATTCAATATAAAAGAAAAAAGAGGGACATGGTTATAACAATTTCATGTGTTATAACAGAGGGAAAAACTCCCTAAACTCTGTTTAATTCCAGGCTTGAGTCATATATGACAGTCAGTCATATAGTCATAAGGTATTAACATGTGTCTTTTGGAATTGTCTTGCTTGACTGTAATTATTTCTGTGACTCGTCCTCCACTGTGCATTAAAACAATTAGTCCAATAACTCTATTTTCTTTCTTTCTTTTCTTCCCCTTCTTAAAAGTATTTTTTTTTTCATGAATGTAAACATCCTTCTTAAAGGGCACACAGAGCAGCACATAGAAAAAGTATACGAAAACAAAGATCTCTATTTCAGACCTCTTGCTTTTTAGAGAATTCCACAGGTTATTTTCAAAACTATCTTTTTCTCGTACTTCTCTGTGTGCATTAAAAAAAATTTCAATGAGTTTCTTTTTGGTACATTATTATTCTAACCCAAATTTCATCTAATCCTTATGAAAAATGGAGAGAAAAAAACTCTTATAGCAAGTAAAACATAGTCAAGAAAAGTGAATCCACACATTGGTCACATCCAGATATTTGGACATTGAGTCCAAATTGTGTCCATCATCGTACCATGCTTCATCATAGGTACTGTGCAGCTAACCATTAACATGGGCAGTCATCGCATTGATCAGAGTTCTTCCATCTTTCAGATTTGCTTTTCTTTACAATATCATTGTCCTTACAAAAATTGCTCTCTTGGTTCTACTCTCTTCATTCTGCATCAGCTCCTACTTTCCAGCATTCTCTGAAATAATTCACTTAATCAGTTCTTAAGAGCACCAATATCCTCTACATTCATATGCCATTATGTGTTTAACCATTTTCTAACTGACAAATACGACCTCAGATTCTAGTTCTTGGTTTTGCTTTTTTTCTCCCCACCCCTCTTTAATTTCTACCTTCAAGATCAGGAGTTGCTTTGTCTCCTGGCACAGTTTTGATTGCTATTTCTCCCTTCCTAGTACTATCTTCCCTCTTAACCAATCCTCTCCCTATGCTTGCTCATTTCTCTGTGGGTCTGATGTATTTCTATACCAAAATGTGTACGTGTATATGAGTATATGTGTTCAACCCTCCTTTCTTTATTTCATATGAATTAGTTTCATCTGATGCTTCCCCATCCCTTCTATTTTTGTGGTTCTTCAACTTGAAAAGGCTACAAGCCAAGGCCAAAGTGGAGGGAGTGTTGGTGCATGATTTTCTGTTTGCAGATGATTGTGCACTCAATGCAGCCTCTGACGCTGAGATGCAAAGAAGTATGGATCAATTCTCTGCTGTCTGTGCTAATTTTGGCCTAATAATTAACACCAAAAAAAATAGGTGCTCCATCAGCCACCACCACACCATCCACACATGGAACCATCAGTTACAACAAATGGAGAAGTTTTGAATGCTGTGAATAAGTTCACTTAACTTGGTAGTGTACTTTCCAGGGATGTACACATCGACAATGAAGTTGATGCACACATTGCCAGAGCTAGATCAGTGTTTGGGAGGCTCCAAAGAAAGGTTTGGGAGAGAAGAGGTATTCGATTAACTACTAAACTGAAGGTCTACAGAGTCATGTGCTGACCTCATTGTTATATGCTTGTGAAACATGGACAGTCTACCAACACCATGCCAGGAAACTGAATTGCTTTTTTTGAAATGTCTTAGGAAGATTCTGAGGATCACCTGGCATGATAAGGTACCAGACACTCAAGTCCTTGCTTGAGCTGAGCTGCCAAATATTCAAACTATGCTTCAGAGAGCGCAACTCCAATGGGCTAGCCGGCCATGTTTGAATGCAAAATGTACTCTTTCCAAAAAGACTATTTTATGGAGAACTTTCATGGGCCAGGAGATCATATAGTGGCCAGAAGAAATGATACAAAGACATTCTCAAGGTCTCTCTCAAGAACTTTGGATTTGACTGTGCAACATGCGAGACACTGGCACAAGACTGCTCAGCACGGCGTGCCCACATAAGAAAAGGTGATGTGCTCTTTGAGCAAAGCAGAATTGAGACAGCACAAAGTAAACACAGGATGCGCAAATTTGGGATATCTACTCCAAATATTCATATAGACTATCTGTACCCAACCTGTGGTGGAACATTCCGAGCTCATATTGGTCTGGTCAAGCCACAGTGGGACACATTGAAATTTCACTTTACAATGGTGATGTCATTTTGGTCCTCTTCGAAGATGAAGGACAACAACTAACTTTTCTCATACATCCCAATTATGAGAAATAGTCAGACAACTTTCTTCTTTTTATACTAGTGGATTCCTTTTACTGTACCTTCTTGTTCTCCCTTTCAAAACCTTCAGAATAGGTAGAAAGACACACAAAGGCAGGCTCTCCCTACACAGCCCATAAAATACCTGTAGAGAGGGACTCTCAACAAATTCTGGAGCAACAGAAGTGGAGAACAACAGAATGGAGGAGATTTTCAGCCCAGCGTGACTTGAAAGGCCCACAGGAAATGGCTATTGCACTGGATGCAGAGCAGAGCTCAGCCCAGCCACTTTTGGAAAAAGGGACACTTGTGTCCTGCAAATTTGGGATGTAAGGCAAAATAGTGAAATTGCTCAGGTAAGAGGAAAGCACACAAGGAGCAGAACCAGGAGAACCTTGTACATACAAACAACCACAGTGTGTGAGGAATTTTTCTGGTAGACTTAGCCCTTCACAGCAATACAAGGACCAAAAAAATTTCCAATGGATTCTTGAGGCAAAACACCTTCCACATCCAGAGAAAAACTATAGAATTGAATTGCAGAATGAAGCAGATCGTTTTCTCTTGTGTTATGTTTTGTTTTGATGGTTTCTCCCATTCCTTTTAATTCTTCTATGCAACATGACTAAAGTGAAAATGTATTTAATAAGAATGTATGTGTAGAACCTATATAAGATTGCACGCTGTCTCAGGGAGGGAGTGAACAGGGAAGGGGGAGATGGGGGAAGGAAGAGGAAAAATCTAAGATATATGGAAGTGATTGTAGAAAACTGAGAACAAATTAATTAATTCAAAAAAGAGGAGAGCACACAATTAAAATATCCTAAAGAATTTTCATTATCTTTAACTAGTTTGAGCAGGACAGAGTGCAATAATCTTGGGTCTTCCTTATCCAGGGAGAACAATAGTACCTTTTCTTTAAGGAGTTATAGCTTCCCCCCTTTCTCTTTCCTAGTTATATGAAAGTTGACCTGGATATCAAAGTGTTGGAAGAGAAAACTTTCAGTAGGATTGTAATGTTGAAGAGAATGTTAATAGTTGATGATGACGATGATGATGATAACAGAGGAAGACTAATATTTGAAATTGTAAAACTCCTAAATAGCAAATGTATCCCTTTATACGTTATTGACTGGAGTACTGAAATGCAGAGACCAGACATTATGGACAGCATTATAACATTTTCAAGTTTTACTGATTCACCAAAGTCTTGAATCCATATATACAGGAAATGTTGGTATTTTGACTTTTTTTTTTTAGCAAGCACAAACATCTGGAAACCAAATAAATATAAAAGATATTTGTTTTACATGTCACGTTTGTGTGTGTGTGTGTGTGTGTGTGTGTGTGTGTGTGTGTGTGTGGTGAGGCAGTATGTTGCAGCAGATAGAAAGCTGGACTGGGAGGTACCCAGAACTGGGTTATATGCTGTCTGTATGACCCTAGGTAGGTCAGTGGACTACTCAGAAGTAAAGGCAACTTTCCAAGTCTCTCAGCTGTAGAGAAGTTGCTGATCCAAACTGGTAGAGTAATCATAGGTTCTGTCCCTACGCTATCATGGTTGATCATATTCATCTCAAATCATTATTTAACGCGCAGTAGGGTTCTTCTTTGTCAATATGTATTTTTTCAGGCTATAGGTGTTACTAGCATAACTGATATCATATGGAGGTAAATGACTTTTTTTTTTTTTTTTTTTGGCATGAAAACTGAGTTGTATTGAAAAGGTTGGGAAGCCATTTATCAGGAACTTTGCAAGTAATGATGAAAAGCCATTGTGGACTCTAATTGGTAGCAGGCATGGCTAGGGGTTTTCCAAAGTAACACTGAAGAAAAAAGGGTGAGAGGAGAATGGATGGAGCAGGCCAGGTGCAACATGTGCTACCAGGCTCGAGCTGCAGAGACGTTGAGAGTTTTTCTTCTCTACTGCTAAGGTTGGATGTTGCATGTTGCTATTGATCCAGATCCATCATTTCTGCTGATGCCTGTATTGCAGACAATGTGGTTGGTGCTCTTGTAGACCCCTGGACAGACCTCTTGTATAAGGAAAGGGGGGGTGTTCTGGCAGGCAGTGAAGATGCCTGTGTCCTCCCCCAGTGATGGGCAAGACCTGCTCCTCCACTTGCTTCGTTTCCTCTAATTTAGAGTTGTTCTGAGGCTATGGGACCCTGGATCGGAAGACCCTGGACTCTCAGAAACCCAGTCATTCGAATGCCACAGTGAGGATGAGTTAAGAACCTTGACCTTGGGAGGTGGTTATATTTTCTGTGGTTTATGTTATCTGTACCTAATGCTTTAAAAAAAATTGTTTTCCTATCTAATCTAAGTAAAATGTTTGCTTTTCTATAATATGATATCTAAATATTTTAAGGATGTATATAAGACAAGGAAGTTTCGGGGGGGAGGGTTAGGCTAACATACAGATTCCTGAATCTAGGCCCTGAGTAAAATCTCAGAGAGTAATTGGTAAAAAAAAAAGAGAGAGAGAGCTTGCCTACAGACCCTTAAAGAACTGATTACATATATGTGATAGCTTTGTCTGTGATCAATTTTAATTTTTTAGATGTGATCGTTTGGTTAGATTGAAGTTGCAGAGATGATATATCTATATCATCTATATCAATATCAACATCTACATCTGGATATAGCCATCTGTTTCTCTTCTCTGGGAAGTAATTGATTGTTAGAAGTTTCATTTGGGTTTCTTTTTCCTCACTGAAATCCTTCCTGACCAGGTGAGTTGTTGTTTCACCATATGTTTTCCTCCCACAGGTGTGTAAAGAACCAATGTAGTGTGTAGTGACACTTGGTGTGTACTGTACTATTTGGTGAATAACATATGTCACTACAGCATGCTGTCGCATCATAACTGCTAATATCATTGAACACTGCTGTAATTGTTGCAGTACATTCTGACGGAGATCAGACTAAGAACGCTAACTGTGCTTGAGGTCACGGAATTATAGAATTTCAGAACTGGAAGGGACTCCAGTGGACATCCAGTACAACCCTTCTCTACCCTGAATGAATCTCCACTTTAGCTTCCCCCTCCCAATGGATCAAAACCCACTTAGCACCTACTGAGGTGACCCATTGACCTTTGGGTAATGTTGACTAATTGTTAGAAAGTTTTCCCTTCCACCACACCTAAATCTGCCTCTCCCACTTCCACCTTCTTTCTCCTGCACCTGCCCTCTGGAGTCAAATAAAACAAGACTGATCCCTCCTCCATATGATAGACCATCGTATCCTTTCTGAGATTTCCCTTCTTCAACCACTTCAACAAGGCCTTCAGTAACTAACTTGATCTTCTTTAAATGTTCTCCATTTTAATCAATTTCCTTCCTAAGAGGTTACCCCCAGAACTCAATACAAAATTTCAGTTATGGTCTGACCAAGGCAGAACACAGATGAATCATCACCTCCTTATTTCTGGGAGCTGTGCCTTTCCATGTAGTACAAGAACATCAGCTTTTTTCTCTCACCTTGCCCTATTTCATATTGAGCTTGTAGTGTACTATAACCTCCAGATCTTTTTCAGATGAGTTTCTGTTCAATTGTGCTTTCTCTATCTTGTGCTTTTGAAGTTGCTTTTTAAACTCGAGTTTAAGACATTTATCCCCATGAATTTCATCAGTTTACATTCAGTCCAAAGCTCTAGCTTTGGAAAAATTCTTGTTGAATCCTGTTTATCAACCAGGATGTTATAGCTGTCCTTCCCAGCAGCTGTCATCTGCAAATTTGATAAGCATATAATCTATACCTCTAAGTACTGATAAGATGTTAAGAAGCCCACAACAAGCACTGATCTTTGGCCACTACACTGGCAACCTCCTGACATTGATATTCGAATCCTTAATGACTACTATTTGAGTCCAGTTAACAAATCCTAAATCCACCTAATTTTATCGCCACATAGCACCTATCTCTCTGTCTTTAACTTAAGAATCAAATGGGATAATTTACTGAATGCTTTGCTAAAATATAAATAAGTTATATTTACAAAATCTCCTAATTTTGACAATATCAAAAAAAAGGAAATAAAATTCATCTGGCATGACCTATTCTTTAAGAAGTCACTCTTTGTGGCATTTTCTGATTGCTATTTCTTTTTTAGAATGTTTACTAATCTACTCTTTAATTATTTGTTCTAAAATTTTCTCCAAAATTAAATGTCAAATTTTCCCTAACCTGTAATTCACAAACTGTTTTCTTTACTTTTTTGAATATTTTCCATTTTGCAATATTGTGTTAATTCTTTTGTTCTCTATGATCTTAAAAATATTTTTAATTTATATTTTTATTTTTTTATCACTTTCATTTCTGAATATATCCTCCCTCCCCTTGTCAGGAAGTCTTCTTTTTAACAAAGAATAAAAAAGAAACAGAAAAAAATAAGTACAGCAGAACTAAATAGCACATCAGTTAAGACTGACAGCAAGTGCAATATTCCATACCCATAGTCTCCTACTTTTGCAAACAAAGAAGAGAAGTGAATTTTCTTTTTTTTAAAAAAATTAATTTCTTATCTATTTTTAGCATTAAAAAAAAATTAGTTCCAGAATTTCTTCCTCTTTTCTACCCCTCCCCCACTAACTGAAAGACAGTGTAATATCAATTATATATGAGAAATCATGTAAAAACATTTCCACGTTAGCCATATCACAAACAATGCATAACAAATAAAGGAAACAAAGTCATACTTCACTTTGCGTGCAGTTCGTCTCTCCAGAGGTGGATGGCATTTTTTGATCATGAAGAGAAGTGAATTTTCTCATTTATTAACTGGGGCCAAGTTTGGTCATTATACTTACATAACTTTCAACTTCATTTGGTTATTTTTCTTTCCACTTACATTGTTGTCATCAACATGTTGTCCAGATGCTGCTTCCTTCACTGTGCCTCAGTTTGTGCTTCTCTGAATTCTTCATATTCATTGCTTTTTTTGTTGTTTTGCTTCCTTTTTTATTCTGAACTTAAGAAATAAAATAAGCATTTTGATAACAAAGTGGAATAGAAAAAAGAGGATTGTACCTGAAACTGCAGATCTGTTATGGACAACTTGCTATTCCTCTCAAATATACAAAGTTATCATGCAACTTTTTCCCTTCTCCCCAGCCCTCACCTACTCCCTAGACATGCCCCACTCCCACTAAATTTCCCACAGAGAACTTCCTCCATGTTGAAGACTGATAGGAAGGGAAGCTAAGGACCTCCAGAAGGTTATATAAGGTCATGTGCCACTGGGGGCCCATGGACATAGCGCTCTGGACCACACTTTTGGATCCTAGACCATCCTTCAAAGAAGAGAGGTAGGATCTGGAAAGTACCCAAAAGGATTGAGAGTTGAACATTTTTAAGAACATCAAGACATCTTTTTTCTGGACTCTGGGAGTCAGGTTGGGCATGGCACAGAGCGCTCCCTCAAGTACAGCCAAATGTATCCCTAGCTGAACCTGTGATGAGGTTTATCCCTTGAGGTGCCACCTCTAACTTGAATGCCAAATGCCAGAGGATGCTAGTATAACTGTAAAGTCATCAGAGTGAGAACATCAAGTGTGTGAAATATGGGAAATGGACAATTCTCTTTCCCTCCTTTCTTCTGCACTCAGTCTCACATTTGCTGCTCCTTCCCAACCTCCTAGTCTCCTTACCTATGGTGAATAAGCCTCTTTCCAAGCACATATAACCCCCCTTTCTGTACACAAAAGGAATTTTACCTTCATAGCTTGTAAATGTGGATACTTGCCAGTGTTACTGCAGGACAGACAGAAGATAAATGGCTTACTCAGGTTTTGTTCCAGTCCTTAGGGCCAGAAAGGATTTTAGAGACTGCCATGCCCATCCCTCTCATTTCATAGATGAATTAACTGCAGCCTGAAGAAGGAGGGGGATTTACCTGAGCTTACATAGCCAGCTCATGTCAGACCATAGGTCTCCTAATCTGTGGGTCAGGTATTGTTACTTAGGAGAAGCTACAGTACCTGAAATATTCAAAGAGTGAGGAGTAATATCTCTCTGGAGGGAATCAAGAAGAGTAGGTGGCATCTAAACTGGCCTTTGAGGAAGAGAAGGATTTCAACCATCTGAGGTGGGGAAGAGACATTGTTCAAATGAGTAAAGCTGGAAAGAGGGGTCAGGGAGCAACTAGTTGTCTACTTGGCTAGAGTACAGAACATGTATGTCATGTCAAGTCAGTAAGTATTTATTAAGCATGTATGTGTGCCTGGCACTGTACTAAGTTCTAGAAATACAAACACAAACAGAAAGAAAAAAGTGGCATGGCAGGGTGAGGTGGAGAGATGAAGACACTCAGTGCTGGGGAAATAGTTGAGAAAGTCCAGAGAGTTTGGAGTGAAGCCTGGAGAGGAATGAAGAGATGGTTGATATGGGCATCTTCTTTAAAATATGTATGTAAGGGAGACTAATGTGAAATGAAACTGGAAGCATAAGCTGGCCTATGAAAGCAGAGGGCCTTATATGCCAGAATCAGAAAGTTGTGGGCCTTTTTTTTTGTTTTTGAAAATTCTTATTTATTTATTTATTTTCCTTTATTTATCTTTAGTTTTAAACATTCATTTCCACAAGATTTTGACTTCCAAATTTTCTCCCCATCTCTTCCCTCCCCCACCTGGAAACACTATGCATTCTTATCACCCTTTCCCCCAATCTGCCTTCTCTTCCCTTATTCCCATCTTCTCTCTTTTCTTGTAGGGCAAGATAGATTTCTATACCCCATTACCTTTCTTATTTCCCAGTTACATGCAAAAACAATTCTCAACATTCTTTCCTTGAACTTTGAATTGCAACTTCTCTCCCTTCCTCTCATCCCACCCATTCCCACTGAGAAGGCATGTGTGTTTGTCCTTGGTTGCAGAAGAAGACCATGCCATCAGAAAAATGATGACATGGCTTGCACTTGACTTTGTTTTTAGTGAGGGAGGGCTGTGCAGGTCACCAGCCTCACTTCTCCTCCAGAGCCATCTGAATACAGTGGCCCGATTTCATCAGGGTGACTGGAGATGACACGATGAGGCAATTGGGGTTAAGTGACTTGCCCAAGGTCACACAGGTACTGAATGTCAAGTGTCTGAGGTGACATTTGAGCTCAGGTCCTCCTGATTCCTACACTGGTTCTCTATCCACTGCACCACCTAGTTGCCCCACTTGAGAAGCAGAAGCACGCCAATATGGAGTCTCAGCCACACAGTGCTTAGGTAGAGAGGACTATGGGACCAGAGAATAGGAAAAAGCCCCTAACCAGCCCCCATAAAGAAGTTTTCCATATAAATATGATGAATACAGAGAAGCATGGGAAGACTTACATGAACCAATGCAAAGCGTGGAATACAGAAATCAATTAGGTTCACAATGACTACAGAAATGTAAATTTAAAAACAACAAAACAGCTGAAACTGAATGCTGTGAAATTATGGTGACCAACCTTGGCTCCAACAGGGAAAGGTGAAAATCAATTTTTTTAATAGTATCTACTAAGTGCTAGACACTGTGTTAAGCACTTTTTACAAATATTGTCTCCTTTGAGAAGCACATTTAGGGAGAAGGCAAGCAATTCAATACAGGCTATATATGTGTAGTTTTGGTAAAGACTTCCATAATGGTCATGTTGTGAAAGACTAACTATATTTCCCTTCATCACATCCTGCCCCCTGTTTATTCTATTCTTTCTATAGACCTTGTCCCTCCCTTAAAATGATTACTTCTTATTACTCCCTCCTCCCATTTGCCCTCCCTTCCATCATCCTCCTCATCCCACTTATCCCCTTCTCCCTTACTTTCCTGTTGTGTAAGATAGATATTCATACAAAATTGAGTGTGCATGTTATTCCCTTCTTAAGCCAAATGTGATGAGAGTAAGATTCACTTTTTCTGTCACCTACCCTTTTTCCCCTCCATTGAAAAAAGTTTTTTCTTGCCTCTTTTACAAGAAATAATTTGCCCCGTTCTGTTTTTCCCTTTCTCCTCCCAATATATTCCTCTCTCACACCTTAATATTATTTTTTTAGATGTCATCCCTTCCTATTCAACTTATCCTGTGCCCTCTGTATATGTGTGTGTGTGTGTGTGTGTGTGTGTGTGTGTGTGTGTGTGTGTGTAGGTGATTGTTGGTTTTAATTCTAGTTCCTTTGACTTCTGGAATATCATATTCCATGCCATTCAGTCCCTTAATGTAGAAGATGCTAGATCCTGTGTTATCCTGATTGTATTTCCACAACATTCAAATTGTTTCTTTCTAGCTGCTTGCAGTATTTTCTCCTTGACCTAGGAACTCTGGAATTTGGCTACAATATTCTTAGGAGTTTCTCTTTTTGAATCTTTTTCAGGAGGTGATTGGTGGATTCTCACAATATTTATTTTGCCCTCTGGTTCTAGAATACCAGGGCAATTTTCCTTGATAATTTCATGAAAGATGATGTCTGGGCTCTTTTTTTGATCATGGCTTTCAGGTAGTCTGGCAATTTTTAAATTGTCTCTCCTGGATCTATTTTTCAGGTCAGTTTTTCCAATGAGATAATTCGCATTTTCTTATATTTTTTCATTCTTTTGGCTTTGTTTTATAATTTCTTGGTTTGTCATAAAGTCATTAGCTTCCATCTGCTCCATCCTAATTTTTAAAGGATTATTTTCTTCAATGAACTTTTGAACCTCCTTTTCCATTTGGCTAATTCTGTTTTCTAAAGCATTTTTCTCCTCATTGGCTTTTTGGACCTTTTTTGCCAATGGAGTTAGCCTATTTTTAAAGGTGTTATTTTCTTCAGCATTCTTTTGGGTCTCTTTAGCAAACTGTTAACTCACTTTTCATGAATTTCTTGCATCTCTCTCATTTCTCTTCCCAATTTTTCTTCCACCTCTCTTACCTGATTTTCAAAATCCTTTTTGGGCTCTTCCATGGCCTAAGACCACTGCATATTTATTTTGGAGGTTTTGGATGCAGAAGCCTTAACTTCCACTAATGTTATGCTTTGTTCTTCCTCATCTGAAAAGATGGAACAAAATACCTGTTCTTCAAGAAAGTAACCTTTTATAGTCTTATTTTTCCCCCTTTTTTGGGCATTTTCCCAGTCAGTTACTTGACTTTTGAGTCCTTTGTCAAGAAGTTCTCAGTTCCTCCAAGGTGGGACAATCAAGAGAGAGGAGTTTATTCCTCTCCTGGCTTGCACTCTGGTCTGGGAGCTACCAGAGCTTTTCTGCCCAGGTTCTGCAAGTAGGATTCCCTTTCCAGCTCCATCATGCCAGCACTCTCCCTCACCCCAGGGGCCACTCAGGGCTGAGACTGAGATCAGTGGCTCAATCCCCCCAAAGTATTTAGGCTAAGAGTTTCAAGAATGGATGCTGCTGCTGCCTCCGCCCAGGGCCTGGGCTAGGGGAGGACCCTGTTCCCTTCTCACCCAGGTGAAAAAGCCCTCTTACTGATCTTTGAAGATGTCTTTGGTATTTGTGGGTTGAGCAATCGGAACCACAGCTGCTGTGGGGGATTCCGCCCCCAGACCTGCTCCTGTCCTGTTCCTGCCAATGCCATGTTTCCAAGGCTAGGCTGGACTCTGTGGGCTGTGCTCTGCCCCACACCTGGTGTGAAAGACCTTTCTTGTTGGTCTTGCACGCTGCCTTAGACTGGAAATATCTTTCACTACATTGTTGTGTGACTCCTGCTGCTCTGGAATTTGTTTAGAATAATTTTTAAAAGTACTTTATGGGCTGTGGGGGAAGAATTAGAGTAGGTACATCTTTCTACTCCACCATCTTGGCTCCACCCCCAAGATTTGTTTTTTTTTAGCATCATGAAAAAAATCTTAATATAAAAAGACCCAGCCTAGGGTACTAAGTAGAGAGACTCCCAAATGAAGTAGTCATCATGGTATAATGTAAAGGAATCCCAGACCAGGATCCAGGAGACCTCACCTGTCACTGCTGCTAACTCAGTGAAATCTGCACAAATCACATCCCTTCTCCAGGCCTCAGTTTTCAGCTCTATAAAAGAAAAAGATTGGATCTGATTGTCTCTAATGTCTTTTATAAGTCTAATGTTCTGAAATTCTGTGAAATCCCTTACCTTAGTCTTCTAAGTCAGACAAAGAGGTACACTGAGACAATACTGTGTACCTATTGTTGATAACTAATATTTAAGATCCATCACATTGGAGGAAAATCACTTGTTGAACTCTAAATAGTAGGTTGGGTGATTGCTGTGTGATTGCTGAGTTATTTTGGTATAAAAGGGAAACCATGGAGGCCAGAAGAGGAAATCTGCCATCCCTTAAATTCAGGGAGTGACAGCAGGCCTCATGAGTGGAGAACATATTCTGACTTTTCAATAGGACACTAGGTATTTCATTCCCACTACCCTCTAATGCAGAAACCACATTGGAGTTATTTTTATTAGCATTTATTGAGCACCTCCAATATGCAGGATCCGGCATTATCCCTCTAGGGGATATAGGAGATAATGGTCCCTGTCCTTGGCTCACCATCCCACTAGGGAGATTGCATCTGAGTATGGAAAAACAAAGTTACTGAAACAAGGCCCATATATAAGTGCCAAAAAGAAAAAAGGAAAGAAAAAGAAAAAGCAAGGCAATATGGAAGAGTAGAAAGAGCTCCAGACTGAGAATCAAGAGACCTGGTTTCAAATACCATCTCTGCCTCTTACCAAATGTTTGACCCTGGCTAAATTACTTAAGTTTTTTGAGTCTCAGTTTCCTTCTCTGTTAAACAGGCCTAATAATATCTTTACTGTATACCTCACAGGGCTTTTCTAAAGCAAGCAAAATGCCTGTTGTCATTAGGATGAGGACTTTGGACAAGCCATCTCCTCACTCTGGGACTCAATTTCCCACATAGAAAACTGGAATTCAAGGCTCTCATTTTGCATTACTCCCTCAGTGCCCCAAACTCTACTACTCTGTTCCCCAAATATACCCCATGGTTTCTTGCCTCTGAGGGACAAAGCCCTGTGAGCCTTTGCCCACAATGCCTGAAATGTCCTCTCTTCACCTGTTCACCTGTGGAATTCTGACCCCACCTTTGAAGCCCAATTCAAATGTCACCAGCCTTCACTCATTTCCCTTCTGTCAGTCAGAAACAGTGTGTCTCCCCCTAGACCCTTATGTGTTATTGTATATTATTCAGTTCAATAAATGTTTGCCTATATATGCTCAAGGTATTAGTGATACAGAGGCAAAAATGAAACAATTCATCTCCTCAAGAAGCTTAAATTCTATTGTACCATCAAGAGGCATACAAATACACATGAAAGAATCTGATCCCTAACTGCTGAGATCACAGAAGGCTCCATGGAGGAGGTGGCCCCGGTTCTGAGCCTTGAAGGAAGGCAGAAAGCAAGGATTCTGAGTCGGAGTTGAAAAGGAAGTGAGTAGATGCTCTGGAATGCTGAGGTCAGGGAACAGCTATCAGTCCAGTTTAGCTGGAATTTTGTGGGCTTAAGGAGGAAAAGGGACAGGGAACAAACGTTAAATAAGTGCCTACTTTGTGCCAGGCCCTGTGCTAAGTGCTTTACAAAGAGATTATCTCACTGGATTCTCACAACCACCTTGGGAGGTAGCTTCTAGTATTATACCCATCCAACAGCTGAGGAAACTGAAGCAAATAGCAAATAAGGGCTTACCCAGGGCCACATGGCTGCTAAGTGAGTGAG
>CM053769.1:36094974-36111438 GCA_028658325.1 Potorous gilbertii | reverse complement strand
CCCTCTCTTCTATCATCCCTCCCTTCCCTTACCCCATCTTCTCTTTTGTGCTGTAGGGCCAGATAACTTTCTATTCCCCATTACCTGTATTTCTTATTTCCTAGTAGCAAGAACAATACTCAACAGTTGGTCCTAAAACTTTAAGTTCCAGCTTCTCCCCATCCCTCCCTCCCCACCCATTCCCTTTGGGAAGGCAGGCGAGGAAAGGAATTCTTAGAGGGAAAGATAATGAGTTCTGTTTTGGACCATTTGGGGTGCTAACAGAATATCCAAGTGGTTTTAGATAGGTATTACTTATCATTTTAAGTAGTTTCCATCTATTTTTACACTTTTTAGTGTCTAACCGGAATAGGTGTTGTACTTTGCTAATAGCCTTTTCTGTAACTATTGAACAATAATCATGTGATTTTTATTGTTTTGTTATTAATATGTTCATTTATGCTTATAGTTTTCCTAATACTGAACCACTGTTGCATTGCTGGTATAAGTTCAGCTTTGTCATGGCGTATGATATTTGCTGCTGTCTCCTTGCTTGTGTTTTAACATTTTTGCAGGGAAATTTGTCTATAATTTTCTCTCTGTTTTGACTTTTCCTTATTTAGATATCAGGACCATATTTGTATCAAGAAGGAATTTGGTAGAACTCTTTCTTTACTTATTTTTTCAGTTTATGTAGCATTAGAATCAATTGCTCTTTAAATGTTTAGTAGTATTCACTTATAGATCCTTCTCTTCCTACAGGATTATCCAGATGGAGATGTTCAGTAGAAGAAATTGGTGATGGGGGGTGGGGGGGGAATGACTGGAGCTCAGGAAAGATATTAGGACTGGATGTGTAGATCTGGGAGATGTTTGCATAGAGATGATGCTGATGAGATCACCAAGGGAGGGACAGCAGAGAGAAAAGAGGGTTTAAGACAGCCTTGGAGGGGGATCCTTATGTTTTGGGGTAAGAGAACAGGAAATAAAAGATGAACCAACCAATGGGATAGAAAAGGAATGGTCAGACTAGTAAAGAAGCAGTAAAGAGAAAGAAGCAGTCAGCTAGGGTCAGCCAGATGGACGTCTTTAGGCCTCAGATTTCTCTTCTGTAAAAGGAAGGGTTGGATTAAATGACTCCTTAAGTTTCATTGCCTATGGGTTGGAGGCTGGTGTGAGGTGTAGTCAGATTTAAATAAAGGACCCTGCCCTCCCAGAGTCAATATTCTAGGAATAATAAGTACTAAAGATGGGTGGACACATTTATGAGATCACCAGGGAAAACTCAATATTGACAATATATGCAGAGTACAATAGGATGGTAAAAGAGGGTCATAGCCCTTTCCTGTTGAGATTAGATCAAGAAGGCTTAAGGAAGGAAGGGGGGGGGGGGACTAGGAGGGACATGAAAGGAGGAAGGAACCAATGAAGGAACAAATGTATGTGGTATGAATGGAAGAGAAGCAAGGTATGATGAAAAAACATTCCAGGTAGAAGAGGATGACAGTGGGACCACTGGGTAGATGCTCTAGAGGAGCAAAGGTTGCACAGCAGCATGAGATGTCCAGGTCAGTCCCGAGAACATAAAAATAGAATGAATAGATTGTCAGGCCTGATTCACAAATCCTGTTTTCTCTTCCTTCCCACTCCTGTCCCTCTTTCTGACCCTCATCACACTTTACTTCAACTATTAAAACAGTTTCCTATTTGGTCCTGCCTCCAGTCTCTCCAATTCACTGGACACAGATTACTCTTGCTGGTACATAGTTTTGAGCTTGTTGGGCCCTGTTATTCACATTCAGTAACTTCCCCTTTCTTTTTTAAAAATGTTAATACTTAAAAAAATCCTTTGATGTAATTTCCCAACATTCACCCCTTCTCCCTATCCACTCCTACTAGAACCTTCATTAGTAATAAGACTCCTTTTCTAAACTACAGGAAAAAGTACCAACTTCTCAGCTTAGCATTCAAGGTTTTCCATGATATTAAACCTGCATTTTAATGACCTTTCCTCCCCTCTATTCTCTGTGGCATCCTCTGTGTCCTGAATAAACTGCTCTTCTCACTCTCCTCTGAACAGACCACAATTATTTCTGACTCTAAACCTTTGCTTACTCCATTTCTTTTGTCTAGATTATTTTCCCTGTTTTTGCCTATGCAATTCCTATCCCTGTATGTTTTTAAAGATAATTGATTATAAACTTACTATTGATCATCAATCATTCAACCAACAAATGCCTACTCTTTGTGAGCCCCTGTGCTAAATGTCACATATTCTGTGATCCAACCATAGCGGGCCTACCAGCTGTTGTTCACTGGAGCCTCATCACCCATCTCCTTGATATGACATGGCCTTCCAGCCTCTCCATCTCACCAGCTGAAGTACTTTTAAGGGCTACTGGGCCTTGCCATGTGTTTTTATGTTGAACCCTTGGACTCCTGAACCTTTCCATCTATTGAGGTCAGGGAATCATATGTTGAAGTTTGGGGTGCCTGGGACCCCATAATACCAACACCCCAGGTTCTGGTCAAATGAATTCGACCCAAACCTTCTTTCAGTCAAAGAATAACAAAGTTTATTAATGATCCACCATATTGGGTTGACTCTTAAGAAGTCTCACCATTTCTGACACTTGTATTGACAAGCAGGCTAGATAGAATCTGAGCTAGATTGAATCTAAGCTAGATAGAATCTGAGCACCTTCATGGAGAGAAGGAGCTTATTCACAGAAAGACTGTGAGAGTGATCTAAGGGTGGTCTAGTCATCTGGAGTGATGGGAGGAGGGTCTTGAGA
Organism: Potorous gilbertii; assembly: GCA_028658325.1. Lineage (NCBI taxonomy): Eukaryota > Metazoa > Chordata > Mammalia > Diprotodontia > Potoroidae > Potorous > Potorous gilbertii. The sequence goes on along the minus strand of CM053769.1, from coordinate 36,108,664 downwards.
GGAGTCCAAGAAAGATCTCAATGGCACTGGCATGACTACAGGTCAGAATCAAGAGTGGTACTCTGAGGTGATCAAGGGTGGGAAATTGCTAGAGGCAATCCAGAGATAACAGACAAAGGAAGACTAGGCTAGGTTAAGGCATAAAAAGTTAGATTAAGTGGGAAGATTCAAGGAGAATTCAAGGAGGTTCCCAGACTGTATCCCATCACATCCACATGGTGGCTGAGCTCTTATTTATCATACTCTCCAATTGGAATGTGTGAGATCCCTTAGAGAAGAGATTGTCTTTTTTTGGGGGGGGAGGGTTGTAATCTAAGCATAGCAGAGTGCTTGACACATAGTAAGCACCTGCTAAGTACTTTTTCATTCATTCATTCACTCACTGTGCACTGGCTATCCTCCATGCATTCTATCTCCATAGCTCTATATCTATACCTACTTGGTAGCTACTTAGTGATTGATAGAATGCAGGACCTGGAGTCAGGAAGATTCATCTTTCTGAATTCAAATCTGACCTGAGACACTTGCTACGTGACCCTCACAAAGTCACTTGACCCTGTTTGCCTCAGTTTCCTCATCTGTAAAAGGAGCTAGAGAAGGAAGTGGCAAATCACTTCAGTGTCTTTGACAAGAAAACACCAAATGAAGTCAGGAAGAATGGGACATACCTGAAATGACTGAACAACATCAAAATCTACTTTGGCATCTGTTCAGTATTCCATCACCTCTGCAAGGGCATAGATTTATTTCCTAAGGGCAAGAATTCACCTAGATTAGATTCTGTTTGTTAGGTCTTCTAGTTGGGTGCGGACCCACCCAAAATCAAAGAGCATGTACTCAGAAAATTTAGGCAATCTCTTCTATTAGCTAAGTCATTTAGAGAAATTGGTCTCTGAATGAGGAAATAGAAAGGAAAAAACTTCAATCCTAATTTAATAATTGGTTATTAACATAATAAAAAATAATCACTTCTCTCCTAGGAAAGGTCATATTTTGGACATGTTGAGTTTGAGATACTTATGGGACGTATAGTTCAAAATGCCAAATTGGCATTTGATGATGTGAGATTAATGTTTAGGAGAGAGATTAGGGTGAGATATATAAAGCTCTGGAAGTCATTTGCATGGAAGATGAGATTTGAACCCATGGAAGCTGATGAAGTCACCAAGTGAGAAATGCACAGAGAAAAGAAGGCCCAGATCAGAGTTAGATGGTACAGTGGAGACAGAGCTGGATTCAACTCAGGAACACCTGAGTTTAAGTCCTGCCACAGACACTTAGTAGCTATGTGATCCTGAGCAAGTCACTTAACCTTGGTCTTGCCTCAGTTTCCTCATCTGCAAAATAGGGATAATAACAGTACTTTCTTTCTGGGATTATTGTATTTATAAAACACTTTCCAAGCTTTAAAGCACTTCATAAATGCTAACTACTGTTACTGTCAAGCTCATTTCTTTTTGAAAATCTTATTTTTCCCCTAATGCAGTTTAAAAAAACCTCAAAAACCAACAACTACCTTTCTCTCTCTTCACTTTCACCTCTACCTCCAGGATCAAGCAGCCAAGCACCACTTTCTGTAAGACCTCTCCTGATCCTCCCAGGTGATATTCCCTTCTCCCCCTTCTGACTTGCAGTCATTATCTTGTTTTACTTTATATGTATTTTATATTTACTTATCATTGTGCGTGATTTTCCCTCTAGTAGCATGTAAGCTCCCTGAGGACAGGGGATGTTTTCATGTTTGTCTGTGTCAACAGCACCTGGTAGTGTCTCCAGCACATAACAAGAGATGATAAATAAATGCTTGCTGGATTGAATCCAACAACTCGACCTTGAACCACATTTTGTTGTCTTTATTCATTTCCAGTCTCAGTTCATCCTGAGCTCTTGACCCCATGACTCATCCTTCATTACTGCTCTCTGCTTCTATAACATGCCTGCTAGAGATCAAAGTTGGTGGATGACTTACTGGTGCATTCCTACCATTTCCAGCCTTTTCTTCCTCACTGGGATGATTGACACGTGTGCTTTTAGAATTTAGCTCCTCTTTGGTCTCAGTTAATCTTTGAATGCTCAACTCAAACCACTCCTTCCTTTGTGAATTCTTCTTCAAGCCTCTCTGCAATGACTGTGTCTTTCAGACATCACATAACATGAAGTATGATGTTTTGCAAACCTCTAATTCATGTATGATGTGATATGTATTAGATGGTGCCCCATATGGTTCCTAGAATGTAAGTTCCTTGAAGGAAGGAAAAGTATCTTGTCTAAACTTTTTATCTCTTCCAGAGCCTAGGAAAAATGTTCTTCATACCTTCTGTCCTCCCATTGCTAGTAAGCCTATCCGTCCTCTCTAATGCTGATGATTTTCCTCTGAAATGACCTTCCATTTACACTGCATGCATCCTATATATGCAATTTAAAAAAAAAATATTGATTGTCTCCTCCTTAATACAGGGACTGTGTTTTTGCCTTTTTTTGTATCCTTAGCACTTAGTAAATGCCTGGCACATGCAGGTGTTAAATAAATTGCTTGTTGATTAACTGACTGACCTTAACTACACAATGAAGGATTATTGGAAGTTATGCTGGGCCAACAATGCCCTCTAATGGCCACAGTTGAGAACTGTATGACCCAATGGATGTTCTTTTTCAAAGGTACACTGCTACACTTTGCCTCTCATGTCTCTTTTCCTCCTTCTTTCACCATTCATGCTATATTCCCTCTCACGCAGTCTATTTAAAACATATATGTAGTCTTTTCACCATTTTCTTATTCTCCTTTCTTTGAAGATTTGCCCAGTTTCATTGGGAAAAAACCTAACTTCCTCACTTCATTTCATCTGTGAGTCAAAAAAGTTGTGTCCACTACTGTTCAGATACAGATGTATCTTATTCAAAAAATGCCAGTGGTGGCCAGCAGTTGTCCATAACTGAAATCCTATGCTCCAATGAAGTTCATTCAGAGGAACCAAGTTCATCCTTACATGTCTCCCTATGAGTATGTGTTTTGGTCATAGGCATTGTGGAAGGTCCTTAAGAAGAGGCAAGGACCATTTCATATTTGTCTTTACAGCTTTAGACTTTTGGGACATTTATATATAAGGCCCTTTATAGGCCTTAAAGCAGAATAGAAATGTGAGTTACTGTTAATACTGGACATTCTGGGCCTCTACCCCTCTCTTGGGCCCCTAGCTTAAGAGATCAGCTATTTTGGATTCTTGCTGACATATTCCCTTGCTACTGCCACTGTGACTGAGTACCCTGGTCCAACCTCTATTTTTCCCTTCTCTTTAGACCCTGGTCTTTACACATTTGAGACCACAAAAATATGTTTTTTTCAACTTTTTACAAAGGAAAAGGGAAATTTAATTTAAATTTAAATTAAAGCAACAAGAAACAAACAGGGTTCCTGTTCTTTGCTTATCTGTTTTTAGAGTCTGTATCAGGTGGCTAGGTTCTTTCTATGTCTGGGGAAATTCAGCACTTTCATCACAAGGATTGAATTGTTTAATGGAGACAGTAGAGAAGTAAGGGTACCCAGGTGTCTGAGTGTCATCAGTCATTCAGCCATTGTTGGATTTCAAGATGTCTTCTCCATCTGGACTACATTAGAATTGGCAGGAAGTTCCTATCCTTTTTGGATCCCATTTTCTAAGGTCTGAAGAGGAGCAGAGCCAAGATTGCAGAGAAAAGGCAGGGCCTCACCTGAACTCTCCCGATTTCCCCTCCAAGCAACTTTATATAATGCCTCAAAACAAATTCCAGACCACTAGAACCCACAAAAGGATGGGTAAAACAATTTTCAAGCCCAATACAACTTAGTCAGGTGTGTTTCACCATGGTGGAAGTAGAGTGAAGTTCAGTGCAGGCCATGCAGCAAACCAGCAGCAGGTCTTGGGGCAATGGATGGTGGGAGGTGTCTTCCAGAGTTCTCAGGCCACAGATTAAAGAGTTAGGCAACTGGTCAGAAGGAGATTACAGGAGTCCTTTTGCTGGTCCTGGGGGCAGGACTCTTGTTGCATTGCCCATACTCAGATGTGGGTTGTAATCCTGGGGAGAGAAGGAGCAGTAAAACATCAACTTGTGGCTGCAGAGGAGTGGGGTTCCTTGTCACAGTTTCAGGGCAGAAAAGAGTGCTTGTGATCACTCACAGACCAGAATACAGGCCAGAAAAGTAATAAACACACTTCTTCTAATATCATACCACCTTTGAAGATCAAGAAGCTGAGAGACATCCAGAATTAGCTCTGAAAACAGCTGCACAAAAAACCTGATGCTTAGGACACTGATCTTTCCTCGGACAGCCCAACTTTAATATAAAGTTAAAAGTCAAGAAACAGGCTAGAAAAAGGAGCAAACAACAAAAAAGGATCCTGACCACAGACAGCTACTATGGTGATGGGGAAGATCAAAACACAAACTCGGAAGAAGACAACAAAGTCAACAGTGCTACATCTAAAGTCTCAAAGGATAACGTATTCACATTGTCTCACGTCCAAAAAGAATTCCTGACAGGACTCAGAAAGAGGTACGGGAAAAATTGGGGGCAAAATAACAGTGAAGCAAGAAAATTATGAAAAAAGGAATCAACATAGAAACTGAAAATTCCACACTGATACTCTCCTAAAAAAGATTCCAAAATGAAAACTCCCAGGAATAATATGGGCAAATTTCAGAGGTCTCAGGTCAATGAGAAAATATTGCAAGCAGCCATAAAGAAACAATTGAAATATTATAGACCCATAGGATTACACAAGATTTACCAGCTTCTACATTGAAGGACTGGAAGTTAAAGGATATGATATTCCAGAGGGCAAAGGAGCTAGGATTACAATCAAGAATCACACAGTCAACAAAACTAAGTAAAAGCCTTCAGAGAGATAAATGGATATTCACTGACATAGAGGACATTTCAAGCACTTTCAAGAGAAATCATAAAGGATTCAATGAAGTTAAACTGTTTTCATTCTTACAAGGGAAGATGATACTTGTAACTCCTAGGAACTTTCTTATTTTTAGGGCTGTTAGGAATATACACAGACAGAGGGCATAAGTATGAGTTGGAGATGATGGGATGATTATCAAAAAATTAAATTAAGAGATGAGAAAGAGGAATACAGTGGGAGAAGGGGAAAGGGAGAGGTAGAATGAGATAAATTATCTCACATAAAAGAGGTAAGAAAGAGTTTTTATAGTGAAGGGAAAGATGGCAGAGGCATTGGGTTGGGGAAACACTTAAATCTTACTCTCATTAAATTTTGCTCAAAGAAGGAATAACATACACACAGAAATCTATTTTACCATACAGGAAGTAGGACAGGACAGGGATAAGATTGGGGGTAGGGGTTGTTGCTGATAGATAAGAAGATGTGTTGGGAGAGGTGGAAGTCAGAAGCAAAACACTTTTGAGGATGAACAGGGTGAAAAGAGAGAGTAGGATAAACGGGAAAACAGGATAGAGAGAAATGCAGTTAGTAATCATAATTGTGAAAAAAGTATAAGTTTCTCTGTCAAAATTTCTTTGATATATTCTCAAATATATAGAGAACTGAATCAAATTTATGAAAATAAGAGTCATTTCCTGGTTTAAAAATAGTCAAAGAATATGAACAGGCAGTTTTTAGATGAAAAAAATCAAAGCTATCTATAAACACATGAAAAATGCTCTAAATCACTATTGATCAGAGAAATGCAAATTAAAACAACTGTAAGTGTCCTAAACCTATTAGATTGGCTAACATGACAGAAAAGGAAAATGACAAATGCTGGATGGGATTTAGGAACATTGTGACATTAATGCACTATAGGTGGAATTGTGAATTCATTCAACCATTACTTAATTTGGAACTATGCCTCAAGGGCTATAAAACTGTGCATATCCTTTGACCCAGAAATGGCAGTACTAGGTCTGTATCCAAGAGAGACAGAAAACAAAAAGAAAAAGGGCCTATATGTACACAAATATTTACAGCAGCTCTTTTAGTGGTGCCAAAGAATTGGAAACTTAGGGGATACCCATCAATTGGGGAATGGCTGAGTAAGTTATGGTATATGATTGTGATGGAATACTATTGTGGTATAAGAAATGATGAGGGGGATGATTTCAGAAAAACCTGGAAAGACTTACATGAACTGATGCAAAGACAAGTGAGAACCAGGAGAACTTTGTACACAGAAACAGCAATATTTATGATGAACAAATGTGAACGGCTTAGCCATTCTCAGCAGTACACTGATATAAGACAATTTTGAATGCTTTTTGATGAAAAGTGCTATCCATCTCCAGAGAAAAAACTAATGTTGTCTGAATGCAGAATGAAACATACATTTAAACTTTCTTTTTGGGGTATCCTGTGTTTTCTTTCACAGCATGACTAATGTGGAAATTTTTTCATGACTGCACATGTGTAACATACCTCAAATTGCCTGCCTTCTCAATGAAGGGAAAGGAAAGAAAGGGTGACATGATGGAATGAAAATATTATTAGCTAGTCAACTGGTAATCATTTTTAAATGTCTAGGAGGAAAAGGGGCAGGAACAGAGTAAACCTCAGGCAAAATTATGAAACAGGTGGGGCCAAGATGGCGGAATGAGAGCAACTACTCACCCAAGCTCTTAGTCAGACTTCTTCAGATACCTCTAAAAAGAGAATCTGACCAAATTTTGGAAGTGCAGAATCCAACAGGAAACAGACTGTGGCAGATTCACAGAACAGGACAGATTGGAAGGTTGATGGGAAGAATCTGTCCCATGGGGGATGAAGCAGTACATGGCACACAGTGCAGCATGTCCCTGATGCAGTAGGAAAAAGCAGGAAAGCCTTATGGTCATCTGAGGCAGTGGCAGCATGGCAGAATAGCAGCCCAGGGTGGGAGTCGAGCAGAGCTGAGCGAGTGAGAGCCATGATACCCCAGGTATCAGCAGCTCCTGATACTATCAACCCACAGATTACATGTCTGGAAGTTATCTACTTGAGCTTCTGGGAGCCAAAATGGCAGAGTGATCAGTAAATACTCTCTTCCCATCCCCTTGTTGACCTTTAAAGAACTATAAAATATTTCTCCAGAAAAATCCTGGATCGGTGGAATCAGAAGAGGCAAAGAGTCTCATAGCACATGAGGCTAGGAAAATCACTAAGGAGTACTGCTCTGTTTGTGCAGAGGGACCAGAGCTGTCCCAGAAAGCCCCATCTCAGCAAACCAGGAGGAGATCCAGAGCCCCAGTGGGATGAAGTCTCACAGTCACCAACACCAGGACCCCAGGCATGCCTCAGCAGTCCAGGGAAAACGGGAAGACACTAAGTCAGCTGAGATCACTAAGCACTGAGCTTGCCTTTGCTCTAGCTCAGCTAAGGAGATCTCCCAGGACCAGACCACTGCTCCCCTACACTTAACAAGCTAGCTCCAGGGCTAATCAGGGGAAACACAATAAGAAAGAAATCATCTGGCCTTTGCTTTCTCACACCAACCAGCTCAGCACCAGGGTCTTTAGCTTCTAGCTGAAAGAATCAGAGGTTACAATACACAAAGCATCATCATCATGAGTAAGAAACAAAGCAGGAAGGAAAAGACCATAGAATCTTTCTATGGGGACAAGGACCAAAACAAAAATACCAAAGAGGTCAGTATTGAGACTCTACTCCCATCTGAATCTTCAGAAGTGACTATGAACTGCTCACATGCACAAACAGCATTCTTGGAATAGCTGAAGAAGAAAAGAGAAGAAAAACTGGCCAATGATTTTAAGAGTATGAAAAAAGAATTCAAGGAAGAGAACAGCTCTTTAGAAAGGACAATTGAACAAATGAAAAAGGAAGTATAAAAACTACCTGGAGAAAATAATTCCTTAAAAGGAATAACTGGACAGATGAAAAAGGAGATGCAAAAGTTACCTGAAGAAAACAATTTGACAAAAATTAGAATTAGGCAAGTAGAAGCTAATAACTCTATGAGACATTAAGAATCAGTCAAACAAAATCTAAAGAATGAAAAGATAGAAGAAAAGGTAATTGGAAAAACAACTGACCTGGAAAATGGATCCAGGAGAGAAAATTTAAGAATTATTGGCTTACCAGAAAGCCATGATGAAAAAAAAAGAGCCTGGACAATATCTTCCAAGAAATCATCAAGGAAAACTGCCCAGAAGTGCTAGATCCAGAGTGCAAAATAGTCATCAAAAGAATCCACCGTTCACCTCCCGAAAGGGATCCCAAACTAAAAACACCAAGAAATATTGTTGCCAAATTCCAGAACTGTAAAGTGAAGGAGAAAATACTACAGGCAGCTGGAAAGAAACCACTCAAATATCGAGGAGCTACAGTCAGGATCATACAGGACCTTGCAGTTTCTACATTAAAAAACTGAAGGAACTGGAATATGATATTCCACAAGGCAAAGGAGCTGGGACTACAACCAAGGATCAATTACCCAACAAAGTTCAGCATAACATTTTAGGTAAGGAGATAGACATTCAATAAAATAAGGGATTTCTAGACCTTTCTGATAAAAAGGACAGAACTCAACAGAAAATTTGATCTTCAAATGCAGGTCTCAAGAGAAGCATAAAAAGATAAACAGGGAAAAAGGAAAACTTGTTAGTCAATAGATGATACTTGTTAATATTGAGAATTGTGTATCTATTATGAAATATAAAAGGGATATACATATCTAGAAGGAACGGGTATAAAGTAAATGACATGATGATAAAAACGTGATTTAAGCATGAGAAGGAACTGTAACAGGAGATGTGGAAAGGAAGAAGCAGAAAATGGTAAATTACATCACAGGAAGAAGTACAAAATTATATTACAACAGAGGGAAAGAGGGGAGGGGGATGATCATTGCTTGAGAGGTGCTCTCAACTGATTTGGTTCAAGGGGGGAACAAGAAACTTAATTAAGTATATAAATCTAACTAGCTCTATAGGAAGTAGGAGGGGAAGGGGGAAAGAAAGGGGAGGAGAGGCTAAAAGGGAGGGAAGAAGTAGTGAGGGTAAAGGGGAGCAAAAGGGAGGGGAGCTGAAAAAAGGAAGGGAAAACTGTGGAAGGTGGTGGTTAAAAATTAAAACTGTATTGTGGAGGGGAAGGGAGAACCAAAAGCACAAATGGCAGGAAAGAGGATGAAGGGAAAGACAGATAGTAATCATAACTATGAATGGGATGAACTCTCCCATAAAACAGAGACGGATAGTGGGATGGATGAAAAGCCATAATCCAACAATATGTTGTTTATAAGAAACACATTTGAAATGGGAGGATACACACAGGGTAAAGGTAAAAGGTTGGAGCAGAATATATTGTGCTTCAGTTGATGTAAGAAAAGCAGGGGTAGCAATCCTAATCTCAGACAAAGCAAAAGCAGAAATAGCTCTAATCTGCTAAAAGGCACCATAAACAATGAAGCAATATCATCACTAAACATATATGCTCCAAGTGGTATAGCATCCAAATTCTTAGAGGAGAAGTTAAGAGAGTTACAGGAAGAAATAGGCAGCAAAACTATATTAGTCAGTGACCTCAACCTTCCCCTCTCTGAACTTGATGAATCTAACCTTAAAATAAACAAGAAAGAAGCTGAGGAGGTGAATAAAACTCTGGATAAGGTAGATATGACCGATCTCTGGAGAAAACTGAATGGGGATAGAAAGGAATATACCTTCTTCTCAGTAGTACATAGCACATATACAAAAACTGACCATGTACTAGGGCATAAAAACCTCACAATCTAGTGCAGAAAGGCAGATAATCAATGCATCCTTCTCAGATTATAATGTCATAAAAATGTTATGTAATAAAAGGCCATGGAAAGATAGACCAAAAATTAATTGGAAACTAAATCTAATCCTGAAGAATGAATGGGTTAAAGAAGAAATCATAGAAACAATCAACAACTTCATTCAAGAGAATGACAATGAGACAACCTACCAAATCTTATGGCATACTGCAAAAGCAGTTCTTAGGGGAAGCTTTATATCTTTGAATGCCTACATGAATAAAATAGAGAAAGAGGAGATCAATGAACTGGGCATGCAGCTGAAAAAACGAAAAAAAGAACAAATTGAAAATCCCCAAATAAATACAAAATTAGAAATACTGAAAACCAAAAGAGAGATTAATAAAATTGAAATTAAGAAAACTATTGAACTAATAAATAAATAAAACTAAGAGTTGGTTTTGTGAAAAAACCAATAAAATTGATAAACCCTTGATCAATATGATTAAAAAAAAGAAAGAAGAAAACCAAATTACCAATATCGAAAATGAAAGGCGTGAACTTACCTCCAAATGAGGAAGAAATTAAAACAAAAATTAGAAATTACTTTGCCCAACTTTATGCCCATAAATTCCACATAAAATCTAAATGAGATGGATGATTATTTTTGCAAATGAATTCTATCAAACAGTTACAGAACAGTTAATTCCAATACTATATAGATTATTTGGGAAAATTGGAGGAGTCCTCCCTAAAGTCTTTATATGATACAAATATAGTTTTGATACCTAAACCAGGAAAAGCCAAAATGGAAAAAGAAAATTATAGACCAATTTCTCTAATGAACATAGATGAAAAATTTTAAATAAGATTTTAGCAAAAAGAACACAGCAACTTATCATGAGAATAATATATTATGATCAGCTAGCAATCACACCAGGAATGCAGGGCTGGTTCAATATTAGGAAAACTATTAGCATTATTGGTCATATCAACAACAAACCTGACAGAAACCACATGATTATCTCAATAGATGCAGAAAAAGCTTTTGACAAAATATAACACACATTCCTATTAAAAACACTGGAGAGCCTAGGAATAAATGGAACTTTCTACAAAATAATAAGCAGCATCTACTTAAAACCTTCAGCAAGCATTATATGCAATGGAGATAACCTAGATGCATTTCCAATAAGATCAGGGATGAAACAAGGATATTCATTATCACCACTATTATTTAATATGGTACTAGAAATGTTAGCTGTAGCAGTAAGAGAAGAAAAAGAAATTAAAGGAATTAGAATAGGCAAAGAAGAAACTATGTTATCACTCTTTGCAGATGATAAGATGACATACTTAGAGAATCCCTGAGATTCAAGTAAAAAACTATTTGAAATAATACACAACTTTGGCAAAGTTGCAGGTTATAAAATAAATCCACACAAATCTTCTGCATTTCTATATACTACCTAGCCCACTAGCAAGAGATAGAAAGAGAAATCCCATTTAAAGCTAGGGTAGACGCTATAAAATATTTGGGAGTCTACCTGCCAAAACAAATCTAGGGACTATATTAATACAATTACAAGATACTTTTTTGCACAAATAAAGTCAGATGTAAGTAAGTGGAAAAACATCAGTTGCTCATGGATAGGCCAAGCCAATGTAATAAAAATGACAATTCTACCTAATTTATTTATTTAGTGCCATACCAATCAAACTATCAGATAATTATTTTCTAGAGCTGGAAAAAATAATATCAAAATTCATCTGGAAGAACAAAAGGTCCAGAATATCAAGAGAACTAATGAAAAGAAATGCTAGGGAAGGTGGCCTAGCTCTACCAGTTCTCAAATTGTATTATAAAGCAGCAATTATTAAAACCACTTGGTACTGGCTAAGAAACAGAAGGGTAGACCAATGGAATAGGCTAGGTACTCAAGACACAGTAGTCAATGAATATAGCAATTTATTGTTTGATAAACCCAAAGACCCCAGCTTCTGGGATAAGATCTCGTTGTTCAACAAAAATTGCTGGGAAAAGTGGATAACAGTGTGGCAGAAACCAGGCATAGACCAATGCTTGACAATGCACACAAGAATAAAGTCCAAATGGGTACATGATCTAGGTATAAAGATTGATACTATAAACAAATTAGTGGAGCAAGGAATAGTATATTTATCAGATTTATGGAGAAGGGAAGAATTTTTGACTAAACGAGCGATAGAAGGCATTATGAAGTGCAAAACGGATAATTTTGATTACATTAAACTGAAAATTTTTGCACACCCAAACCCAACGCAACCAAATAAGAGGGAAGCAGAAAACTGGGAAAGAATTTTTCCAACTAGTGTCTGTGATAAAGGCCTCATTTCTAAGATACATAGAGAACTGAGTCAAATGTACAATAATACAAGTCATTACTCAATTGATAAATGGTCAAAGGATATGAACAAGAAGTTTTCAGAGGAAGAAATTAAAGATATCTATAGCCATATGAAAAACTGCTCTAATCACTATTGATTAGAGATGCAAATCAAAACAACTCTGGGATACCACATCACACCTATCAGGTTGGCTAACATGACAAAACAGGAAGACAATAAATGTTGGAGAAGATGTGGGAGAGTTGTAACACTAATTCATTGTTGGTGGAGCTGTGAGCTGATTCAACCATTCTGGAGAGCAATTTGGAACTATGCTCAAGGGGTTACAAAAATGGGCATACCCTTTGACCCAGCTATACTGTTTCTAGAATTGTATCCTCAAGAGATCATAAGAATGGAAAAGGGTCCCACATGTACAAAAGTATTTATAGCAGCCCTCTTTTTGGTGGCCAAAAACTGGAAAGCAAGAGGATGCCCATCAACTGGGGAACAGTTGAATAAATTGTGTATATGAGTGTAATGGATAAGTTGTGCTATAAGAAATGATGGGGAGAGGAGCCAAGATGGCAGAGTAGAAAGACTCACATATGCTAGCTCTGAACCCACAGCCCATGGATTTCCTGTAAAAAGAACTCCCAGCAAATTCTGGAACAGTGGAAGCCGCGCTGCAAAACAGTGAAGGAGATTTCCGTTCCAGAGAGCCCTGAAAAACTGATCCCAAAGGTCCGTCGCGCACCAGACGGGAGCAGAGCCAAGCCCTGCCCTGGCCACGCGGCATCAAGAGGAACAGATTGGAGCAGGCTTCAGGAAGGGAATCTCCAGCTGCCGCGAAGGTCCCTCCACCCACAGATGCACAGGTCAGTGAGAGAGACTTCTGGACTGGCTGAGAGGGGAGCGGGGTGTCTCCATAACTCAGGCCCCCTCGGGAGGCAGCCGCAGAGGCAGTGGGTGGCCAGAGGCTCCCGGAGCAGGCAGGAGCTCGGCAGGACCTCCTTGGGTCCATTACGGAAGGTCTCTGCATAAACCCCCTGAGGGAACTGAGCCTTGGAGGCAGCCCTGCCCCAACTTGAGCATCAGAACTTAAGCTCACTTTGAATAGCAGCCAGGCCTACCACCGAAAGCCCTGAGGCTGGGGAGCAGCATTTGAATCTCAGACCCCAAGCACTAGCTGGGCAGATCTAGGCAGGGGTGGAGAGGAATCTCAGAAGTCAAGTAACTGGCTGGGAAAATGCCCAGAAAAGGAAAAAAACAATAAGACCATAGAAGGTTACTTTCTTGCTGACCAGATGTTTCCGCCCTTCCTTTCTGATGAGGAAGATCAATGCTTTCCATCAGGTAAAGATATAGGAGTCAAGGCCTCTGTATCCCAAACATCTGAAATAGATATCCAATGGGCTCAGGCCATGGAAGAGCTCAAAAAGGATTTTGAAAATCAAGTTAGACAGATGGAGGAAAAACTGGGAAGAGAAATGAGAGAGATGCAAGAAACACAAGAAAAACGGCTCAATACCTTGCTAAAGGAGACCCCAAAAATGCTGAAGAAAATAACACCTTGAAAAATAGGCTAACTCAATTGGCAAAAGAGGTT
>CM053769.1:35991543-36094474 GCA_028658325.1 Potorous gilbertii | reverse complement strand
CCCCCTCCGCGCGCCCGGTGCGCGCGCAGCCGCCCCCCCTCCTTCCCTCCCTCCCTCCCCGAGGCGCAGAGAGGGAGCGCGCGCGGCGGGGGCAGAGGCTTCTCCCTCGCGCTCCCCCCTCCCCCCACCCACCCCGGGGATTCCAACCGCCGCAGCGTACCGGGCGCCCAGCCCGCCGCCTCGCGCCGCTTCCCGCGTCGTCTCGCCCTCCATTCCCGCTCCCTCGCCGGGTCCTGCCCCTCGGCCCCGCCCCCCCTCGGCTCCTGCACCAGCTCCTGCTCCCCACCTGAGGGGACTTTTTCCCCCTCCCGCCTAGGGGGCGTTGCCTCTCTCGGCCTCAGCCCTCCGCGCGGGTGGGGTGGCCGTTGGTCCTCTGCCTTCGGGGAGGGGATGTGGATGTGACTGTCCCCCAGCCCCCACGGCCGGCGCGCTCCCTCGACAATGAGGGGAGGCGGCCTCCCCAGGTCAAAAACGATTGTTCTCCTGCAGTGAGGAGAGTGGCGGGCCACTGAGGGGGGTCGGGGGGCTGAGCCCAGCCCCGGCGGCCCGCCGTCCCCTCCTTCCGGAGCGCGCTGCCCTCTTGGCCCCTCGGGCGATTCGTGGGGCCGGCTCCCCCGGAGGGGGTCTGACCTTTCCCCCCGCTTAGGGGCCGGGCACTTTCACGAGGATTCCTCTCTTTTTTCCAGTTTTATTGTTTATATGACACTTTTAATCCAGGGAGCTCCAGAGCCTGTTTTAAGGGGTCGTCCCCCCAAGTACTCCTTCCCTCTCCTCCTCACCCCCTCCTGGCTGGAGGCCATGTTTCCTGTTTTCCCCTGCACCCTCCTGGCCCCCCCATTCCCTGTACTGGGATTGGACTCCAGGGGGGTTGGCAATCTAATGAACTCTTTTCCCCCACCTCAGGGTCACGCCCAGAATCCCCTGCAGGTCGGGGCTGAGCTTCAGTCCCGGTTCTTTGCGTCCCAGGGCTGCAACCAGAGTCCATTCCAGGTGAGTACTCCGAGGACCAGGCGGAGGTTGGGGGATGAGGGGGTGCACAGGACGGCGGGTCTCACACGTCCTTTCCACTGCCTTCTTTCCGTCCCAGGCTGCCCCAGCCCCCCCACCGACTCCTCAGGCCCCGTCCGCCGAGCCCCTCCAGGTCGACCTCCTCCCTGTCCTCGCCGCAGCCCAGGAGTCCGCCGCTGCTGTGGCCGCTGCTGCCGCGGCCGCCGCCGCCGCCGCCGCCGCCGCCCCCCCGGCCGCCGCCACAGCCTCCACGGTGGACACGGCGGCCCTGAAACAGCCCCCCGCGCCGCCCCCGCCGCCCCCGCCCACTTCGGCCCCGGCTCCTGAAGCTGCACCGCCGGCTACGATTGCCGCTGCTGCTGCCACAGCCGCCGCTGCCCCAACTTCCACGGCCGTCGTAGCTCCTGTAGCCACTGCTCTGGAGAAGAAGTCCAAGAGCAAAGGGCCTTACATCTGCGCCCTCTGTGCCAAGGAGTTTAAGAACGGCTATAATCTTCGACGGCATGAAGCCATCCACACGGGTGCCAAGGCTGGGCGGGCCGGCCCAGGTGCTATGAGGATGCCCACCATGGTGCCCCTGAGCCTCCTGAGCGTGCCAGCAACGCTGGGAGCTGGCGGGGGTGGGGGTGAAGGGGGTGCTGGGGGTGGGGGGGCTGGAGTCGGTGGAGGCGGCGTGGTGACCACCACAGCCTCTGGGAAGCGGATCCGCAAGAACCACGCATGTGAGATGTGCGGGAAGGCCTTCCGTGATGTCTACCACCTGAACCGGCACAAGCTGTCACACTCCGATGAGAAGCCGTACCAGTGCCCTGTCTGTCAGCAGCGCTTCAAGCGCAAGGACCGCATGAGCTACCATGTGCGCTCACATGACGGCGCTGTGCACAAGCCCTACAACTGCTCCCACTGTGGCAAGAGCTTTTCCCGGTGTGCACAGGGATGGGCCACCCACAAGGGGGGAGGGAGAGATACCCACCAGGCAAAGAAGGTTTCCAAGGATGGGGGAGGAGAGAAGGTAGTTTCGATATAATGAGGGCAAAAGAGGGGCCTCACCTAAAGGAGACCTCAAGAGAAGTAAAAAGGAATGGCCTCACAGTGGGAAGAAGTCTTGCATGAGGGGAGGGACTTCTTGGGTAAATAGCAGTTGCTGAACTTCAAAAAAGGATGCGCTTTCTAATGGGAAGAAACATGGTACAGAGTAGAAGTGAGATCACCCCCACTTTTAAGGCCAAGCCTAACCCCTTCCCCTAACAAATTTCCCCAGGCCAGACCACCTCAACAGCCACGTCAGACAGGTGCACTCAACAGAACGGCCCTTCAAATGTGCGGTATGGAGACCTTGATGCACTGCTTCTTTTTTCATTATTTAAACCCCTTCATACCTATCCAGACTCAACCTCTCAGAATTCTTGGTTCTATTTTAGCCTTCAATTTTTATTCCTTATTAAAGGCTTAATCTTTTCATTCCTATTTGCCTATGGCTCTAAGATCCCATACTCCACGTTTCTGGGGCTTTGACCTTATTCCCACCCCCACCCCCATCCCCATTACTCGTTCCCCTCTCTCTAATAGCTCTTAACTTCTGCTCTGACTTCTTTATCCCAGACATGTGAAGCAGCATTTGCTACCAAGGACCGACTTCGAGCACATACGGTGCGGCATGAAGAGAAGGTGCCATGCCACGTATGTGGCAAGATGCTGAGCGCAGCTTACATCTCCGACCACATGAAGGTGCACAGCCAAGGGCCTCACCACGTCTGCGAGCTCTGCAACAAAGGTAGGGAGCAAAGGGGCTGGAAGGGACTAGGGGGAAAATAGCAAAGGGCTCTGTATACTGTTGAATTCCATGATAAAGCTATTGATCAAAAAGGCTGTAAAAACAGAGTGCAACTACATCTGGAGGGAGACACGGTAATTTACTAAAGACCTAAAGTTAGTAGAACTGCATTTATATGATCAGAGTAAAAACACAACTTATTGCTAAGAAATGATGCTCCCATTTTCTAAATCTTAGTGAGGAAAAGGTGGGTGCAGTTACTTCTGCAAGTAGAACTTCTCCCAAGTAGAACTTGGGAAATTGGAAGCTGGTTTCCCTCAGTGTTAAGAAACAAAGGATACAACTGCTTCTGCAAAGGGATACACTGAAAACAATTTGACTGGATATAATGAGCCCATCAGGGTTTGGGGAAGAACATGCAACAAATAGTGTTTGTAGATACATCAGGCAAAGAATACTAAACAGTGACTGTAACTGGAATGGGGGGGGGAGGGGGGGCAATGGAAGAGCAAAGACCTGCATCTGAGATAATGTTGGCAGTTCTGGGGAGGAATATTTATTGAGCAGAACAAGCTTCCTTTAAATGGAGAAAGTTTCCTCAGTAACTGGAAACTAAATCCTTAGGGTTTGGGGGGTTGGGGGACACAGCCGTCTCTGGGGAAGGATACATTCACTTAGAAAAAATGACTTGAGCAAGTAGGAATCCTATCTCCTGCCACCTCTGGAGAGGGTTTTGTCAGTTGGGAAGAATAAGCTTTATGGGTCCTGGGGAGAGAAATCACAGCTATCCCTGGGAAGGAATTATCTGCTGAGTAGACAAAGTTCTAAGTTTGGGGAATGAAAAGATAATGAATACCACCTCTGGGCAGAAGGTCTTTACCTGAATAGAAAGACATTCCCTGGGTTGTTGGGCATAGCAGACCTATTACTGGGGACGCGAGTCCCCAACCTAGGAGAACATCCCCGTCTCCGGGGTCTCCACTTAGCTGAACCCTGTCCCTATCCCCATCCTGGTCACCCCGTAGGCTTCACCACGGCGGCATACCTGCGCGTCCATGCGGTGAAGGACCACGGGCTCCAGGCCCCCCGGCCCGACCGGCTCCTGTGTAAGCTCTGCAGCGTGCACTGCAAGACCCCCACCCAGCTGGCTGGCCACATGCAGACCCATCTCGGGGGGGGCGCACCCCCTGTCCCTGGAGACGCCCCCCAGCCACAGCCGCCACCGCCGCAGCCCACCTGCTGAGGGGAACCCCTGCACCCATCAGGCAAGGCTCGGCGCACGGCTGGTGGGGCATGGGGGGTGAGGGGTGGAAGGGGATCAGAGGAACCCCAGGGGTAGGATAAGGGTACTTAGGAAGGCCCAGAGGGGCAGGATAGGGTCACTAGGGAATATAGGCTAGGGAGGAATCTGGGGTAAGGAGGGCCTTTGAGGAGAACTTTTGAACTATCTCCAAGGGAAAGAAGACAGGCTGGAAAGAAAACCCGAACCTCTGGAGAGGGAGCAGGAAATGTGCAACGGCTGTGTCCCAGGGGAGGGAATGGTAGAAGAAACAGCTTCCCAGGCAGAGAGGGGAAGCAGCTACAAGGGAGAAAGATCTTGCCACAGGCTCCACACTGATAACTCTTTCTCTCTCTCTCTTTTCCCCTCTTCCCCTCCCTACTTGCTACAGGAACAGGTGAGGTCTGTCCTATGGCGGCAGCAGCATCGGCAGCAGCGGCAGCGGCAGCAGCAGCAGCAGCAGTGGCAGCAGCTACTCCCACAGCTGTGGGCTCCCTTTCTGGGGCAGAGGGTGTCCCTGTGAGCTCTCAGCCACTTCCCTCACAGCCCTGGTGAGCCCTGAGGTGGGGGTTGGGGTGTAGAGGAAAGGCCTCAGTCCCCTCTCTCCTCTCCTACCCCCTTTCTTCCCCCACCAACCAAGGAGCCACCAGAAGGAAGGAGTGAAGAAATGTTTTCTTAGGGGAATTCACTAGATTTTAAACATTTGTTTCTCTTCTCTCTCCCCTCTTCCTATATGAACCCCATTGTTCCTCTGGTGATTTGGGGGCCCCCTAAACTGATATCAGGGGTGGCAGAGGACAAATCAGCTGTCTCATCGCCCTCTCTTCTCCATTGCCCTTCCCATGCTCTCCCAGGGATTCAAGAACCTTTTTCCCTTAAAGGTCCTTTTCCTTCCCACCTTTCCAGTCCCCTGTTTGCCTACTGTCTGCTGCCCATCCCTGGGGAGTTGGTGCTGTTTAAATGGGGGGGGCAGGGTAAGAGTGTGGAGGAAGAAAGAAGGGAAATCAAAGATTCTGTCCTGGGTATGAGGAGAAGAGAGATCTGGAAAGAGTCCGAGGTGAGGGGCAAGCAATAAAGGACTTAGTGTCGCAGGTGGAGTATTGTTCGGGGTCCTTGGCCCTGATCTCATCCCTCTAGAACGTGTCATAAAGAAGACTGGGCAAGTAAGGGGATAAACGTTTTGGGGAGAAGGCAGAGTAAGAAGCAGGACCTTGGGGGAAGGGAGTAGGATAAGTAAAGGACAGAATGAGAGGAAGTTTTGGGGGTGCCAGAAAATAAAGGTGCTTCCCAGGGGGGGAATGCAGCGGCAGTATTTCCCAGTCCCCTCTCATCTCAACTGTAGTTCTGTCCTTTTTTTTCATCCCTTTTTTCCCCTCCTCTCCCCAACAGAAATTGTGGCCCTAGCCATGAAATCGTGTTCCTGTGTCCCCTGCATGTTCCCCACCCTTCACCCCCTCCCTTTGCGGACCCCATTACAATAAATTTTAAATAAAAACATACCTGATTCTGGCTATTTGTCTCTTACCACACTACCATCTTAATCACACAGACACCTCCACCTGCCAACCTGGGGCCAACAAACAGCAGCCCCCACCTAGCGTCCTCCCCCTACCATGACACCAGAGCCTATTTCTTTCCTACTGTGGGCCCCGATCTAGACTGCTCAGTTCTCAGTTTAATCTCTCTCGTCAGTGGAGGACACCAGTGGCTGCAGCCCAGGTGCAGGGTGGAGCAGGGAAGAGCCGGTGTCTATGACTGGCAAGCCCCAGGACTCCTCAGTCTCTGGGGAAATCCCTGCCCTGGAGAAGCCAGTTGCTATTCCAGGCTTCTGCTAGACATTCTCGGGCTATCTGCTCAGATTCGGGCAGAGCCAGCGCCCCCCAGCATCCCTGCCAAAGGGCATATCTTGGAACCCCACAGTCAAATACCTGCAAAGTCATGTCATCGATGCAAGCTGGAGCAGTGGCAAGGCTGGGGAAAGTCTGAGAGCCCCAGGACCGTGGGTGGGTGGGGCCCGTGAAGAAGGGAAGTTGCAGTTGGCCCCTACGGACACCCCACTCCAGTCTTTACCTACCCCGTTCCCCTGCGCCCACCTCCCAACCCCTTCCTTTTCACGTCCTCATCACTCTCGGCCCCTTTCCGGCAGCCCCTGGTCCACCTTCGGTGGGGGAAAGGGGGCCCCTCTCCTTGCGCTCCCCTGCGGCTCCCTTCCCTCTCCTACCCCCGCCACCAGGATCCCGCAGCCCAGCCTGCCCCCTCCGGACACAGCCCTGGCTCCTCTCCCCTTCCCCCCATGCCAGCCTCTCCCGTCTGGTCTCACACCCCGCACCGCAGCCCTTCAAGCCCAAGGAGGGGGAAGGGAAGTTCGGTGACCGTTGGGCTGGAGGGGGGGCGCGAGGGCCTGGGGGGGTCGCTGGGTGGGGAGGGATGGGGACGCGAGGCAACCTGCTGGTTGCCAGGGTAACTCAGGGCCCCGGCGCGCGAGGCTCCCCCGGGTCCGGGAGGGGAGGGGATGGAGTGCTGGGGGGCGGGGGCGGCGCGCGCAAGGCGGGGTGGAAGGAGGGAGGGGGAGCCGCTGCCTCGCTGGCTCGCTCGCTCGCTCGCCGCCTAGCTCGCTCGCTCGCTCCCCGGCTGCTGCAGCGGCCCCCGGGGCTCTGGCAGAAGGAGAGGTAAGCCAGGGTGTTGTGGGGAGGTGCCCTGGGACCCCGGGGCCGAGAGTGGAGGAGATTCACTCTGCGAGTGTAGGGCGCACGGACTGATGGAGCCCCGCGCAAGAATGCGGGGTCCCTGCGGGGGGAGAGGGTGCACGAGAAACCAAGATGCTAAGGCAAGGGAAAGGCACGGGGACCGGAGGGGGACGCAGCAGGGAGGGTGGCACTCCCCTGGGAGAAGGGATTGGAGAGAAATAAGGAAGGGATTTCCCCATCCCTAGGGGAGGGGGCTCCATGCACACGCAGTAAGAAAACCACCAGTCTGAGCTGGGGTGGGGAAGGGGAGGGACGGGAGGGGAAAGAGGAAGAAGGGATGGAGAGAGTTACCAAACAAGGGAGACTGGAACCTGTGAGAGGGGGATGGAGGAAAGATGAGAGAGCGTAGGGGGAGACAGAAAGCCAGAGTGGCCATCTGCCCGGGAGTGGGTTCATCAGGGTGCCGATGAGAGCCTGGGTTTGGTAGGCGAGGCGGTGACTACCTGCCTGCCAGTCTGCCTATGGCTCAGCGTCCGGGGCTGGCTGTGCGTGTCTGCATCTCTATCCACGGCCGAATTTCTCCGGATGACACAGGGGAGGGGGTTCTGAAGAAAGTGGATGTGGGTGGAGAACCTAAGGAAGGTTAGCTTTCTACTCCTGGAACCCAAGAGGTGAACCCAGGTCTCTCCTGCACTATAAAGAGCTGAGTGAAGGAGAATCTCACTTTCTAAGGCATCCCATCACCTTCCTGGCTTTGAGCTGGAAGGAAGAAAAGTCCCAGCTTTCTATTACTTACCCAGCAAAGCTGCTAGCCTGCCCTCAGCTCAGAGGGAAAAGCAAGGACCTCTTGAGGTCCTTCCCTCTGTCTGCTGACCATTGGCCATGATCTTATCCCTCTTCAGTCAGAGTCAGCTGAGGCTCCTGGGCTCCATGTTCTACACTTTCCCAGCTGTGTCTCCTCTTATTCCAGGATCTCCTGTTGCTGTTCTCTCCTCTTCCCCCACTATCCTATCCCTCCCTTCCCCCGACTTCAAGATGGCATCCAGTGGCTCTGATGGGGCAGAGATGAAGGGGGATGAGGAGGGTACCTCAGCCCAAGGCGAAGGGGCTGGAACTACTCCTGGAGCAGAGACTACCCTTCCCCAGTCTCCAGCTGGGGCCCAGGACATCAAGGAGACCCCCCAAATGGGTTCAGATTCCACCAGACCTTCAGATGAAGGCCCAGAAGTGGGGACATCCCCTGAGCAGGCAATAAAAACTTCCGAGGCACCAGAAGGGACCCAAAACCCAGCCAAGAGCACAGACCCTATACCAGACCCAGGAAGTTCACTGGCAGAACAGACCCCTGGAGCAGACTCACATCCTCAGCTAACACAAGAAACCTACAAAGAATCTGTGCCAACCCCGGAAGGGAGAAAAAAACCAACCCCAGAAGAGAGCAAAGAGCTGGCCCCAGAAGGGAGCAAAGAGCCAGCCCCAGTTCTAGAAGTAAACAAAGAACCATCTCCAACCCCAGGACCAGAGGCAGAACAGGGGACTAAGGAGGAACCAGTGTCAGACCTCAGGCCAGTCCCCCAGTCTACATCTCCCTCACAAAAGGCAATGCCTATCTCCACAGCCCCTGAGGACCTAACAGAGGACCTGATAGAGAAACAAGAGAATGGGGCAGTAGTGCCAATGCAGGCTGGAGAAGGGAACAAGAACACGATTCCTAAGCCCCACTCTCCTCCTCTACCCAAGGGCCCTCCAGCCAATGGGGCACCACCAAAGGTGCTACAGCAGTTGGTGGATGAAGAGAAAGGAGTTGGGGGTCATGGTGCAAAGCCTGGCTCCCCCAGAGGCAGCCTGAGCCGCCAGCCCAGCTCCCTGCTAGGGGGGCCAGGAGTTGAGGGGGGTGAAGAGATTCCCAAACCACGTGACTACATCATCATCGCCATCCTATCTTGCTTCTGCCCAATGTGGCCTGTCAACATTGTGGCTTTTGCTTATGCCATCATGGTGAGTCCTTGGAAATCCCCACCTTCCCTCTGCCCTAGCTCCCTTATACTCTAGCTCAAGTGCTCTCCATGTCTGTGATTTGGAAACCCCAGGGATAAGGGGAATGGGAATTGGGGGGACAGTGTTTTTCATTTCTGGGCCATCTCCTCATGGACCCTGAGAACCACATCTCCAAAAAATTCTGTGCCTCTCCCTTTAGATTTCTGGTCACTTATGCCTCTTCTTTGATCTCATCTCTCCCTGGCCCTTGTATCTCCGAAACTTCCTCCAAAACCCTCTACTTCCCAGGAAGGGGTAAAGGGATAAAAAGGTTTTGATCTTATATTGAGGATGTTATCCTTTTCTCCTTCTTCCCTCTCTTCTCTCTACATTATGACGGACGCTCTGGCTGAATAACGATGGCCACTGGACCCTCACCACCTCGTTGGACCCTCACCATGATCCTCGATTCTGTGGGTGACCACTCCAGTCTCGGAACAGTCTACAGCAGGGTGATGTGGATGGAGCTCAACGCTTGGGAAGGGTGGCCAAGCTGCTGAGTATTGTGGCACTGGTGGGTGGGGTCCTCATCATCATTGCTTCCTGTATCATCAACTTTGGATGTGAGTATGAACATGGGCTGATTGGGGAGTGGGGATGGGTCTGGGGTTGGGAATGTGGAAAGGGCTGGGGTGGGTGTTTATAGTAGAGCCTAGAAGTTTCTAGCCAGAGAACTGAGTGGGTGGAGAGGGATTGGTTTTCTTTGAAGGATTGGCTCTGTGGAAACAGCTAGATTTGAGGAAAAGTGGAACTGGTTGTTAGTGGAGGTCTAGCATCACTAACCTCATGTAACCTGTTCTGTCACTGTTTCTCTGTCTGTCTCTCTCTCCTCTCCCTCTATCCCCATCCCTTTCTCTCCTCTGAACAGTATTTAAATGAGAGGCTCTATCCTGTGTCCTTCCGAATTTTTCTTCTGAACTACCGGGGTCCACCTTTTCCCTGGGTGAGGCCTAATTACGGCCCCCACCCCCACCTCTTGATTCTGCAGAGACCGAGGGAGCTGGAGCAGGGCCTTGTTTACAGTATTCCTTTCCTCTCCCTCCCCACTTGCATATCATTCATCTCTCTGCCCTTTTTCTACCCTCTCTGCTCACCTGCCAATCTTTCCTTTTTTTCTTTCTTTCCACACCCTTGTCCACCTTCTCACACTCCTCCCAGCTCCCTTTCCCTCATTTGCTTTCAATATTCTCAACCTTTTTCTCTTCATGGCCTTCTCCCAAACTGTTTTTTCTCACCATGTCCTTCCCAGTCTCCATTTACCCTATTTTCTCATTTCCCTTTCCATAAACTGCCTCAATTTCTTACCTTCCCCCTTCCCCTTTTCTGGGCATACTACAAACTGAATAGACTGAAGTGGGTGTGGTGGGTGACCCGACCCTGCTCCCCATCTCCAGGGGAACCGACTGATCTTTCGGAAAGCCGCCCCTCCTCCTCCCCTCACAGGAAGGGGTTGACAGGGGCTGTGCCCAGTTCAAGTTGGGAAAGGGAGTGGTGGTGGGACATCCTCCCGGGAATGATAGGCAAAAACAAGACCCCAGCCTATCTCTCTGCCTGCTCATTCTCTTCAGACAATTCCTGGGAGCAGACCAAGGGTCTGCCCTCCCAATAGCTCCCTGTGAGTCAGAGCATGGGGAGAGAGCTGCACTGAGGGGCATGAGAGGAAGGGAGGGGGGCGGGCCTTAAAATCTCCTAATCTCATGTGGGGGGTGGGGGGGCCTGGGGTGCCTTGCTGTTCGGTCTGTGATGCTTGTTACTACGCATGAGGGAATGGGACTGGGGCGGGTATTTTCTAACCTGGGGGCGTGCTGGCCCAGTCGAGTCACCCCGGCACTGTGCCCAGTCCACATCCCCCTCCCCTGGCTACCAAAAGGAGCGCGTTTTAACAGTTTATTTATGTGTGAGTTTATTTATAGGGGGAGGGTTGTGCCATTCACGTACTTTGTAAGAAAAAAGCCAAAAAAATCGGACCAAATGCCCAGAAGCTGAACTCAAATTGCACCTGGGCTTGCAAGGGGCGTGACCTCAGAGATTTTTTTAGGGGACTAGGGCCACTGCCGCACAAGGCGGAGCAAGAGGCTTGGGTGGGGGTGGGGAGTTACCCAGCCCAGCTGGAGAGAATTTTTTTTCTTTTCTTAAAAAAAAAGTGTGGGGGGAAAAAACCCACGGATCTAAAAAAAACAAAAAAAAACCCAACAAGAAACAAACACACACACACAACAAAATTATCTCACTGGTTCCCCTTTTTGTATGAGGATGCTGCATGAATCACCAATAAACAGACTGTGCATGACACGCCGCTCCTCCGGCTCCCTCTGTCCGTCCGTCCGTCCGTCCGTCCGTCCGTCAGCTCCCGCCCAGGCGCTCCCTCCCGCCCGGCCCCGCGCCCGTCCTCAGGCCCTGGGGGTCCTAGGCACGTCCTACTCCCAGAGCGCGGACGGCTCCCCGGCAGGCCCCCTTCGGAGCCTCAACGGCCCGAACTGTAAAATGGGTACGTGAGACATGCCCCGCCCGCCGCCTAGAGCGGCAGAAAGGGCAGGGCTCGGCAGGGCCTAACGCAAGGCGGGAGAGTGTGGAGCCCCGCTCGGTTCCCCGCTCTCCAGACCCTCTGCGAAAGCCCGGCGAGGACGCGGGGAGGGGAGGGGGCCCGAAGGAGGCGCGGAGGCAACGATCGTGCCTAAACGGGTTGGGGGCGGTGCGCACGCGCGGCCATGGTGGCCATCTTAACTCCTGGCAGACGCCAGACTCGCAGGACCTCGAGTCCTGCTCCAGGCGCATGCGCCTACTACGGCCTGCCTGAAGGAGTGATAGGGGGTGGTAAGGGTGCTGCTCCAGGCGCATATCGGAACCCCTCGAACGCGGGACAGGAACGCGGGTGGACGTCGCGTGGCCGCGGGGGTTGGTCCCGAGATCGACTTCGCGGGGACCCGTGTGGATGCGCGCGCCGCGGTGACTGGGGCGGAGAGTGGGGAGGGGGTGGAGTTAACGTGGGAAAAGCGCGCGCGCGAGTGGGCTCTCCTCCCTCCCCGGCCCATCCCCCAATCCCGCCAGTGTCCGATTCCCGGGGTTTCCCTTTTCAGGGGGCGGAAGGCTCCGTCTCGCCTAGGTGTGTGTGGCCTCTTCCGACGCGGCTGTACAAATTGGGGGCGGGGCGGGGCTTTTTGTAAAGAACTACTTCTCTGTCTTACCCCCTGAGATCCCGGGGGGACAGTCCTGGGGCTGAAGACTTGGGGGGCGGGGAATGGGGAGAGGGACGGGGTGCAGCGAGCCCTTGACCACCCCGGAGATCCCCACGGGGGATCCTACTCTCCGGCTGGGATTGGGGATCCCGGTGGTTGACCCCCTTCCCCTCGAGGGCGGGCCGGTGCCTCGGTGGCCCTGGGCCCCCGGAGCTGCCAGTCATTGTAGGGCTTCCTCCCCTGCAGCTCCAGGGCCCCGGCCCAGGGCCATGGAGTCCTTGGCGGCGACCCAGGCGACGCTGGAGCCCGGGGAAGGGGAGGTGACTTCGGGTCTGGAGGCTTTGGCTGTGGAGGACCCTGCAGGGGCCCCCGCCCGGACGGACCCGGCCCGGGAGGCGGAGGAGGAGGGAAGGGAAAGGGCCAGAGAGGAAGTCCAGGTGGAGGTGGAAGCGGAGGAGCCCGCCCTTGAAGAGGCCCAGGTGGAACCGGCAGGTACGTCCGAGGAGGAAGAAGAGGACGACGAAGAAGATGAAGGAAAGGAAGACTGGTGTGTGCCTTGCAGTGATGAAGAGCTAGAGGTACCCCAGGATGGGGAACCCTGGATGCCACCCCCTGCTGAAATTCGAAAACTCTATGAGCTGCTGGCCACCCATGGGACTCTGGAGCTCCAGGCTGAGGTTCTACCCCGAAGGCCTCCCACTCCCGAGGTCCAGAGTGAAGAGGAGAAGTCAGATGAAGAGCCTGAGGCAGAGGAGGAGGAGGAGGAAAAGTGAGTGTGGCAACCTCCCGGGACATGGCACCCAAGGAGAAGGATGGGAGGGACAGGGCTCCCCAAGACCTGGGGATAGCTTTGAGAGGAAGCTGTCACCATGGAGAGCACACAACTATCTCGCGATCCTCACCGCTGAGGGAAAGGAGCAGGTGCTACTGTGACCCCATTTACAGAAGAGGAAACTGAGGACAGACAGGTTAAGTGACTTGTCCGGGGTCACACTGCTAGTGAGTGTCTGAGGCTAGCTTTTATCTCGGGTCTTCCTATACTCTTATCTACTTCCCCTATAAAGTAGGATAAGTGCCTAGGGAAAGATAAAGGGGTAGGAAGGCCAAGGAATAAAGAACAGGGCAGGAGGGAATTAAGGGGCAGAGATTAAAAAAAAGAAAACAGCAGATTGAGGAAAAAAGCAGAAAGTAAAGCCCCCCCTGCCCATCCCATCGGGGTGTGAACAAAAAGGAAGCTGCCCAACAACCCTTTCTGTGCTTTGCCTGGCCCTAGACCTCATGTGCCCACAGAATTTGACTTTGATGATGAGCCCATGACGCCCAAGGATTCCCTGATTGACAGAAGACGTACCCCAGGTACGGCCCTGGGGAGCTTGCGTGGACGCTGGAGGGGAGGGGGGCAGTTGCGGGGTTCAGAGGGGGAGAGAGCAGCCAGGCAGAGCGTGGCGCCCCTCGCCCGCACCGAGTGCAGCGGAGTTGGTGTAATAGAGCTTCGCTGCTCCCCGCCCCGAGCCCTGGCGGCAGCCGGGCGCGGGGTCCTCAGGCTTCCCATCCGTGCGCCCCTCCAGGCAGCTCCGCCCGGAGCCAGAAGCGCGAGGCCCGCCTCGACAAGGTCCTCTCCGACATGAAGCGGCACAAGAAGCTGGAGGAGCAGATCCTCCGGACTGGCCGAGATCTCTTCAGCCTCGACTCGGAAGACCCCTCGCCTTCGACCACCCCCGTCCGACCCACAGGAGGAGGGCTCTTCTTGAGGCAGCGGAAGTACTGAGGGCAGGGGCTGCCCCGCGCAGCCCCCCGAGCGCGGGCGCGCCTGGCCCGAGGAGGAGAGCCGCGGTGGGCGGTCGGGGCGTCGGGGCGGCCCGGGCGCCGGGGCCTCACCTCTACCTGCCTGGGGTTTTATGCCGAGCTTTAGGATTTAAATAAAGACTGCAGCTCACCCGCACCCCTCCCCTTGTCCCGGCGGCCGGGGGCAGGAGGGCAGGTCGGCCGAGACACTCCCCCGGCCGGACGGCTTGGCCGCCCCTCCCCTTTCCCGAGCCCTCGGGCGTTGGTCCAAGCGCCCCAAGCTTGGGCTCCTTCCGCCCGGCTCCCCAAGGCAGGGTTCCGGAAGCGGAGCGCTGTTCGGAGCCCCGCCTGCCCCCGAGCTCCGCGGGCCCTTTAAAGGCTCCGGGCCCACCCCTGCCAGGAAGTATATAGAGCGGACCGGGCGGGGGCGGAAAGTCCGGTGCTCCGCGAGGGATGAGACGCCGGCCCCGCCGACCCAACCTCCCTGCCAGCGGCGTCGCGGCCCCCCCGTAAGTGCGCCTCGCCCCCCGCCCTTCCGTTAGGAGTCAGCTAGGCCGCCCCGGGACCCCCGGCCGGAACCCTGGGGGGCGGGACTCGTGACAGGCCCCCTTGTCGCGTCCACCCCACGGCCGGTAACTCCGCACTCCCTCCTCACGCTGCCTTCCGTGGGCCGATGCCCTTGCCGGAGGGCTCGTGGGCGGCTGGGCCTTTCCCTGGCACAGCTCAGGCCCGGAAAGGGCACCTGGCAGCCACCAGAACGAGTGGGTGTGCTGAGGGGCCCGCGGAGAACGCCCCCCTGATGGGCGTGCCCCAGCCCGAGAGTTGTGCTCGAGGGGCATTCTCGCCCCTTGCACCGAGCTCGGCTGTGCGCAGCAAAGCCAGAGACTTGGTTCGGGGGCTTTGGGGTTCCTTTAGGGGTTCAGAGCGAATCCCATCCCCCATCATTTGGACCCACCCTTCTAATCGGGCTCTTCGGCCTTGACTCACTCCGGTATTCGTAGTGGGTTTGCCAAAGCAAAACCAGGAAGCGTAACCCATGGCCTGGAAACCAAAAAGGATCTTTAGAAATCATACAACTATACTGGGAGCGGCCTTAGAGATCAGTCCCTGCCCTTTTGCAGATAAGGAAACCTATCTAAGGAGAGGGAAAACCATGTTCCTGGTTTTGACTCTCCGTTTTCACCCCGTCCCCCCAGTGTGCTTCTCAGGGTTTTCCACTGACTCTTCAGATTCCCAAGAAGGTGGTTAGAGCTGGGCACTTTCTGAGTTTCAATCTGGCCTCAGACCCTTTAGCTATGTATGACCTGGAGCGAATCACTTTACCTCTCTCGGTTAATTGCATCTTCCTCTCTAGGCTGTTGTTAGCTATTATTTATTACTAGCTATAATTAATGATTTGTTGGTTAGGCCGAATGGAAACACCTGCTCCCAGAAATAAAAGTATATTGACATAAATGCTATCATCTTTCGTTCATTCAGCAGATGTCCCCAAAGTATTATGGATACAAAGATAGGAGTTTATAGGATGTAATACTTTTCAGAGGAAAGTTGCTATAAACAAGGTGCTATTAAAACTAGTTCATGGATCTATCAACAGATTTTAGTAAAGTGTCTATTGTGTGTACTGGATTCTGAGAAAGAGCATGAGAGAACTGGCCCAGCATAGAAGATAAAAGAGGTGGACTTGATCAGGAAACCATACCTACTATGTGCCAGTACTCTATGTGCAAGATACTAACCGGGGAAAAAATCCTTGCTCTTGAGGGACTCCCAAGGGGAGATAATATAAAAACAACTATGTACAGGGTAAATGGAGGTAGCATTGAGGGAAACCGGGAAAGACTTTTGTGGAAGATGAGCTGAGACTTTCAGGGAAACCAGGAGACAGGTGAAGAAAGACTGCATACCAGGTAATCAGAGAAAGCAAGCAAAAAAAGCACAAATTTGGGAGATGAGTGTCTTGTGTAAGAAACAGCAAAGAGGCCGGTGTCTACTGAATTTTAGAGTTAGATCGAAGCAAGTAAAGTGTAAGAAGACTGAGAATGTCGGAAGCAGTTAGTGAGTCTTTAAAAGCCAAACAGGAGGAGTCCTACAAGTAATGGGAAGCCATTAGACTTTGAATTGGAGGAGGGGGTTGAGAAGGTGAAACATGGTCAAATTTGCACTTTAGAAAAATCACTTTAGTAACTGAGTTCAGGGTGGATTAGAGTGAGGGATTCAGGGAGGCCCACCAGAAAGCAGTAGTTCAGGTGAGGTACACTGGGGTAGTGGGTGTGTGAAAGGAAGGGAAGCTGGACCTGTAGGAGAGATGTCACAAAAAGTAGCAATGGCAGGACTTGGCAATAGATTGGATATAGGGGAAGTGAAAGAGAACAAGAGTTTGGAAATGGCACCTAGGTTGTGAGCCTGGAAGACTTGGAGGATAGTGTTACTCCTTATTAATATAATATATTAATATAATATACTCCTTATTAATATAAAGGCTAGAAAAGAAAAGGGAAAGGGAGAGAGATACTGAGTTTAAGCTGTCTATGGGACATACAGTTTGAGATGTTATGGAGGTCAGCAGGATGTTTGACTTACTAGCTATGTGACCCTTGTCTTGTCCTTTTTCTTGAAGGGAGTAGCTCTTCCTCAGCAGGATGGGGCTAAATGATCCCTAACAGTATAGGGGTAAACCTTCCCTTAAGTCAGATGAATTTGAAATGGAGAAGAAAGGCTGACTGGGGCTGTCTTCCACAAAACTAAGATTCTGCCCTGGAAGTCAGAGTCCTTTCTTGATCACTAAAACACTATGATGGGTAAAGTCTGAATTGGGGAAACAAAGGCTCAAGGTTCCAAGTAATTTATTAAGCAATGTATCTTGTGCCAATTGTATAACAGATCAGGATCGGACATCCTCAGCTTGCCACTGGCTCCTGAATACAGAGGGAGGTAGATTTTTATGCGTTAAAAGAAAACAATAGGATATTAATCAGGGTACAAGATTTCTGATTTCTAAGTGAACTTTCCCCCTTAGATGGGGAGAGTGAACAGGTGCAGTTTCCTGAGATCAGAAAAAGAGGTTTCCCTCTCTCCCCCAAGTGTCCATATTCAATGAAAAGAACAAGGAAACAACAAGTGGTGTCCAAGTATTGGACCAGTTTTCAGATTTGCTTTAGAGGTGTAGTTCGAAGAAAATTCCCTGCATCAATCAGTCTTCAGATTTGGAGATTCAAAATGGAGTCCATGTGGTTTACTCAATTTCCACATCCTTTATGTCAATTTCCTCCCTTGTCAAATAAGGGGATTAGATTCAGTGACCTCAAGTCCTTTCCAATAGTAAACTTATGAGCCTGTGAACCTTAGCCTTATAGTTTATTGTCACATAAGTGCACTAACCAAGTGCATGTGAGATCCAAGGGGTATCATTATTGCATGGGGTAAAATGGTTCCGTGGAGGAGGGGGCCGCTTTTGAGTTGAGGAGAGATTCAACAGGAAAGAGAAGGTATTCTAAGCCTAGTAAATAGTATAAACAAAGGGTTGGTAGTGAATGAGTAGTGCATGTTTGGGCACAACAGATCAGATTCAGCTGGAGTGGAAGCTAAGGCTAGTGCCACAGAGTGAAAGGCCTTGAATAACAGAAGGAATTCAGACTTCACCAACATGGAGCCTCTGAAGACTTTTGAACAGAAGAAGTGACCTGTGATTATAGAGTTGGAGCTGAGGGGAAAAAAGACAACCTTAAAGGCTATCTAGTTAAACCCCCTCAATGTAGAGAAGATAAAACTGAGTCCACTGTGTTAGGTCACACAGTGAGTAAGTAGCGGAAAAGGAATTTAAGCCAAGGTTTTGAATCTCCAAATCTAGCCCTGTTCCCTTTGTGAATCACCAGTTGTGTCTAAGATTATTTTGGCATTAAGGATGAATCATTAAGAGGAGAGAAAGGCCTGTTAGGAGTCTTTCTCCTTCTGTGAGGTGGGTCCCAACCCCCTGGCCAGGTAGGAAGCTCCAGAGATCAACCTGTCTCTTTTCTACCTTGTCTCTCAGAAAGAGTTCTGCCTTCCTTTTGGGATTCAACCAAAGCAATACTTGGGGTAAAGTTTGTATCTCTAAAAATGGAAAGATTAGATGAATGAATTGGGCATGCAACTAAAAAAAAAACTAGAAAAAAGAACAAATTAAAAATCTCCAATTAAACACCAAAATGAAAATCTTGAAAATCAAAGGAGAAATTGATAACATTGAAAGTGAGAAAGCCATTGAACTAATAAATGAAACTAGGAACTAGTTTTATGAGAAGAAAAAGAAAAGATAAAACTTTGGTCAATTTGACTTAAAAAATGAAAGAAGAAAACCAAATTACTTGTATGAAAAATGAATGCACTGCCAATGAAAATGAAATTAAAGCAATGACTGGGAGTTATTTTGCTCAATTTTATGCTGGTAAAACTGACGATCTAAGTGAAATGGATAAAAATTTACAAAAATATGACCTGACCATATTAAGAGGAAATAGAATACTTAAATAACCCTATCTTTAAAAAAGATAATTGAACAAGCCATCAGTGAACTCCCTGAAAAAAAAATCCCAGAGACCAGGTGCATTCACTAGTGGATTCTACCAGACATTTAAGGAACAGCTATTTGACAAAATAGGTAAGGAAGGAATCTTACCAAATTACTTTTATTGACCCAGATATGGTTCTGATACCTAAACCAGGGAAAGCCAAAAACAGAGAAAGACAACTATAAACTAATTTCTTTACAGTTTTTGGATGCAAAATTTTAAAATACTAGCAAGGAGATTACAGCAATGTATCACAAAGATCATATACTATGACCAGGGAGGATTTATACCAGGAATGCAGGGCTGGTTCAGTGTTAGGAAAACCATATCAATAACAACAAAAAATTGTATGACAAAAGTTATATAATGATAGATGTAAAAAAAAAAGCCTTTGACAAAATACAACACCCATTAAAAACACTACATATCCTAGGAATCTGTGGAACCTTTCTTAAAATAAGTAGAATCTACCTAAAGTCAAGAGCAAGTGTTATCTTTAATGGAGCTTTCCCAGTAACATCAGGGGTGAAGCAATGATGTCCATTAATGGGAATGCTAGCTCTAGCATAAAACAAGAAAAAGAAATTGAAGAATAGAAATAAACGAGGAAATAAAATCATCACTTTTTGCCGATGGTATGATGTTGTACTTAGAGAACCCTAGAGAATCGATTAAAAAATCCAGTTGGAACAACTTTAGCAACATTGCAGGATATTGTCGCAAGTAAATTCAATAAAAGTAAATTGAGGTATAGAACTCCAAGCAAAATCAGGTTATTAACAGTGACACATATAACTGTTAACAATTGGATAGACTAGCCACTGCACTAAGCCAGTAACTCCCATGAGGTCACCTTCTTTATTGATAGGCAGAAAAGAAGGGTGTCTTGGTAGTCATGACACATTACAACTGGCTATACTAAGAAAAGTGGACTGGCACTCAGATGAAACTCAGTTTCCTGTTGGAATAGTCAACTTTTCTTTTTCGTGACACTTATTTGCCATGTCCAACACCTTTCAACTCCCTCTGGAACAGAGCATTCATGTTAATATGTTGGTCTGAGTTTTCAGAATAGGTTATAAACCTTTAGCCTTTTTAATTTTTTCACACCTGAGCCCTATCTTATTCTTGCCATCCTTCTCTGTGTCTACTTTTACAATGAAATCACTAAATGTCAAAGTTTCTATTGGCTTGGTTTGAAGGTCATCGTCCTCAGGGCATGTCAGTGTATCAATTATACCACCCTCTAAATGGTCTTTTTTGCTTATACTCTGTAAGAACTTCCACAAGATGACATGACCAAGTATCCCATGAAATTTCTATTTTTAGTTGTCTCTGGGCAGCTATTGAAACAATTTCTCCAATCTCTTTGTCTTTCCAAGAAGGATATGGGAGCCATCCTTCCCATTTGGCTTAATTTTTTGTCTTCTGATTTCATTTATGAAACTTACTGACACCAACCATTTTTTCCAACAATATATCAAGTCATTGGACACAGAATTATATATTTAGAGTATCTGCTGTTGAGTTCATCTTTATATGTCTAACAGTTGTGTTTCTTAGTACCGTCTTACTATCTTTTCTATCATTCGGCTACCATTTCTGTGAGGGAGTCATGTAAGGCTGAGGACTGTTGTTTATTTTATCTTTCAAGGTTGCCTTTGCCAGAGAATCTTATCACCTAGTGGGCAACCAGCTGGTGATGAACCTCTCTATATGTAGTAGCTACTTTGGCACTCAATCTGTCACCAAAACTGTATTTCTAGTATAGTAGAGTCTGCCAGAGCTTAAAGTTTATTGACAAATCATTCAAGGAACCAGGATTGCCTCCATGAAATAAGGCATTGGAGAAGGATTTTGTGTAGTTTTATCATTTTAAAAACTTAAAATCAGGACTTGCTAAGGGTAGGCTTGAGAAAGACAAGGATCTTAAGGCTGTTAGCTCAGTGGTAATCTAATCCAACCCATACCTGAACAGGAACTTTCTAGACAATATCTCTGGCCAGTGGTCATCCACTGGAGGAATGGCACAGAGGGAAAATTCCCCTACCTCCTGCAACAGTCCATTCCATTTTGGGGCAATTCTTAATTGTTAGGGAGTTTTTACTTACATTGAACTAAAATCTGCTTCCCTGAAACAGCTACCTGTGGTTCTTCATTCCCCACTCTGCAACCAAGCAAAGCAAATCTAATCTAATATCTCTTCCATATGATGGCCCTTGTAATACTTAAAGATAATGGCCCCTAAATCTTCTCTTTCTCATAATAAGAATCTTGAGTTCTTACAAGCATACTGCCATGTGAAGATAAGTAGGGTGGGTACTCTTAAACATAACAGGTACCCCTAGTCTGTAGCATTTTTTTGTTTTTATTTTGTTTTGGGGGCAATGTTAAGTGACTTGCCCAAGGTCTACTAAGTGTCTGAGGCTGGATTCGAACTTGGGTCTTCCTGACTCCAGGGTTGGTGCTCTGTGCCATCTAGCTGCTTTTTTATTTTTGTTTTGCTGATCTATGTTAGAAAGGGAAGCAATCAAAGTTTTTCCCAGGAGCCTAAAATGCTTTTCTTTTGTTCAAGCTTTTTTATTAGCCTTGGTTCTCTCTCTCCCTTCATTTTTCTCCTCTGCTCCCTTTGGCCCCTTCCCTATCATTCATTTGTATTCTTTCCCCACTACCCCCAACTAGGGATCCTGTATTAACCATTCCTGATTCCTGCCATCTTGACTCTGAAGTTACCATGGCAAATAAAGGAGATTCCATCATCCGAATCCCCCCATACCACTTCATCCATGTGCTTGACCAGAACTCCAATGTATCCCGTGTGGAAGTTGGGCCCAAGACCTACATCCGGCAGGACAATGAAAGGTCAGTATGAGTTCAGAGACTACTGAGTCCTGAAAAGGAAAAAGATACAGAAAAAGAAAGGTTTGGGGCAGGAGAGGGGTAGCAATGCTTATTGATCTGACTAAACTCCACATCATTCATCTCTGTCCTTACATTCAGATAGGAGTGATACCTCATCCAAGCAAGTGTGGGCAGGCAGAAGGGGTTTGGTCTGTTGGAAGAATATATTTCTTGCTCACCCATTCTAATCTTTTATTTTCTGGGAGTCCGTGTCTTATTTTCCGTCCTCCAACTGCAGCATTGGTCTGCCCTCTTAGGGACGTCTGGCTGCGTGGGTAGAGTTTGAGGAGGAGGAAAGGTCTTGGCAATCTCTCATACTTTCTCTTTATTCACCAGGGTACTGTTTGCCCCTGCACGTATGGTTACAGTCCCACCACGACATTACTGCATTGTATCTAACCCTGTAGCCCGAGATAAAGGGGGCTCTGTGCTATTTGATGATGCTACAGGACAAGTACGACTTCGGCATGCTGACCTGGAGATCCGGCTGGCCCAGGACCCCTTCCCCCTGTACCCAGGGGAGGAGCTGGAACAGGTACCCAGAATATCTTCTATCTCCTTGCTCCCTGCAAAGGCTAGAAAACAAAGGAAAGATGGGTAGGGCATTTTCAGTCACTTAAATTAGGTTGTATAGAGCTGAATTAGCAAGGAATTCCTTCCTGCCCTACCCACCCTGACCTCTGGATTTGTTGACATAGTTCACATCACACTTACAAAATTATTAAAAACAGTAAGGTGGGATAGGATCAGGAAGGGAAGACATCCCTGGGTGGCATTTCCCCATTGACATGACTTGAGTTACTTGGACAAGTCATTTACTTCTAGACTTTATCATCTTTATTTTTTTTAATTTTTAAACCATTTTTACTTGAAGTTTTAAGTTCCAAATTCTATCCCTCCCTCCATCCATCCCCACCTCCCAAGATGGTAAGCAATCAAATATAGGTTATACATGTACAAGTATATAAAATACTTCCATATTAGTCATTTTGTAAAAGGAGACTTGAATAAAGAGAAAAAAGGAAAAGAAAGTGAAAAATAGCATGCCTCCGTCTGTATTCAGTCGATATCAGTTCTTCCTCTGGAGGTGGATAGCGTGCTTCATCCTTAGTCTTTTGGGATTGTCTTGGATCGTTGTATGCTGAGAACAGTGAAGTCATTCACAGTCCTTCAAACACTATTGCTGTCTACAACGTTCTCTTGGTTCTGTTTGATTGATTATGCATCAGTTCACGTAAGTCTTTCCAGGTTTTTTTGAAATCATTCTGCTCATCATTTCTTACAGCACAGAAATATCCCATTACAATGATATACCATAGTCTGTTTAGCCCTTCCCCAATCGATGGACATCCCTTTCATTTTCAATTCTTTGCCACCACAGAAAGAGCTGCTATAAATATTTTTGTATCAGTAAGTCCTTTTCCCTTGTTTTGGATGTCTTTAGGATTTAGACCTAGCTGTGGCATTGCAGGATCAAAGGGTATGTACAGTTTTATAGCCCTTTGGGCATAGTTCCAAATTGCTCTCCAGAGTGGTTGGATCGGTTCACAGCTCCAACATCAGTGCATTAGTGCCCAGTTTTCCCACCCCCTTTTTTGTCACATTAGCCAATCTGATAGGTGTGAGGTGGCACCTCAGGGTTGTTTTAATTTGCATTTCTCTGATTTAGAGCATTTTTTCATATTACTCTAGATAGGTTTCATTTATCCAAAAACTGCATGTTCATATTGTTTGACCATTTATCATTTGGGGAGTGACTTATATTCTTATAAATATGACTCAGTTCTCTGTATATTTGAGAAAAGAGGCCTTTGTCAGAGATACTCATTGCAAAATTTTTTCCCAGTTTTCTACTTTCCTTATAATTTGGTTTGCATTAGTTTTGTTTGTGCAAAAACGTTTTAAGTTTATATAATTGAAATTATTTATTTCACATTTTGTAATGCTTTCTATATCTTCTTTGGTCCTAAATTCTTCGCTTATCCATACTCTCTTCACTTGCTTATTTCATCATCTTTAAATGAAGGCATTAGATCAGAATGGCCTTTAAGGTCCTTCCTCACTCGTTAGGCATCTGTGAGCCTATGGCTATTCTGGACAGAGTGGCAGCAGAATATATGCATTTAGAGTTGAACATATTGCCTACCCCATGTATTTTATCCTAGACGCCCTTCTCCCATATAATACATATCTCTCACTCCCCATAACTTCCATAATTATCCTGTTTTCCTAAAGAAGAAACATCTCATATTACTTTTAGTTTCCAGCTAAAGGAGGGTGTGAGTGTGTATATACATATTTATTCATTTATAAATTTATTTATTTTTGTGTGTGTATGTATATGTATACATTCACACACATACACATATATTTGGCCAGGCAATGATTACCTCCTTATAGAGTGAAAAAAAAATGTTTTTTTCTAAAACATTCACCGGTTTTGGTTAACTGGTTCCCAACTCTTTTCAATGATTCCTGCTGCTGCACCTGTATCTCAGGGAGATACTCACGCTGATATGGCCAAATCTAAAGTAATATACATATAGGCAGAAAGCTCAAATTGGAAGTGATCTTAGACTTGTAGACTGAGGCAGAAAGGAGATGAGGCCTCCAAAACCATCTATTTTAATCTAATCAGAAGCATTTATGAAATACTTACTCTGCGCCAGGCCCTGTACTAGGTACCTAGTATGTAAAGCTCAGAATGAAAGAGTACCAGCCTTCAAGAAATGGGGGGTAATTTGGGGTGAGGTATTTCTTTCTGAGGAAAATAGGATAATTATGGAAGCTGAGGGGGAGGGAGAAGGCTTTAGATTGTTAAGGGGAGGGGAGTTTAAGGCAGCTCCTTTGCCTAGGACAGTCATGATTCACAGGAGCCTCAGTGGACTTTAGAAGGAGCCTTTAAGGTCATCCAGTCCAAGCTCTGTAGTCATGTTCCAGTGGAGGAGACAACATGACTACAACAGAGGTATATACAAATCAGATACAAAATAACTGTGTATGGGGGGATTGTAGGGTTAGGGAGACATTAGTAGCTCAGGAGGCCAGGAAGGACCTCAACTAGCCAAGTTTACAAGGAAATCAGAGATTCCAAGAGGTGGAGGAGTAGAGAAAGAGTATTTGGGGTCAGGGGAGACAACCAGCGCCAAGGCTTATGATGACGTAGAGTATCATGGGTAGAGCAACAGGAAGCTCCCCTCTAAGATGCTCAATA
Source organism: Potorous gilbertii (assembly GCA_028658325.1). Lineage (NCBI taxonomy): Eukaryota > Metazoa > Chordata > Mammalia > Diprotodontia > Potoroidae > Potorous > Potorous gilbertii. The sequence goes on along the minus strand of CM053769.1, from coordinate 36,070,063 downwards.
AGGTCAACCAGCCTCTGCTGGAAGTGTTTCCAATAATGAGGCACTACCTCGTTTCCTAAAGCAGCTTATTCTACTTTAGAACATGTTTTTAAATTGTAGGATGTTTCAAAAATCTTAGTGCAGTTGGAACAATTGAAGCTTAAGACTGCACTAAGACTTTTGGGACACCCTCTTTAAGGTGAAACCTACCTCCCCATAACTTTCACCATTTTTTTCCCTCTATGACTAAATAAAATAAAACTAATTTTTTTTCTACCTGTCAGCCCTTAAAAGTGTCAAAGGTATCTGTCATGTCTTCTCTGAGTCTTTTTTTCTCTAATTTTATTGTTTATCCTGAACAGAAAATGAGTATTTTCATGTGTAATACTTAAGTGATTCTCCCTCCCCCCTCCCTCCCCCCTCCCTCCCCCCTCCCTCCCTCCTTCCCCCCCCCTCACCTTTTTTCTAGATCTATTCTAATCTCCCTTCTCCCTTCTTATCATCTGCACTGGAAAAAAAAATCCCTTATACTGAATATGTATAGTCAAAAGCAATCTCCATGTTGGCCATGTCCAAAAACGTATGTCTCCTTCTGCATCGATGATACCTGTCAGGAGATACCCACCATGTTTCATTGCAAGCCCTCTAGGATTGTGATTGGCCATTGTATTGATCAGAATTTAATCTTTCCCAATTGTGCTCTCTTTGCCTAAGACTAAATATGCCCAGTTCATTCACCTCCTCCTAATTTGACATGTATTTTCACTCTCTTGGTTGCCCCTCTCCAGATGTCCTCCATTTAGTCGTCCAGTTTAGGACATGAGTTACCCAGAACTGAATTTCGTATTTCAAACATGTTCTGACCAGTTGAGATTATCACTTTCCCTAGTTATAGACAGTTCACTTCTGTTAAGGTAGGCTAAGACCTTTAAGTTTTCAGATGTTTTCCTGGTTCTCCTACCTCTCAGTCTCCTTTGCTGTCTTTTCTGTCATCTCCATGCGAATCCCTCATGCCTCATTTTTACTGTATACTATCTTACCAACATCATGCTCTCACGGGGTTCAGTTAGCGTTCTATGCAAAGGATTCCCAGATGTATCTGTCCAGCCCCATTTTCTCAGTTACTATCTCCAGTTACTCTGCAGACTTTCTTCTCCTGACTCTGAACTTTCACGATCATGCCACAGCAGCCTTCTTGCCCTAGAAATTCATTCTGTCCCTTGGCCCCCTTACTGAGGGAAGTTTCCGGATTGGCTGGTTCCTCCAGGCACCTCTGTTTTAAGGAGGGTACCCAGGCTAGCCATATCTTCATTCCCCACAGGGCTCCCCTCTTGGCTATTCAGACTTTTTCTGCTGTCTTTCCTCCTGACCGCCTTATTTTTGTTTCTTTATATGTGTTGTCTTTCATTAGTATGAAAGCTTTTTGAGGGCAAGGAATGTATTTCTTTCTGCATATATTTGTGTCCCAAGGGTGTACAGGTGTTCAGAGAAGATACCTACCGCCCAACTCTCAACTCTGGCTCAAAAAAGCTGTAGTATGGGCAGCAGCCACATGTCCTAGTAAGCAGTTTCAGCAGGCGAGCTAAACCAGGTTGAGGGTAACTGAGGGGCCTTAAATCCCTTGGTGATTTGGGGGGGTGTCTAATTCAGGCAGGTGAAGACTTTCTTGAGTGGAATGGTCAGATGATAACAATTTGTTCCAGCGGCCATGAAGGTGGCTGAAGCAGGTGCTGTGGAGCTCTTAGAGCTTGATCAGGCACTGAAGATGCCAAGGTCATCCACTGCATTTTAGGCCGTTACCAATCATCTTGACTCTTGCCTTGGCGTTGGACTTCAGTGACTCTGAAAGAGAGTGAAGCTGGCAACTTCACACCACTTTGCCTCCCTCAAATCCAGTTACATGCAAATCAAAAGACGTTGCCCATACCATTTTACTATTTTTACCTACCTCAGAGTCCTGTGGTGATAGGCAAATGATGAATCAGCAAGTGAGAAGACACTGGCAGTATAGTCACCCTGAACACAGGGGGCCCAGAGCGTAGGGTCCTTTTCTCACTGGATTGAAGCAGCAGTGGGATTTGGCAACCCCTTCACTATCTGAGCAGCCTTTTTTAAGGACCATGCTACTCACTCTTGCCTGAGGAAGGGGCTAGAAAAGGTACCCATAAAACTATGTGCTTCACCTAACCTATATTTATTGTGGGAGGTGGATACTGTGGGAAATGATTAACTTAGACCCTATTTTGTTTTAAATCTCTAGGCTATTTTCATTCAGCATAATTTGATATGATGCTGTAGGGGTTGTGATTCTTTCTGTTATACTTATCTATTGATATACATTTCGTCAGTATTAATATATATTTACATCTTTTTATTTGGGAATTAGATAAAGTGAGATAGATTCTTTCTTACAATAGGCCCTAAAACTTTACAAGATTTTAAGTTCAATTGCCTATTATAAAGTTCACTTCCTTAATCATAGCCATATAACTAGAGAACCTTCACCCTTTCTGCTGAGGAGGTAACCAAGGCCAGCATAATGGAGATGATTCAGTTATATGGAAAGTCTCCCAGCTATACCACCTTATTCCTTTGCTGGGGAGGCAGGCCTAGGGGCACTTGACCAACAGGTGACCCTGTGTTCAAGTTGCCGGAGCTGTCCACAACTCTCTATTTGACGATATGGGGCCAGTGAATGGCCATCAGCTCTATCCATGTTTGGAATCCTCTACTGGTCATTGATTTGTAGGCATGAACTGAAGTTTTCCTGGATGGTCAAGGTATAAGTCTATCAATCAACGAGACCTCTGTATTTTACTTTGCCTCATCATCTCAGATGGTGAAAAATATCTGAAGTCCTCTTCATCAAGGGGTGGGTGGGATGGGAGGGTAGATCCCTTTAATAAGTGGTTATTGGCTCAGAGATCTGCCTCAGTTTCTTTTATTGTAGATTGAGTGTTTTTGGCCCCTACACTATCCCACCCTGAGGTAAAAACACACCAAAAGTGCAAAACTTTTTCAAAGACAATTCCATTCTGTGTTGGTACGTGGAATATGCGCGCATTTATGGACAACATAAAATCCAATAGACCTGAGAAACAAACAGCTCTTGTTGCAAGAGAACTCAGCAGATATTCCATCCAAATAGCAGTCCTAAATGAAATAAGGCTGACAAATGGCCAGCTTACCAGAGTTGGAGGTGGACACACCTATTTCAGGAGTGACCTGCAGCGATGGGGAGAACAGGGAAGCTGGTGTAGATTTCGCAATCCACACGAAACTAGTCGACAAGCTTGTTTGGTGTGCAACATTTTATTCACAGATGATGGTGCCCTCAGTGCAGCCCTTGAGGCTGAGATGCAGCAAAGTATAGATCGATTCCCTGCTTCTTGTGCTTCTTTTGGCCTAACAATTAATACCAACAAAACAGAGGTCCTCTACCAGCCAGTACCACTGGTATTATCACTATCAGTTACAGCAAATAGAGAAAATTTTAATACTATGGACAAATTCACTTACCTTGGCAGCATACTTTCAAGCGATTCACACATAAATAATGAGGTTGTTGCATGCATTGCCAGAGCTAGCTGCGTGTTTAAGAGGCTTCAAAGGAACGCGTGAGAGAGAAGATGTATCAGACTGACGACCAGACTGAAAGTCTACAGAGCAGTTGTGCTGACCTCGTTGTTATATGCCTGTGAAACCTGGACAGTCTACCAGAACCATGCTGGGAAACTGAATTGCTTCCATTTGAATTGTCTAAGAGACCGAAGATCACCTGACAAGGTAAGATATCAGACACTGAGGTCCTTTCTCATGCTGAACTGCCAAGCACTTCAACGCTACTGCAGAGAGCACAACTCCAATGGGCTGGCCACGTTGTTTGAATACCAAATGCACATTTGCCTAAAAGACTGTATTACAGAGAACTCACACAAGGCAAACGCTCACATGGAGGCCAGAAGAAACAATATAAGAATACTATCAAGGTTTGTTTGAAGAACTTTGGAATCAATGGGAGACACTGGCAAAGGACTACCCAGCATGGTATTCCTGAATCAAAGAAGACACCATACTCTTTGAACAAAGCAGAATTGTAGTAGCTCACAAGGAATATGAGATGTGCAAATTTAAAGACATCTCCACTCCAAATGTTCATATGGACTCTTTTTGCCTTCCCCAGCTGGACACAACTTGACCCCAACATGGTGATGTCATTTTGTTTCTCATAAAGTATAAAGGACAACAACCAACCCCAGTGCTTGGCACATAGTAAATGCTTGTTGACTTGTGCATCATACATTTGACCCATATTGAGCTTGTTATTTTTAACAACCTCAGGTCCTTTCCATGAGAGTTTTTGTCTATTCATACCTCCCAGTTTTACACTTGTAAAATTTTTTATTTGTCGTTTAACTAAGGTGTTGGACTTTACATTTAATAGGATAGAGGAAAAAAATTAAATTTGGCCCACTTTTCTACTTGTTCCAATATCCATGGATCTCTATTATTTCATGAGATATATTCATTCTTCCTCATGGGATCTACATGTTTCCCAAACACTAAGGATAACATCCTAAAGAGGGCCTTCTGCTAGGCAGCTCCTTCCAGGTGGGTGTTACTATATTTTATTTTTTACTTCTAGTCTTTTACCTACTTCTGAATCTCCCTAACTGCTAATTTATTTCCCACATCTATCTGTCTTGTTCTCAACAACACTGTGAGAGATTTTTACTGGTGCCCTGCTGAAATTTGTCCATGATGTTTTCCAAATCTAATAACTTAGAAAAAATTAAACCATTCAGAATTATTCATTCTTAGTGAACCCATACTGGCTCATAGTAATGACTGATTTTCTTTCTAAGGATCCACAAACTATTCGTTTAAAAATTTTGTCAAGAATAAACTTACGAGCTTAAAATTTGAGAATCTGCAGTGAAAGAATTCATTCTTTTTTTTAAATGAGAACATTTGAACCTCTCCAATAACACTTCCTCCTATTCCTTGTGACTCTGCGTAACTTGGTCATTTTTTGATTGCATATGCAAGTTCTCTCAGGATTCTGGAATAGAGTTCACCCTGGCCAAGTGGCTTGGCCATAACTGAGAGCAGTCCTAATCTATCTTATCACTTTACCTCTTGACTTTTGTTTCAGTTCTGTCAACCATTTTTGTTCAGTCTTTCCCAGTCCAAAGATCATTCTTAGTAGAAAAAAAAATTGAGTAATTCTGCCTTCTTTCAGCCGTTATCATTGTCACATCTGCTTTGAGGAGTGGTCTCTTGCCTTTTTTCTATTGCTTTCATCTTCATTTTTAAAACCCCATTTTGCTGTCATTAATTTTTATTGCAAGTCCCAGCTCTTTCAAGGGTTTAGCCTTGGCATTCTTACAGATTTGATACATTTTTGTATTTTGTCTCACTTACTTAGCTCATTTGCTTTCCCAAATTCAGAGTGTATCAGTGATGTCTCTACATAACCATTTGATCTCTCATTAATGCATTTTTCTTACTCATGGGAATCATTTATATTCACCAGGAGAATTGATTCTTGAGAGGTCCCAGCCTTTTTCTCCCTTCTCACTTCAATCCTTTGTACCCTTCCTTAAGAATTTCAGGCTTTGGGATCCTACCTATCCTTTCTCTGAACCCTTTGAAATATGTTCTTGTAGAAATGATGAGCTGGTAGATTTCAGAACAACCTAGAAAGACTTACATGAAGTGATGCTGAGTGAAGTGAGCAGAACCAGGAGAACACTGTACATAGTAACAGCCACATTGTATAATGACCAACTTAGATAGACTTAGCTGTTCTCAGCAATGCAGTGATCTAAGACAGCTCCAAAAGACTCACAATGAAAAATGCTATCCACATCCAGAGAGAACGTGGAGTGAGAATGCAGATTGAATTATACTATTTTCTTTTTTATTTCTTTCTCTGGGTTTTTTCCCTTTTGTTCTGATTCTTCTTTCACAACATGACTATTTGAGCCCAACCTGTAGTAGAGCATTCCGAGCTCATATTGGTCTAATCAGCCACAGTCGGACACACTGAAACTTCACTTTATCATGGTGATGTCATTTTGGTCCTCTTTGAAGATAAAGGACAACAACCAACCAACCAATGCAGAAATATGTTTAATATATTGTACATGTATAGCCTATGTTTGCTTGCCATCTTGGAGAGGTGGAAGGGTTGGGAAGGAGGGAAAAAAAACACTTGGAACTCAGTCTTGTAAAAGTAAATGTTGAAAACTATCTTTACGTGTAATTAGAAAAAAAATACTTTTAAGTGGGGAAGAAAAGAAATATGTTCCTGTAAAATTAAAAGGCATGACAAAATTGTCAGTATTCCTATGTGTTATCCTAAGTGACAGATAGTTTTCATTAAATGTTAAAACGGCACTATCACTTCCTCCCAAGATCCCGATAATTTCACCAACACCAAGAGTCTTAATTAGCCTTTTTTTATGGAAGAGGAAACTGAGGTTCAGAAGGATTAAGCAACATATCCAAGGCTATACAAAGCTAGTAATTGGAAGAGCTAGAATTCAGACTCTGATCTTGGGTTCAGCACAGTTCCTCATCTATTAGATACATGGCACGGTGGTGTGATGCTTGGGCATATTCCAATTCACAAGGTTCACAAAACTCTCCACTGATAGATAGTTTAAGGAAAACCAGACCTAAAGGTAATGGAAAGAAGGGATGCTGCTAAAGATCCCTTTTCGACCCTCTTGGTATATGGCAGAATTTGATCACCCAGTTTCAAAACTGTGGTCCTACCTTGAATTTTGGATCTTTGAGACCTCTCGTTCCAAGGGCCCTGGAGATGGATCATGGGTTTCTCTTCTCTTCTAGGACATAACACCTCTGCAGGTGGTCCTGCCCAATACAGCGCTGCACCTTAAGGCCCTGCTCGACTTTGAAGATGAAAATGGGGACAGAAGAATAGCTGGAGATGAGTGGCTGTTTGAAGGACCTGGTACGTCTTTTGGTCATTGACTTTATGAGACGGGTAGGAAACCTTTGGCTTCGAGGCCACGTGTGGCCCTCTAAGTCCTCAGCTACAGCCTTTTGACTGATTCCAAGTTTTACAGAACAAATCCTTTTATGAAGGGGATTTGTTCTGTGAAGTTTGGATTCAAAGGGCCTTACTTGAGGACCTAGAGGGCCTCCAGGCTGCAGGTTTTCCACCCCTGATATAGGACTTGACCCCAGTCTAGAGGTTTCACCCAGGGTAGGGTAGAAGAGATCCCTGATCACTTGCCTCCCCTGACTTCCCTGTGGTCTCCCTTTCCTTTATTTTATCAGTCATGAAAACAAACCCCAAACTCTGAAATAATTTTAGAAAGAAATTTATTAGATCATTTGATAGAGGGGAGAGAGAGAGCGCACGAGACAGAGAGAAAGCAGGAAAGGGTGTGGCTCCCTATCCTCCACACTCTAGAAAGTTTACTTTTTCTAGGATCCAGGACCTGAGATGAACTCAGAATTCCATGTAGCCACCTCTGAAATTCCTGGAAAGTGACTGAGGTCAGGGCGATGTCCTGGGTTCAAACAATCTCTAGTTATGTGAAGTTAGATCTAAACAGTATGATGCTAAGCTTTCCAAACAGTATAAGCAAGTATTTCCCACTCTTTTCATGCCAACCTTCTAGGCACATACATTCCTCAGAAGGAGGTAGAAGTGGTGGAGACGATCCAGGCCACAGTGATCCGACACAACCAGGCTCTTCGACTCCGAGCCCGGAAGGAATGTGAAGACCGGGATGGCAAACAAAGGGTGACAGGTAAGCCATGAGAGCAGGGCTAGAGGCAGGTGAGTTGGGAGTGAAACAGGGAGAAAAGAATGATCTGGAGTGGGGAGAAGAAGGATAAAGGGAAATATTTTTATAAAGGGAAGGGATGGAGGCAAAGAGGAAGTTTGGAGGAAACTGTGGACATTGAGAGCCCAGTTCTGTCTAAGAAGTCTTAGGATCTTGGCAGAGGCCCTAAATGGGGAAATAGTTGCAGTTTATCTGAAAACTGGAAGAATGTGTACATACTGACAGTTTTGAAGTCTCCATTTCAAAGGGATTTATTCTCCCAAGGTTCAAGGTCAGTCTTTTAAAAAAGAAAATAAAGAAAACATTGCTGAGGTCAGAAGGCAAGAGAAATGAATGATAAGGAATGGAATTTGTCAGCTAGAATTTTGTCAGATTTTTGAGACTAGAGTGGCATCTCAGTCCTTGCACCCCCCCACTGTCTACTATGGGGAGGGGCATTTATGACCAGTACCCAGCGAGATAGTCTTCTCAGGGTTTTGCCAAGCTTCTAAACCTTTAACATGACTCTCTCCTTCCTTGCTTAGGGGAGGAATGGCTGGTACGCTCCGTGGGGGCTTACCTCCCAGGTGTGTTTGAGGAAGTTCTGGACGTGGTCAATGCTGTGGTCCTCACAGACAAGGTACGCATGCTCTGGGGGGATGGGAGGGACCCCACAAAGACTAAAGAAAACTGGCTAGGGAGACTGCCACAGTCAGTATGGTTTAGGGTGGGGGGAGATGCATAAGAGTGTCACAGAAGATACAAGTAGTGATAATTCTATGTTCACTGAAAGATGGAAGTTCAGCCTTCTTTTCAAGAATCTCTTGCCCAGTGATTCTTAACCCTGGGGTCTCTAGAGTTTTTTGGGTTTTTTTGGTAAATTTTGGTAACTCTATTTCAGTAGTTTTAGTTTCCTTTGTAATCTTATACATTGTATGCATTTTAAAACTCTATTTTGAGGGGTCCTCACACTTTATCAGGCTTCCAGAGGGTCCATGGCACAAGTAATTTAACCTCATTGTAACCTGTGTGGCAGGTGTTGGGGAGTCACCCTAGAATTAGCATAAATGGAAAACCTTTTTATATCAACATAGCTTTCCTGAGCCCCTTGGATCAGGGAGGAAGCAGTCAGGGGTAAAGGGTCAGAGATCATATCAGGGTCAGAAAGGGTAAGAAAGGACCAGCTGAGGCATTGATGGTCAGGATTGTGGAGGGTCAAATGAACTAACATGCAGCATGCTAGCAAACCTTAGCTACTGTAAATGGCGGCTCTATTGTTAGGACAGTTGTGGTCACTGAGTGGGAGATCACATCCTTTTGGATTGTTTTGGAGTCCAAGGGCCTTCTAGTTTCCATCTCACTTCTCCACAGATAGCGCTGCACCTCCGGGCCCTGCAGAACTTCCGGGATGTGAGAGGCCAGCCCCATCATACAGGAGAAGAGTGGCTGGTCACTCAGGCAGACGCAGAATCCCACGTGCCTGACGTTTATGAGGAAGTGCTGGGAATTGTGAACATCACCACCCTGGGTCCACGAAACTACTGTGTGATTCTGGACCCAGTGGGGCTCGATGGCAAGAACCAGCTGGGACACAAGCGTGTGGTGAAGGTGAAGGGGCTGGCAGGGTTGGGGTATGTACGGGAGGTGTGAACCGTTCAGGGAGAGATATTCATTCCCTTTCTCTGTGTCTTTTCCTGATAGGGGGAGAGATCCTTCTTCCTTCACCCTGGAGAGAGTTTAGAGGAAGGGATCCAGGAGGTATTTGTGCTGTCAGAAGATGAAGGGCTGCTTCTGAGGGCCCTCCAGCCCCTGGAGGAAGGAGATGATGGGGAGAGTGGTGAGAAAAGGCGGGCTGGAGACCGCTGGCTGATTCGGGGACCCCTGGAATATGTCCCTCCAGCCAAAGTAGAAGTCATAGAGCGACGACAGGCCATCCCTCTGGATGAGAATGAGGGCATCTATGTGAGAGATGTCAAGACTGGCAAGGTGAGTCTGGAACCCAGGGTCAGACTCACTGCCAAACCCAGATCTGCAATTCAAAAATGTTAATACTAACTAGAATTTTTGTAGCCCTTTAAAGTTCCTGAAAAATTGACATATGCTGTCTCTTTTGGTCCTGACAACCATGCGATGAGGAAGGTGCTATTTTGCAGATGAGGAAGCTGAGGCAGACAGATTAAATGATTTACTCGGGTCACAGAGCTAATAAGTATCTGAGGCTGGATTTGAATAGAGATCTTCCTGACTCCAAATCTGGCACTCTCCCCATAGTGCTGCCTCGATTGATCTGAAGCTGTCTCAGTTGCCTGAATTAAACCTCACCCTACCACAGAATTGGCTGTGGAGCTACAGAACCCCATGCCTACCTCCAGGACCCTGTGGAAACACTTTCACACCTTGTCTCCCTTTTCTGACACTTTACCTCACTTCTCGATCAAACCCCTCATTTTTTTAGATGAAGAAACAGAAGGCCAGAATGGAAAGGTAACCCTTCCCTCAGTCAGTCAATAAATCTGACAGCTGATAAGTGACAAAACTCTAATCTAATCCAATAAACATTTATTAAGCCCCTACTATATACCAGGCACTGTGCTAAGCCCTGGGGATACAAAGAGAGACAACAGTCCCTACCCTCGGGAACCCCACAATCAAATGGGGGTGACAATATGCAGACAGCTGTGTACAAATAAGCTGTGTACAGGTTCCATAGGAAGTAATCCACAGAGGGAAGGCACTGGAAGTAAAAGTTGGAAATCAGGCCATTCAGGGCTTCCTGTAAGGGGGATTTGAGCTGGGACTTGAAGGAAGCCAGTAGGGCAGAAGTGATGAGGAAGAGCATTTCATATAGAAGGGGAACAGCCAGAGAAAATGCCAGGAGCCCAGGAGAAAGTAAACCAAAAGGGCCTGATCAGTGGTCTTCTCACTAAATAATTCTGCCAGACTTTGTCCTAATTTTTTTTTTTTTGGTTTCTAATACTAACTAGAGTAAAGTATGTGAATATAAATAGCACAATCTCAGACTGACTTGGGTTTCCCATGTCTTTTGTCTTATGGCCCTCGCCATACCTAAAACACCATATCCATTTTCTTAAGGTCCCAGAAGGGAAAATAGTGTCTTTTAAAAATCTCCCCATCTTTATCATGGCATATCATTTATAAATTTGCATATTCCCTTTTGCCTTGGAAATAAGCTCTGGGAAAGCTGCTCCTGTGGTCAGCTGCAGAGGGCTGCATGAGAGTAGGGAAAAGGGAAAATACCTACAAGACTGAGAGTGATCAAGTCCTTGTCACTAAGAAGACGGTACTAAAGGAGATGTCCAGGCAGCAGCTTCTAGGCTTAGGGACTGTGGGTAGGGCTCCATACCTTCTATCACAGGTTCATTGAGCTGGGAAGGTTCAGGAAGTAAGAGTTTTTCAAAAATCCTAGTGCTTAAGGTAAAAGTCCCCTGGAGCTTGGTTTGAAGAAAGAGCTGAAATCCCTTAGAAGCAGGCTCAAATCAGCCAGGCCTAAGACTGAAGTCTGTATTTTTCCCAGACGTGCTCCCAGACAACTGTAACGTAAAGTAACCCATAGTCACGTGTGATGGTGAATGCTATGGTGATAACTGCTACTGGGGAGGCTGAAGCCCAGGCCTGCAGATTGCTTTTAGTTTTAGACTTCTGAGTTCCACCAGGATTAAAGTTGATCAGGTGTTAACACTAGGTTCCAAACCAACATTGTGAGTCCCCAAGAGTCAGGGGCCATCAGCCCCTGACCATTGTTGGGAAAATGGAGAAGATTCAAGTTTCCATTCAGTGGTGGGGTCAGGCCCTGTTGTACTACAGCCAAGGTGAGGTAAGGAGACACAATCTTGAGAAAAAAATCCATATTTTGGGGGGTACACAGTTCTTCTGGAATTACCTTGAGAGCCCAGCTTACTACCAGCCACCTAAGACAATTAAAATGGCCAGACTGTAAGGGCAGGCACACTGTATCTTATTAGATAATCTAATGCCTTTTCTAGGGCCTAGCCCAGTGTTCCACACATTAGGTCCTTATTAAACTCAATTCATTTAACATTTGTTAAGGAAAATGAAGGCACAGTGCTATGTGAGGATTGGGGATGGGCAGGGAGAAGATTATAACAGATGGGTGGGAAATTGGAGAAGGATTAATGGAAAACAAAGCATTTAAACCAAGCTTTAAAAGTTGAGTAGGATCTCAGTCATCGTGGGATGGCATTTCAGATGTTAGGACCTTAGGCTATAGAACCTCAGAAATCACCTAGTTTCCACCTTATCCTCCCCTAGTTTTCTGTATACAGGAGGAAACTGAGGCCCAGAGGAAGGAAGAAAAAACTTACCCAAAGTCATTTGATGAGTTAGTAGCCAAGCAGGGACTCAAACCCAGGGGTTTTATTTTTAATGTAATTCAATACATGTTTATCCAATGCGTACTAGCACCTTACACTGTGCTGGGTACTAGGGGAGGTAAAGCTTTAGATTCTTTTATTTCTTCATCCCCGCCCTCTTTGGAGAATGTCTTCTTTACTGTCGTCTCTTCTCTAGGTCCGGGCTGTTGTTGGTAAAACCTATATGCTGACCCAAGATGAAGAACTGTGGGAGAAGGAGCTGCCCCCTGGGGTGGAAGAATTGCTCAGCTTGGGGCAGGACCCGCTGGCAGACAGGGGTGCAATGGGGGAACCAAGAAAGGGTGGTCCCCTTCCCCCCAGAGATAAGACTCGAGTTGTGAGCTACCGTGTTCCCCACAATGCAGCTGTGCAGGTGTATGACTACAGAGAAAAGAAAGCACGGTAAGAAACATGAGGAGAAGACTGTCCTAACTTGGGGGTGGGGCGCGGTTTGGGGTTTCTCCCATCGCTCTTGGGATCAAGGGCTGTGAATGACTTGTCTCTCTTAGGCTGACCCCTCATGCCTTCCACAGGGTTGTGTTTGGGCCAGAGCTGGTGTGCCTTGGCCCTGAGGAGCAGTTCACAGTGTTGTCCCTCTCAGCTGGCCGGCCCAAGCGCCCCCATGCCCGCCGGGCGCTCTGCCTGCTGCTGGGACCTGATTTCTTTACTGATGTCATCACCATTGAAACAGCTGACCATGCCCGGCTACAACTACAGCTGGCTTACAACTGGTAAGTAGGGATTACCATGGACTCATGAAACCCTCCCAGGACCAGCTCTAGCTATGTAGATGGAGCCGTGAAAGAGTGAGGGAGGAGGGAGGTGAACCCACCTCCAGTCCCCAGGTAATATAAAGGGAGGTTCCTAGGAAGTCGCTAAGAGTCAGACTGATGTGAGCTTAGAACGTGGAGAGCCTGGGACAGATGCCATACTCTGCTGGGTGCTGAGGATACAGCAATACAAATGAAACCATCTCCTCTGCCAAAGAGTTTATGGTCTTTCAGAAGAAGAAGGAAGGACACTAGCATTTAGAGTAGGGGAGCATTGTGAAAGGCTTGGTGTAAAAGACTGTACTTAAGTTAAGTCTTGAAGGAAATGAGGGAGTTTATGAGGCAGAGAGGTGAGCAAGAGGAGGGTGCTCCAGGCATGGAGATTGCAGATGACAAAGGCACAGAGGTGGGAGATCATTGCTGTGGGTGAGGAACAGCAGAGAGGTCATTTTGAACCATAGCACCTAAGAATGGTAATAATGTGTAATGCAACCAGACAAGTAGATTCAGACCAGGTTGTGAAGGACTTTAGAAGCCACACAAAAGAGCTAAGTGATACAATTGATAGAGCCCTGATCCTGGAGTCAGGAAACCCCAAGTTCAAATACATGTCGGCTGTGGGACCTTGGGCAAGTCACTTGACCTGTGTGTGCCTCAGTTTCCTCAGCAGTCAAATGAGCATAACAACAGCACCTACCTTCCAGGCTTGTTGGCAGGATCCGATGGATAATATTTGTATAAAGCACTTAGCTTTATACTAGCCAGGGGCAGCTAGGTGATGCAGTGGATAGAGCGCAGGGTCTGCAGTCAGGGAACTCATCCTGAGTTCAAACCCACCCTCAGACACTTAGCAGCTGTGTGACCCTGGGCACGTCATCTAACCCTGTGTGCCTCAGCAGTGTCTGCCAAGGAATCCCCAGGTGAGGCTGTGAAAAGTTGGACATGACTAAAATGACTGAATAAAAACTAGTCCAGTGCCTAACCTACCATAGGTGCTAGATAGATAATAAATGATTATTGTTAATTACGCCCTGGGGTTTGAATGGGAGAGTGACATAAGGAAAAGTGCCTTTGACCACTGTGTGGAGACAGATTGGAGCAGGGTGAGATGAGTGAGGGAGACTGTTCAGGAGTCCACTGTGGGAGCCCAGGCAAGCAGTTATGAGAGTCTGAGTTAAGGTGAGCAGATCCTGACTCCCAGACAGAGGCCGAAGGAGAGAGGAGCTTCCCTTTCTAAAGGAGGAGATGGACCCCTTTCTTTCTTTCTCTTTTCATAGGCACTTTGAAGTGGGAGATCGCAGTGACCGCCAGGAGGCTGCTCGACTCTTCTCTGTCCCAGACTTTGTGGGTGATGCCTGCAAAGCCATTGCCTCCCGGGTGCGGGGAGCTGTGGCCTCAGTCACTTTTGATGACTTCCATAAGAATTCAGCCCGCATCATCCGGATGTCTGTCTTTGGTTTTGAGGGAGTTGAGCAAAAGGGCCCTGGGGAGGCTGCCATGCCTCAGCCTCGGGACCAAGCTGTCTTTCCCCAGAATGGGCTGGTAGTCAGCAGTGTGGACGTCCAGTCCGTAGAACCTGTGGACCAGCGGACCCGGGATGCTCTGCAGCGAAGTGTCCAGCTGGCCATTGAGATCACCACCAATTCCCAAGAAGCTGCAGCCAAGTGAGTAGAGCAGATGGCTTTTCCCCACGCCCCCTCCACCACCCAGTTCCCAGATCTTATGTCTGTAGCACCCGGTCCTTTATATATTTGAGATCCTTGTGTACTTAATATCTAGAGGCTTCCTCGAGGAGGCCAGGTAGCATAATAAAGTCAAGAAGACCTGAATTCAAGTCCATCCTCAGACACTTACTAGATGTGAGACCTCAGGCACTTAAGTCACTTGACCTGTGTTTGTCTCAGTTTCCTCAACTGTCAAATGAGAGTCGTCATAGCATCTACCTCCCAGTGTTGTTGTGGAGATCACATGAGAGTATTTGTAAAGATGGAGCCCAGTGCTTGGTACATAGTAGGTCCTTAATAAGAAATGCCAGTTTCCTTCCTCCCCCACGATGCCCTTGTCCCGTACCCTGACTGACTCCTGTTCTTCCCATCTCCTACACTCTCAGACATGAGGCTCAGAGACTGGAGCAGGAGGCTCGGGGGCGGCTGGAGCGGCAGAAGATCTTGGACCAAGCAGAAGCTGAGAAGGCTCGAAAGGAGCTGCTGCTGCTTGAAGCAGAGAGGTAAGGAGAGAAGAGGGCAGCTAGGTGGTAGAGTGGTTAGAGCCCAGGGCCTGGAGTCAGGAAGACTCCTCTTCCTGAGTTCAAATATGGCCTCAAGACACTTACTAGCTGTGTGACCCTGGGCAAGTCATTTAACCCTGTGTGCCTCAGTTTCCTCATCTATAAAATGAGCTGGAGAAGGAAATGGCAAACCACTCCAGTCTCTTTGCCAAGAAAACCCCAATTTGGGTCACAGTGAGTCTGAATAACAGGAGAAAAGTGGAAGAAGAAAGGCTAGAGAATGCAAAGAGGCCTCCTTTGTCCCTCTGGCTGTCAGCTTCCAGCCTCCTGCTACTCTTACCCTCCAGTGTCATCAATAATTCTAAAAACTTAGTCTTAATTATGAACCAAAACAATAAAATGAGCATACAAAAGACACGACGGAAATCTCCAACTTCCCCTAGCCTTTTGACAAAACCAAACTGAAAGAATTAACAAAAGTACCAGCAAATCAGATTGTTGTGTCCCTTTCTGGGTCTACCACCTTTGGCACTTGTCCTTCACTTTTTCTCTTGTACACCACTGTATAGTTTTAGTTCTGCTAATATTACTTTGCATCACTTCTTTGGTCTTCCGTTTTTTTAAAGCACCTTGTTATTCCACTGTGTTAAGATACTATAATTTATTCCACTGTTCTACAACTTTTGCACGTAGGAGTTCCTTCCATTTCTTTATACCTAGCACACCTCTCTCCCCTGAGCTCCAGTTCCATCAGATATCCAGCTGCCTGCTTGGCATCTCCACCTGAAATGTCCCAGCACCTCCTCGGACTCATCTTCCAAACTGAACTCATCAGATGTCCTCTAAATCTGTCTCTCCTTCCAACCTCCCTGTGTCTGATGATACCATGAGCCTCTAGTCTCTCCCCTGTGCAGTTTTTCTTCACACAGGAAAGGAAAATGGACACAACTTGGCAACTGATTGACTGTAGCAGTGAAGGGAGGGGATTTGGGAAGGAAGGAGAAAAAACAGAGACATTGTGAAGTTTCAAGTCTTTTTTTCCTTCCTTGTTAAAGGTTCACCCCTTTCCCCAGTTACCACTACATCCGATCCATTGCTAAATCTTTCTGTTCTCCAAGCATTCTTGCATTCTTTTTGTCTCCACTTCCCCTATCATCAATCTGATTTGTTACGCCCTTGCCTGGATTATTATAGCCACTTAATTGGTTTCTCTGCCTCTAAACTCTCCCCATTTCTAATCTGTCTGTCCTTCATATAACTGCTAAAAATCATCTTTATAATTCATATGGGCTGTTGACTCCCCCTTCCTGCTTTCCATTCCCTCCAGGGTAAAATAGAAACTCCTTTATCCTGATATCTAAGGTGCTCCACAGGTCTGGTTCCAACCTGTTTTTCCAGCCTTATTTTTGCTTCCATAAAGGGATGCTTTGGCCAAACTGAACTCTTTGACGATCTGTCCTGTGTTCATTTGCTTCTGTGTATTTGAACAGACCATCCTCCAATCCTTCCTCATTTCACTCTGTTAATCCTCTCATATCAAAGTTCCCTCCTCCAAGAAACCTTTCCTAATTCCTGCTACAAGGGATCACTCTTGTCTCAAGTTCTCCTGGATTACTTTGGATCTCTCCGTTTCCCCCACAATATTGTGCCTTATTTCATATCCCACTTATCAGTTGGCATGTTATTTTCCAGGGTCTTTATGTAGTATCTTAATATTCCCATCACTTAAAACTTTTAAAAAAGAAACGAAAAAGCGCTATATGGAGAGTTGCTCAAAAGCTTTTGTGCATACTTATATAGGTCTTTTTCCTTTTTCTTTGGTCCCTTTGAGGTATTGGGAAATGCCTAGTCATAATGTTATTACTAGGTCAAAGGTATACAGAGTTTAGTAACTTTGGGGACATAATTCCAAATTCCTTTCCTTTTTTTGATCTTTTTTAAAATGTTCTATTTTTTTCAATCAGCAAAAATCCACCTTCTCTCCTTCCCTCCAAATGAGAACAAAAGAAAAACAGATCCCCTCCTACAAACATGTGTAGTCAACAAAACGTATTTCTGCATTGGCCATGTCCAAAAGGAAATTGTATTTGTACACGCGTGCATGCGTGCGCACACACACACACGCGCGTGCGCATACACACACACTCACACACCCACACACCCACCCCTGCGTACACATATGTGTCCTCTCCCACGTTCCAGTTCTTATCCCTCTATCAGATGAGCATCTTCTGGGATTGCGTTGGTCATGACACTGATCAGAGTTCCTATGATGGTCCTTTTCCAAATTGTCCTCCTGTTTTTTTCACTTCACTCTGTATCGGGTCATACAGATCTTCCCAGGTTTTTTGAAACTATCCCCTTCATTGTTTCTTATGGCACAATAGCATTCCATCACATTTATATACCATAACTTGTTCCTCCATTGCCTAGTTGATGGGCTCCCACTCAATTTCCGATTCTTTATCACCACAAAAAAAGAACGATATATAAATATTTATAAATATGTATATATTTTTTATACATCTCTAGTTAGAATTTGTTTTGCTTAGGGACTAATCCTTCCCTCAATCTACTGTCCCTCTCACTGCTGCATCCTCCTTCTCCCTTCTATTGCCCTGTCGTGACATGTGCTGTGTGAGTGTAACCTTCCCTCCTTTGACCAACTTAGATCAGTGCTCATCCCCACCCACTGACAGAATTTTTCCTAGCTTTCCTTTCCCTCTTCTCCGTTCCATTGTGTATTCTTCTTTCAAGATCATCAAGAGCTAGCAGAACCACTCCCGGACCTTCTGTCTAGTTAAATTCTTTCTGTGACCCCTTGTGATGATGGGGTCCAGAGGGGACACATGTGTCATCTCCCCATGTTAGAATGTAAGGAGTTTATTCTTGTTTAGTCCCTTATGATCGTCCATTCCTGTTTAGCTTTTTATGTTTCTCTTAATTCCTGTGTTTGCACCTTGAAGTTTTTACACGGGCTCTAGTCTTTTCATCAGAAAAGCTTGGTTGTACTTCCCCCTTTAATGATTATACTAAGTTTTCATGGGTAAATTATTCTTGACTTTAAGCCTATATATACATATGCATACATATATGTGTTATATATGTATATATTTATATACACACACACATACATATACATATATGTCCTCTGCGTGTGAGTGGGTATGTGTGTATGTATACTTTGCCTTCTGGAATATTGCATTCAAAGCTCTCCATTTGTTTACAGTGATGTCTGTCAAATCTCCTGTGATCCTAATTGTGGATCTTGAAGTCTTTCTTTTTGTCTACTGGTAGTAATATTTCTTTGACCTGGAAGCTGTAGATTTTGACTAAAATGTTCCTGAGTTTTCACTTTGAGGCCTCCTTTGGGAAATGACCAGTGCATCCTTTCAGTTTCCACTTTGTCCTGTGGTGCTGAGGCAGTTTTGTTTTCAGACCTATTGAAATAGGATATCTAGTAGGTTCTTTTTTTGGTCATGACATCCAGTGATTCTTAAATTTCTTTTCTCCTTCATCTGTTTTCTAGCTTAGTTGTTTTTGCTATGAGATTACATTTTCTTTTTAGTCTTTTGATTTGTTTTACTCTTTCTCTTTGCCTTATGGAATCACTGGCTTCCATTAGGTCCATTTTCAATTTCAGGGATTTTGATGCTCAGACAAGGTTTTGTACCTCTTGTGCCAATCCGTTAATTCCCTTTCCAATTCTTTTTTGCATAGTTCTCATTTCTTTTCCAATTCTTTCCTCTAGGGTTCTCCATTTAAAAAAAACATTTTTAAACTCTCTTTTTTTAAACTATTGCTTTATTCTAGAAATTCTAGTTGAATTTGTGCCCACCTTGTGTTTTCCTTTGAAGCTTTGCTTGTAGATGTTTTGGAGCCATCCTCTTAATGGGTTTATCTTGAAGATCTCTGTCACCATGAGAGCTTTTTATGTTGGGAATTCTTTTTTTCTTTTCTTTTTGTTTTTGGTTTGCTCATTCTTCCAACCAACTCCCTTCAAATCTGGTGTTAGGACTGGGCTCTGTTCACTTCCAGAGAGAAGTGGACTTTCTTGGGATACTGAGGGCTATTATTCCAGGCTCCACCCTCCCCAAATTGATTCCCAGAATGGCTGTACCAATTCACAGCTCTACTAACAGGACATCAATGTGCCTGTTTTCCCACAGCCTCTCCAATTCTTTCACTCTTTTTTGTCAGCTTTCCCAATCTGATGAGTTGCTTTAGTTTGCATTTCTTTAATTAGTAGTGATTTGGAGCATTTTTTTATATGGTTATAAATAGCTTGAGTTTCCCCTTGAGGACTACTACTTGTTCATAGCTTTTTACCTTTTATCAATTGAGGATTGACTTTTATTCTTTTAAATTTAAATCAGTGGCTTATAGCTCAGAAATGAGACCTTTTTCAAAGAAAATTTTCCTCCAGTTAGCTGTTTCCTTCTAATCTAAGCTATGTGGATTTATTCAGAAATTCTTAATTTTATGTAATCAAAATTGTCCATTTTATCTTCTGTGTTTCTCTCTATTCCTTTACTTAGCCACAAACCCTTCCCTAGTCCATAGATCTGAAAGGTGGTATCTTCTTTTTCCCTGTAATTTGTTTATAATGTGACCGTCTTATCTAGGCCAGTCATCCATTTGGAGCTTATCTTGACTTCAAGGTTGTGAGGTGTTGATCTAAACCCAATTTCTTCCAATCTGCGATGTAGTTTTTTTTTTTGTAAGTTTTTTTTCTTTTTCAAAAAAAATGCTATTTGTTTTTAGCTTTCATCTTTTTTAAATTTTAAGTTATGAATTCTCTCCCTTCCTCCATTCCCCTCCCCTACTCATTGAGAAGGCACGAAATATGAGAGCCATTAGCCATCTGAAATAAGGCAAATGCCATCCAGTTTTCCCAACAATCTTTGTCAGATAGTGAGCCCTCATCTCGGTAGCAGGGTCTTTGGGTTTCTTGAGCCCTAAGCCACTGTTGTTGTTTGCTTCTGTGTGCTGCATCACCTAGCACTTATTAATAAGTGATGAATTATTGAAAGAAGTCAGTAGGGGGTGGAAGTTTCAGGTAGGGATGGGAAGGAGATGTTTCTTTCCATGGATCTCATCCAAATTTTCCCTCCCAAGCACTGCTGTGGAGAGCACTGGGGCTGCTAAGGCAGAGGCGGAATCCCGGGCGGAGGCCGCTCGGATTGAGGGAGAAGGAGCCGTACTGCAGGCCAAACTGAAAGCGGAGGCCTTAGCCATAGAAACGGTGAGTGGGAAGCACCTTTAAAGAGCATCCTGGAGAAAAGGTTCCCTGGTTTGAGCCAAGACAGAAAAAAAAGGAACTGGAAAGGAAGAGGGGAAAACCCAGCATCTGAAATGTCCCCCCTTTTGGTGCCTGGGCTCATGCTAGTGAGCTTGCTAGGCAGTGGTCCTCCCTGCTCATCTTTCAAGCTCAGCTAAATTCATATCCTCTGCCTAAAACCTTTCTGGACACACCCCAGAGATAAGGCCCCTTTTTTGCTTTTCTGGGGCAGATGTATCTGAGCTGAACCATTTAGCATTCTATCATGGCCGTTTTCTCTTATCTTGGTTCACATGTGTTTTTATCCAACCTTAAGGGTTAGGACACATCTGCCTCTCCAGCAGTGCCAACCATAAGGCAAGGCACGATAGATTAGGATGGTCACCCATGCTGTCCCTTGTGGCCCGGGGGCTGATTGCATGTCTCTCTTTAGGAGGCAGAATTACTTCGAATGCAGAAAGCCAGGGAACAGGAGCTCACCTATGCCAAGGCCCAGATGGAGCTGGAACTGAACAAAGCTGAAAAACTGGCAGCAGTGGAGGTTAAAAAGTTCAAGGAGATGACAGAAGCCCTGGGCACCGGCACTATCCGGGACCTTGCACTGGCTGGGCCTGAACTACAGGTAAGTCAGCCAGGAGAAATGAGGAGAGAGGCTGCTCCAGCTTGGGGGTGATCAAGAACATGGAGATCTGTTGTAAAGGGAGGTCTCAGCAGCACAAAGAATGTCCTTCTGTCCCAGTTGGGAAAGATGTCTTCGGAGGGTCAGAGGCTGTCTCTTTTGGGTGAGGAGGGCAAAAAGTTGCCGTTCATTTAGCTTGAAGAGTTTGGGGTTCTAGGAGGGCTTTGGACCTCTTTGTGTTAGACTAGAGATAGTCCCTAAGGTCCCTTTCAGCTTTAATGTTCCCTGATACTTATATAGTAGAGAATCAGAACACCTGTATACAAAGTCCCTGCCATGTGACCCTGGGCTAGTTTTAGCCCTAGAGACTTTCCTCAGGGAGGTGTGAGGAAAACACTTTGGAAAATTTAAAGATCTATATAAAGGAATTATCTCCTAAGGTTCCTTCTAACCCTAACATTCTACAATCCTATAATTCTTGCGTTTCCTTCTCTATCATAGGTGAAACTGCTCCAAGGTCTTGGATTGAAGTCAACCCTCATTACAGATGGCTCAACTCCCATCAACCTCTTCAGCACAGCCACTGGGCTTCTGGGGCTTGGGGCACCTGGGCATCCTACCGAGCCAGAGAGGAAGAAAGACACAGGGAAGTAGGGACTTCTCCCTGAGCTCCATTGGAGAATTAGACCTCCCTGAGGTCCAAGGAAAGGGCTTTCTTTCTGTGCCTTAGTTTTCCACTGAAAAAATAAACCTTTTTTCATTTATTTCATTTCATTTATGTGTTTGTTTCTCTGCCTCTCTCATTCAGTGCCTCATTCATGGGGATTTAAGAGAGGGAAAAGGACAAGATGGCTGTGATCCAGGAAGGACCATAAGAATTCCTCATGCCCTTCCCCTTTAACCTGGGTAGGCTGCTTGAAGGTGGGCCTAACTTGCTCTTCTCCATTTGTGGGGTGAAAGAAGCAGCAAAGTATAATACGAAAAACACTATCAGACCTGAATTTGCACTTGTGCGATCCTGGACACTTCCCCTTTCATCTCTGAGCTGGTTTCCTTCTATATAAAGGAGACTGACCCAGTGGTCAGTGGGCCGGCGTGTGGCTCCTTTCCCTGCATGTTGGGTTCCTTTCTTCACCTTGCAGTGTTTGTTCTTCATTTTCGAGGACCATGACATCAGCCCTCCCTCACCTAAGTCAAAGTCAACTGCAAGTTATGCCCTCATTTCCCAGATGTCATGGTCCTCTTCAAACTAGGACAAACACAACCTGCTCACCTCAGGCGGGATGAAAGGTAGAAAGGGTGCCTCTGTATAGAGGACCACACTCAAAGGCAACTAATTGAAACCAGAAGACTACTTGGTTTGGAGTGTCGCCCCATGTACTTTGATTTGCATTTCTAAAAATTTACTGAGGTCTATTTAGCTGATGATCAAGGTTCTGGATACTGGATGTAGCCTTGAGGGAGGGGCCAGCCAGGTCTCTGATTCTCTTTTCTTAGTCAAAGAACTAACCAGTTATGAGTTGGGGGCCTGGGAGGGATCATTTCTATTCCTCTGTAATATATTTTTACAATAAAGAAAACACCAAGAGAAACAAGCTTTGCAAACTAAATCCCACAGTTCTTTCAACACATGTTGAAAGTGGGTATTTTTAGTAATGAGTAGGATTTTATTTCTTATGTGTAGAAAAAGGCTTAAACAGGTCAGAGCAATGAGGCTAAGCCAGACTTCTTATGATGGTGATTTTTTTCAAGTTGAAGACTTCTCTAATTGGTTATTACTGATAAAATTTATATATACACACACATATTTTAAATTTAAATCCATCCTTTGCTAGAGAAACACTTTGTAAAAATGAAAAGAGGCTAGACTGGATGGATGACACCTTTAATCCTAACCAATCCTAAATCATAATCCTGGATCTCTCTGTGATCCAAGGGAAGCAAATTTCTTCCCCAGAACTCCTGGTTTTGAGATAGTGAAGACCGTCATATGTCAGACATGTTTCTGGTTGCCTTCTGGATTTCATAGATTGGTCCTGACTTGCTCAGGCCTCTAGCTAAAATAGGTCCTTACCTGACTGCCAGATGGGACAGGAAGAATGCCGTCTTTTGTGCCCACAGATGCCTTGTGTCTATTTACCCAATGAATTCTCAATATGTACAACCTGGCACACGTGGTATTTTAGAAATTTTTTGCTTTTTAAGATGATGAAATTCCAGCAGCAGGTAGGGCGCACTGGCCCTAGAATCAGGAAGCCCTGAGTTCAAATGTGACTTCAGACACTTGATATTTATTTACTAGCTGTGTGACCCTGGGCAAGTCACTTAACCCCATTGCCTCCGACCAAAAAAAAAAATTCCAGTGCCTTTCCTTTTGCTCTGACCAGAAGCAAACTAATTCATCTTCTCCCCTGCCTTTTTCCACCTTCGCAGCTTGTTTCTCCCAGCTCACAATACAGTCATAGCTTGAGCCCACTTGACTGGGGTTTAAGCCCAGCCTTTAGTAGGTGTGCCTATAACTGAAAAGTAGGAGCTGGAAAGGACCATAGGGACTTTAGCTCGAAGCCCTCACTTTACAGATGAAGAAGTTCACCTGTAAGAAAGGGAGGCTAAATTAATTGTCCAAGACAAACAGTGTGTGGAAGAGGAGGGACTCAGAGAACTGATTTAGAGCTGTATGAGACTGTAGAGGCTACGTAGTCCAACCTTCTCCTTCCCCCCAGATAAGTAAAATGAGGTCCTCCCACAAGCAGTGACAGAGGCAGGATTTGATCCTAACTCTTCATCCAGCACTTTTTCCCCTGTAGGTACACAAGCTGTTATTTCACTCCTACCCCCAAACCTCCCAGCTTTCTATCCTTTCTCTTGCCTTGGCTTTAGCTAACCCAAGATCTCTATGCCCAACTGCATGGCTTTGAATTCATGTCAGGGCAATGCTACCCTGTTGTGTATGTTACAGGCCCAGCAGTCATGATGGTGCTTTAGTGCCACCTATGGCTGCAAACACTCAAACCACAACTGCACACTTGTCTGATCCATCACACCCCACAACACCTTCCCATCTCCCCTCCCTTAAGTATAATTTTTGACATTTTCCTGATGGGGAAACAAAGTCAGAGATGTGAAGTGACTTGCCCCAGAGCACACAGTTAGGCCTAATGACTCTGAAGTGAGTAGATTTGAACTGAAAGAGCATTGGCTCTGGAGTTAGGAAACTTGGGTTCAAATCTCACCCTCTTCAACCCCCTGGGGCCTCACCTTCCTGTGTAATATGGAGTAGGCCTCCAAAGTCCCACCTAACTCCACAGCTAGTATTCTTTGATTAGAGAATGACTCCCAATTCCTGAAGAGGTCTTCTACCAAAAGGTCCTCTAGAGGTTTAAGGCGATGCAAGACACATTGAGAAGACACAGAAGCATTCCTGCCCCGAAAAAGCTCAGTCCCAAGGGAGAGAGGCCACAAGGAGATAGCTAATAATATCAGAGCATTAAAAGTACCTAGAACCATGGAAAATAACTGCTAGTGAAAGGGAGGGTCCCGGGGGTAGGAGGAATCATAGAAGACTTTTCAGAGTATTTTGATGGCTGACGGGGGGGAGGGGGAGGTTGTGCAGGAGACAGCATTTTAGTTTCAGTGAAAGGAAGTGACGAGGAAGCGGGCTCTCTTGGTTCCTAAGCCTTAAATGATTCATCCCATCCCCGCCCTAAGAAAACAGTCCAGGAAATGAAGACAGGAGTCTATGCTCCGATTGTGAAGTTTCCTCTTTTATCATCAAGGCCTCAAGGCCACATTACACATTATGAAACACAGTACAACAGGGAAGGATCCAGATAGCCTCCTTCCCTCCTGGGTAAAGTCCCTAGGGCAAAGACTCATCCCAACTCCAGACATATCCAGGCCTGGAGAAGGGGAATTTGGCCCCTGGTGGAGAGCCAGCCCCCAAACCACCTCCCTCAAATACAGCAGTACCATGCCAACTTGCATGGGTCACATTGTCTCCTAGGGCTGGAACAACAGCCCCCTGGCCTGGTTCAGTGCAAGGACACAGCCCTGTATCTCCACACCTTCTTCCAAGGAGCTCAACCACCCTTGGGCTATGGCCAGCCCCAAGTCATGGAGGCTATGTATGGCCTCATCTCCTGTGGCTGGGACTTCCATCATTGCTCCACAAAGAGAGCCCTCATCTGATGTCTAGATGCTACCCTCATCTCAGGGAAGTGACATCACATGGGAGTGGAAACAAAGAACAGTGACATCCTTGAAGAGGTTCTGACAGCATTGGAGGTGAGGGTGTGAGAGGGTAACAGCACAGTGGAGGACACGCCTGATGCTACATAAAAGGCTGACCTCATTGGGGGGAGGGCACAACAGCACCATAAGGGATAGGGTGCAGGGCATCATGGAGAGGAATGGGGCTGGAAGATTGCTGGAAGCAGAAGAGACATCAGGGCTATTCCTTCTTGGCGCGGTCAGCAGCGTCCAGAGCAGCCATGTTGCGTGCAGCAGTGACCAGGTGGATGACACTGATAAGGGACTTGAGAAGTGCGATGGGAGCAGATACCCAGAGTCCCACTCGGAACAGACCCACAGAACCCACTGTGAGATGGCCGGGAAGAAGTCCAGGCCAGGGAGGGGAGGGAGAAAAGAGGAAGGAGGGAAGGAAGAAAATGAGATCAGAAGGTGAATCCATCTCTAATCAAATCCAATCTGTACCTTCCCCCAAATCTTTTCCCAGATCTTCCTGTCCTCATCTTGCCCTCAAACCTTCCTCCTGACCCACTGTAGCATCACCTCTGGGTTCCTACCTGAGGGTCCCTCTGAGAAATTGAGCAAGTAAAGCAGACAGTAGAAAAATTCATTCCCAGCACACATGACGAATAGCACTGGCTGCAAGCAGAAGCAAAACTTGTGTTTCTAAATAGAACAACAAGCTC
Source organism: Potorous gilbertii (assembly GCA_028658325.1). Lineage (NCBI taxonomy): Eukaryota > Metazoa > Chordata > Mammalia > Diprotodontia > Potoroidae > Potorous > Potorous gilbertii. The sequence continues at coordinate 36,044,057 of CM053769.1, read as the reverse complement.
ACATAATCTCTCACTCTCACACAATCACAGACACACACATACACTCACTCACTCATATTTGTTCCAAAACACAAAGAAAAGAAATGGATACATGGTTTCGAGGTAGGCTATCTGGGCACTGAGAACAGAGACTGAGGTATGACCTGGATTGGGACTCACCCGGGAAGTATAGTAAAGTCGAAGGATAGGATTCCCTGTTAGGTCAATGGTTTTGTGGCTCTCACTGCCCCGGACCACTGAGCTGGAAGGGAAGACATGGGAACATCAGGTGTTAGTTATCTCTCCCACTCAACTTCGTACCCTGCTCCACCTCCCCCAACTAACCCCCCTCCAAGCAAGAGAAGTCCACTCCCCAGCTAAGAATCTTTAGGGCTTCCTCTTTCTACTAGCCCCATTCCAAGTGAGCACTAGTGCCCCTCTGGAAAAAACTACTGCAGGATCTGCCAAGGATGGGCCACACCCAAGATTATAATTTCTCCAGCAACAAAGAGTGGCGGTTGTAACCTGTGTAGGTGCAGCCAATGGCTGGCAACATCTAGACTCATGCTGAGTTGGAAGAGCAGGGTGGCCCGAGGGTAGAGCAAAGCTAGGTTTACCAGCAGACACATCGTAGAACATCGATCGGTTAGCATGTCCAGCATCGCCCCAAACCTTGTCCCTAAATTATAGGGGAAAGGAGAGAACCAGTAGTTCAGGATGAAAACTATGGGAATGAATGGACCCAGTGCTCAAGTTTGGCTGGGGTCAGCATGCCCAGCATTGTTCCAAATCCACAGGATTTGAGGCAGGAACTGAGAAATCAAAGGTGTTCACTCTCTCCTGGGCCCAGAGAAGACCACAAGTCAGAAATAGCCTGTCAACTGAGATACTGATCCAAGAAGACAGAGTCCAGATTAGACTGCATACAGGGTGGGTAGAGGGTGTTCCATCATGTGGGAGAGAAGAGTGCTGGATTTCAAGCCAGGGTTCTAGGTTGGAAAGCCAGCTGCTACTTATCATCTGTAATGACCTTTGGAAAATCACTCTTTAAGCCTCATTGTCATATGTAAACAAGGAGATTGAACTAATCTAAAACTACCCTGCCTACTCTAAATTCTTACAATGCTACCTCCCAACGATGTCCTAAACCAAGTCAAAAGTATGAGGCAAAAGCAAAGTAAACAGAAGCAGTCATCAAAGCCAGAGTTGAAGAAATGCCCTGAACCTACTAAGGCAAATAATCCAAAACTCTGAAAAAGCCACTGAACTAAATGGACCTACAAACCCTCCAGAGGTTACTTCACCCCTCCCCCGGCTCCAGGAACAGCTAATCTCAATGGCTGTGGACTAATTAATGAACACATAGGAGGGACCCCCGGGGAAAGAGACGCCCCAAACCTGCCCTGCTCACTTATTCTCTGTTTTACAATCTAACAACCAGGGGGCTCTTCCTGAACGCCAATAATCCAAAGCCAGACTACTCCTTCTGGTTCTGTCGGTGGGCATGGTGTCACCCCATTCAAAAGCACAGCCCTTCACAAACCAAAGCCCAGCCTCTGGGAAGGCCTCTGAGGGGCGGAGGAAGGTGGGGGAGGGATGAAGGCTAAACATGCAGTCACCTTGATTCAGGACTCTGGCCGCGTGTCCGTCGAAGGCATCCAAGAGCCCACTTAGCAAGTAGAAGGAGGAGGCTGTGAATGGGCAGGTGGGCATGAAGTAGAAGGAAATGAGGGCGAAGACGATCCGGGCATAGCCTGAGGACAAGCGAACACACGGTTCAGAGCACGGCACCTGATGATGTGAATTACTGGGGAGCCCGACCAGGGAAACGAGGACCGGAGACGAGAGGCCACCTGGCCAAGGTCACGCAGCAAGTTCGGCAAGGCCGCGGGACTCCCCTTCCCCGGTCAGGCTCCGCTCCGGCCCCCCTCCTCCCCGGGGCCCGGGCCCGACGGACTCACCGATGAGGTTGGGCACAAACAGAAAGATGTTTTCTCCCGGCATCTCGGCGGCCTCCCGCAGCTCCGGGCGCGGGGGGCAGTCCCTGGCCGCTCCCTGCCTAGCCAGCTGGGCAAGCCCCGGCCCCCGGCTCCCGCTCGGCCCCGCTCCTCCGCCCCCCGGGCCGCCCCGGCGCCGCAGCTGCGCAGCCTCCCCCTCCGCCCCGGCGCATCAGCAGCTCCGGGGTCCCGGGCGGGACCCAGATGTGCAAGCCCCCGCCGCCGTCCAAGGCATCGGCCGGGCCGGGAGGGCAGCCACCGGCGCCTCGCCGGCCTTCGTCCTGCGGGGGTGCAGGGCCCCCAAGCTGCTCGCTCGGGGCCCCGGGAAGGGTTCAAGCTCCTTCCTCTCCACCCCCCTTCCAGTTGTCACAACACCAGCCGGGCGAGGGGGCGGGGGGCGGGCGGGAGGGGAAGGCCCCAGGTGTTCTTGAAACCCGCTCTTCCGCTCGTGCTGACGCAAGATTGGAGGACAAAAAAAAAAAAAAAATGGCTTCGATCCCTTTAAGAACCGCCCCCTTCCTTTTCCTTTTCTTCCCTCCGCCTCCCTCCACCGGCTTGTACCAAGTTCAGAGCGGATGGGGGGGGACGCGCACAGAGAGTAGGAACGAGCTGTAAACTCAGAAGGAAAAACGGTACCAAAGAGAAAACAGATAAAAACAGGAGGAGCTATTTTTAATTTTTTGCGAGTATATTTTCCTAGGAATAAAAGAAAAACGTATTCCACCAAACTGGCCCTTGAAAACCCCTAGCGGATGGCGCATTTGATTCAGTCCCGAATGATCTCTTTCCTTCAACCCTGGCTCCTCCCCCAGTCTCGTCATCCTCCTTTGGTCTCAGCCGCCCTAGAGCATCGAGGTAGCGGCTAGAGGGTCAGGAAGAAGCTTTGGACTAGAGGGAGCCGCCTCTAGAGATCGCCCCCTGGCGTTGGGAGGATGCTACTCTTCCCATGTCAAAATAATCCTCCCCGCCCTGCAAGCAGAATAGTTCTCCGGCTGCAGAGGACGCCCGAGCCGAGAAGAAAGAAAGGGATGCCGGGAAAAAAAAAAAAGATGACTTCAGATTTGACTTCTAGAACTCAGAGGAACTGTCGCCTAGCAACACACCGCGGGGGCTCCCTCCGCCCGCGTGGTTCCCGGGGCAACCTCCCCGTGCCGCCCTTCCCCTCCCCCTTCCATCCTTCCGCGACCGGTAACTATAGCAACAGCAACGGCGGGGCAACTAGAAAGATCTCCCCGTCTCTCCCCTCCCGGGCCAAAGGCAATTTCTACCTAACATCAGGTCCGGAAAATGGAAAATTGGACCCTTGGATTTGGGAAAAGGGCCTGAAGACTGGGGGGGCGGGGAGGACGGAGCGAAGGGACCGAAATTGAGGAAGGGAAGGGGATGGGGCTGGGGCGGGGGGCGGAGGGCGGCCGGGAACGACCGGAGGTAGTCGGAGGAACAAAAAGGCTGTCTACGTGTTAATGTGCCGGAGAAAGGACACCGGGAGACGGTTGGTCTGGACCACTGAAAGTAACTGATAATGGTGGGGTGATTGCGGGCTCTGCCCCGCCCACCCCCTCCGCCCCCCGCCAGCAGGGATGACTGCCTGTCTTAATCCGATCTCACTCTACCTGTCCCCAGGGGGATGGAGTCTAGTACTTCAGGGCCTCAGGAGAAAAAGGGCACCCGACATTCTCACAATTCCATTACACCCGTGGTGAGTGCTGTGGCAGGACTGCAGGGGAAGGGAAAGGGGAGTTCGCTCCCCCAAATTAACCCTTCTGACCCTTGGTCCCCCCAACTCTCATCCCTACTGCAAGGTTGTCACCCGGTCTGAGGAGTATTTGGTTCGTGTCAGCACAGAACTTGCTAATGAGGCCCTGATGGGAGCCCAATATCCAATGAGCCCTGACCTGCCCAAGGAACTGAAAAAACTGGACCAGGGAACTCAGATGTCCCGACACGGTGATCCCTGCGCTAATACAGTGCCCTGAACTCTAGCCCCTAAGTCAACTCCCTAGGAACCCGTTCTGAACCCTGGAAGGGCCTCCCCTTCGATGCCACTCCCTCTTAGCACCTTTACATACAACCTTTCAGCTTCATTCGTTTCATTTCCTTATCCTCAATCTCACTTCCCACCCCTTGTGACTAGCCATTCCGACCCCTTCTTCCCTTTCTGGTCACAGAGAAAGAGGCACTCTTTCTAACTAGGGCCTATGTTTTCAGTGCTGCCAACCACTCGGACCAAGGGCACAGATACTCGGTGAGAGCCCCGGAGGGGAAAGGTCATATCTCAGGGCACCAGAGAATTGGAAAGAAACAATAACATTGTTATGTAGTGCTTTTACCGTTAGTTTTCCTCATCAAAACCTTGTGGGGTTGAGAGTGCAAGTATTATCTTCCCCATTTTACAGACAATAAGACAAAAAATGCTAAATGACTAAATGACCTGTGAGGGTCTAGAAAGTGTCAGAGTCAGATCTTGAACCTAGGTCTTCAGGCTTCAAGTCCAGTAGACTTAATGCTACATCCTACAGGGGGAGAAGGGCCTTGTATCCCAAGGGATGAGGGAAATGAGAATTCACCTGGGGAAGATACATTGTGAAGAACTCTAGGTAGGAGGGAACTACCATGTTTTCAAGAGGGGAGTAGCTGGATTGCTCTCTACCAAGGAGTTCTTTTTTTTTTCTATCTTTATCCTTTCTTCTTCTTTGTAGTTCTGACAGAAACAGGACCAGAAACAAGACTCATCTCCTGCCGTCCAGAGAGATGGTGTGTGATAGGATACTTGGGTCTCTTGTCTTCCACTGACTGGGCCCCATAGAGAGCTAGGGGAAGTGGTAGACCAAAGTAAAAGATGTAAAAGGGAGAAGATTCTTGTGTCTTCCCACATGGGAGAAGAAACTACAGGAATTCCTCTACCCCAGAATAAGAAAGATTATACTCCAGATCCCAGAATCAAACCAAGTCCCTCTTCTTTCCCATAATGCCCCAGGTTGAAGATTTTAAAGATGACAAGGTAAAATTGCTGAAGTCCAAAGAGAAAGAACTCTCCCAACACAAGCAGGTGAGAGAGAACCTGGCCTCCTTACTCTACTCCCAGGCTAGCACCTGGGATAGAGGTTTGCATCAATTTCTCACCCTCCCTAGGTGGAAGCTGTTCGACAAGAGGAAAATCTGGGTGGAATCATGTTTTTGAATACCCGAAGATCTGCTCGTCAGGCCCCTACAGTCTCAGAAGGCCACTCTAACTTTAACTCCAAGAAAGAACAAGGAAATATCAAGGTACTATGAACTGTGGGTGCCACATTTTAAGGTAGATTCAAAGGTACATTAACAAGGTAGAATTCACTCAAAAAAAGGTAACCAGGATCAGGATGGGCCTGGAAACTGTTCTCATATGTAGCTCTTGAAGTAACTAAGTTTATCTAGCTCGGAAGAGAAAAGACTTGGGGAGAGATATGAACCCTGACTTCATAGTTTGAAGTGCTATCATATGGAAGAGGGAATAGCTGTATTCTGTATTACTATAGAGGGAAGAACTAGACTCAATGGAAGGAAGTGACAGAGAGGCAGATTTCCATATAGGAAGGATTTTCCAACAGAACTGCCCACCAGCTGCCTCAAAAAGCTCTGGGTTACTAGAAGTGTTGAAGCAAAGACTGGATGACCATCTCTAAGAGGTTGTAGGTGAGATTTCTTCATTAGGGGATGTTAGGCTAAATGACCTGCAAAACCTTTCTACCACTAAGATTCTTTGGGGGGGGTTTTGTTTAGGTTTTTTTGGGGGGGTTGCCCAAGGACACAGGATCTAGGTTTGTGGTAATAATTTGGGAGGAATAAGAAAGTCAGAAAAAGATGGGGGAAAAAATCATAGGGTAGGGAAAATAAGTGACTTCTCCCATCTTAAGGGACAAAGAGTACTTTTCCTCAGAATGCTTTAGAAGCAGATATTTCTTCTGCCTTGGACTCTTGATCCAACCCTATAGGCAAGGCAGAGGGAGCTCATACCTCCTCTCTTCTTTTCTTTCCCCTCAGAATATGGCTCAAGGTCCCACTCTTAACAGTTCATCTGACAAATTCCAGGATGGACTCCTGGCTATGAGCGTCATCATCCCCGAGGCCCAAAGACACTCTCAAACAAAAGTTACATTCTTCTTCACCCCCCTCAGCCCGGCCATGACACCATCAGGAAACAGAGACTAATAAAGAGACGGGGAGCCCCGCCTTCCCCTTTCCCCATTCACAATGTTGTGGTCTGACTATCTCTGAGGAGGGTGATGAATGGGATACAGTGCCATTGCTACAAGGGAGGGAAGGGAACAGTGAATTTACCCAACTTTAAGGAGCTCCTCAGGTGTATATGATCTACAAGATAGATTGTCTAGGTGACATGACTTTACTATTGAACCACAGTCTACCCATCCACAACTAGCCTGCTGGAAAAAGGCAAATTTTGTTTTTATAGTAGCATTCACCAAAGCTCAGTACCAGAAAAAAAAAAAGATACTTTATGAGCCAGCATCATATAACTTCACCCCACCTAAAGATAATGAAAAGTGTGGACTATCCAGTATTGTGGATTATCTGCTAGATTTTTTAAAATCTAGTATTATTGATAATCTGCTATTTTGAATGATCTATTCCTTTGAATTCTCTGATTTGGGATCATCTCTCCCAGAGTCTCCCTCCATTATTAACATAGTGAATTGAGGGTTGGCTATAGAATTTTGAGCTTTGGGGATGAGAGGTGTTCCTGGCTCTCCTTGAGCCATTATGGAGGGATGAAATGAATACCAGCTACACGAACAATCAGGAGACCTTATCTCTAGTCTCAGCTCTGCTCAAAGTCAGTGTGTGATCTTGTACAGATCACTTTCCTTTTCTGGGCCTCTTTTTTTTCTCAACTGTACAATATGGCGGTGAGATTGGATGGTCTGGAAGTTCCCTTTTCATTTTCCTAGCCCTGTTTCTCTCTTGAAGGGCTGTTGCTGTTAGAGCTTTAGTTAGAGTTCAAAGGGCATTCTTTCCAAACCTCCGTTGAACCTAGTCAGCTTCCATAAGAGTAGGAGGTATGGTCTTGTCTTTGCATGCTCCCACCAAACATTGCTCCTCCCTCTTCCCACTATAAGCTACCTCCACCATAACACTGGGCCCAGTTACAAATGGTGATTTCTGTTTATTGCTTGAAAACAAAAATCCAGAAGCCAGAAGGGGCAGAGGGTAGAACTGGGGGAACTTGGAGGGAGGGACTGCAGGGTTAGGTCATTTCCCTAGCCCTCCCTACTCTTACTCTGCCTAGCAGAAGGACTAGGACTATTGGGCAAAAAGGGACTGGCTGGAACTCTTGGCCTCAGGGAGCAGTGGGTAAGGGATAGAGCAAAAGGGAAGGCCAAGATTGGACAGTGCTGGTGGGACAGGAATTTGTGTGGCCAGGGAACTGGCAAGCAATGAGAGCGACCAGAGGGCAGGGAAAATGGTGTCCAGTCCTCTGAGATTGACCCCTGGGGCCCATTACCTGGTGGTAGCCACAGGGGCAAGTGGGTCAGGATGTGGAAAAATGGATATTATCCCTCTCCCCTTACAATTAACCCCAGTACTGAGCAACCGAGAGACAGCCCTGTATCTTAGGGCTGGGGAGCCAGATAATGGGTATAGGAGGCAAAAGGAAAGACCCCCTGCATTTGGCAACAGAGAAAAAGGATGACTTGGGAGGCAGGATGCTGGCTTATTTACCAGAGGATCTGCAGGGTGTTTATTGTCCCTAATGGGGTCTTAGGATATTTACAAGGAAGGGAAAGGAGAAGCATGAGGTGGTGAGAGCTGGAAGTGGAGGGTCCAGTTCCCTTTACTTCCTCCCTCCCCCTTCCCAGGTTAGTCTGGGTGGGGGGCGGATCAGAAAGGGATGCCCAAAGGTCCTGCTCCCTCCATTGGTGCTTAGATGGAGACTTCATACTCCCTTGTATCCTGGGGGCAGAGATAAAAGTATCATCTGTCAGCTTGTGAGGGGTGGGGGGCAGGGTAAAGGGGATGATATTCACCATCTAGTGGCCCCAGGAGGTTCTTAAGGGATAGACACTTGGGTGTGGTACAGCACTCTGAGGAGTCAGGACAGAGGGTTGAAGATTTTTGATGGTTACTGAGTCACTGATGATGGAGAGGAGCTGGGAGTCTCTCAGAGGGGAAATGAGAGATGGGGAAGGTTAGGCAGGAAGACTATGGGAAACTTTTCAAAACAGACTCTAGAATGGGGTTGAGGTTGGGATTTATGGGGTTCATGAAGGCAGAATTCTGGTTCTAAACCCCAGGGAGCTGGGCTGGGCAAAGGTTGCTACTCACCCCAGCTTCATAGAGTGGGTTGCTAAAATCAGACTCCACAGTGATAGGGCTATAGGAGTGAGATCCAGAAAAGCCAAATAGAGACTTTCCTTGTAACCTGGGAAAGAAAAGCCAAGAATACATAGGTCAGGTGTCTCTATCTGCCATCTTTATCATCTTCCATAATTCATCCTTACCCCTCATGTTCCAGAACACCCAACAGGCACCCACTACTACCTCCAAAGTTCCCCGAGGCTACAGCCTGAGCAGCCTAGATGGAGCCCAGAACCAAGCAATGAGCTAATTTCTTCAGGACAGGTTGAGGGTGACTGAGTCAGAACTTGGAACCCTGGGCCACTTGACCTCCATGGCCTCCATCTTGTGAACAGCCCAGGCCCCCCCACAGTACCTCAAAATCAGTGTGCTCACTTAGTGTAGTAGAGATAAACACCCCCAATGAGTAAGATGACAAGGCCCAGGGGCAGCAGGATGGCCAGGGCTAGATTTCCCCCTTCCATTTGCCGAGAAGGATCTGTGGTCTGGGTCACTGCAGGGAGGAAAGGACAGTGAACTTGGTATCCTGCTTCCTAGACTTGGGCTCTCTCTTTTAAGGAAAAAAGGGCCTTTGCCCTTTCACTTTCAGTTCCTTCAAGGAACCCAAGTGGCCTGTGGCCCCCAGCCCCTGACTTTTCCCTTAGAGAGTCTGTTCCCCTCCCCAAACCCAGGCATCCTGCCCCAACCAGGCCCTGGCTCTCCCCCCTCATCCCTCACTGACCTTCCAGTTTTCGGTCGTCCAGTAGCTCCTCATAGGCCACTGCAGGGAGAGGAGGGGGGAGTGGGGTCTGAGCCAGTGAGGGAGGAGGGCAGGAGGCCAGGCCAGGCAGGAGAACCTTATCTCTTCACTTTGTTCAATCTACCCAAATCCTAAATCTATACTTTCCTCTGTTCTCTTCCCCAAAGTTCTATTCCTTCATTTTTCCAAACTCCTGAAGTGGGCCTTCTCCATAATTCTCTTGTCCTATTTCACTCTTTTTAATTCCTAAAGATCAGTAACCCTGCCTCCCCAAGCCCCATCTTCTCCACCAAGGATCCCTGACCTCCATTTCTTTGTAACTACTTTCTTTCCAGAATCTAGGAGCTGACCCTAGTTGAGCCTTCCTCCTGGCCCTCAAAAGCCCCATAACACCTTTCCCTTCCCTTTTCAAGTACCTTTGCAAAGTGGCGGCTGGCTGGTCCACTGAGAGGGATGTCCTGGGAGGCAGGTGATGGTGACCTCGCCAATAAGTTCAAAGCCCTCATAGCAGAAGAATCGGAGAGACTCCCCAGCCTGATAGTGATGCTTGTATAGGGTCTGGTAGCCATTCTCTGGAACACCTGGGTTCAGGCATGGCTCATACTTCACTGGAGGAGGCAGAAGCCAAGGCCTAGTTACTCCCTATTCCCATTACCTTCTCTCCACAATTTGCTTTTCATCCCAGGCTTTGGGATATTGTCCTTCCCTTCTCACTACCACCTTCGCCCTCCCACCCTTGCAAATCCCGTTACCCACAAACAGGGCCGGGGACTCACGGACACACTTGGGGACACGGTCGCTCCACTTGGGGGTGCCTGTGTCCCGGTTGTAACAGGTGAGGACAGCTGCCCCCTCCAGACTGTAGCCAGGTAAACATCGATATTGAATGTGGGAGCCAATGGGGAAGCCTGCATCAGAAGCTGTCCGGTGCCCGTTACTAATCTCTCCAGGGTCTGCACAGGTCATGACTAGAAGATGACGGAGAGGAGACAGTGCATGTTAGGAGGAGCTAAGATTTGAGGGGCATGGAGGGATTCTTCTTCCATGGATGAGCATCCCTAAACACCCACTGCCTTGTACCTAACACTAGCTTGAACTCAGGTCAAGTGTCAAGTGGGGTGTCTAGAGCCACCTCTCATGTTTTTCTCATCACTTTCAGAAATCAGGGGAGTCTGAGTGGTGGAAGTTGACATTTGTATAGCATGTTACAGATTGCAAAATACTTGATTCAGAACACCTGATTAGGTTAGGTAGTATAGAAAAAGTAGCAGCCTAGAATGGGAAGCCCTGGTTTCTGGTGCTAAAGTCTAACTCATAGGTCCTAGACGTTGGAGAGACCTTAAAAATCCCTTGGACGTGTGAATAAATGAGGCCCAGAAAGTTGAGGTGCTTTGCTCAGGGTTACTGTGATTTCTTGCCAAATAAGGGAATTGGATTAGAGTTCATACTAACCATTAGACAATCCTCCCAACTCTAACTACCTTAAATCTATTTCAAATATACTTTGCCCAGGCTAGAGGAGAGATGTGGGCAGGAGTCAAGGGCTAGAGGGAGGAACTTTTGCTTTTTCCTCCTCCCCTCTCCCTCACCCAAGCCTGGAAGAGTAGGTTAGAGAAAGTCATGAGGGGATGGAGCTTGGGGACCTGGAGAGGATAGGGTAGGGTTTATTCTGTGGCTACAGTGGGGTGGAACCTAGGTGGGGAGAGGGTTTGGGACTCACTTTTCTGGCAGGCTGGGGGCGCAGCACTCCAAGACAGGTCCCACTGACAGGTGAGGATGTCAGAGCCTAGCAGTTCATAGCCGGGCTCACATTGATAAGTAAGCACAGTACCCCGGATCAAGTCTCCGTGGGATGCTGTTCTCCAGCCCCACTCTGGAGGGGGCAATTCTGGGCATGTGTCATTCCGAGGAACCTCTAGGGAAGGGGAAAGACAGAGAGTAGATTTTGAGGGGTAAGTGTGAGGCCCTAGGTTTGAGATTTTGAGTTGAGCCTGGAATCTTCAGTTTCAGTGATCTCCCATCGTTTGGGGATTCCTTTCTCAGGGCCCTTCATCAGGTTAAGGGTATCTATGACCTAGAATTCTCTGGATGAGGCCAAAGACCCCTATCCTGAGAACTCTGGCCAAGCTTAGGATCCTATCCAATCAGTGTCTCTGACTGGGGTCTTGAATTACCCCCTCCTGACTTCTGTGCCCAATTACCTTTGAAATGCAGCACAAAGCCCTGACCCAAACCAGGGTTAGGGGGCCCAGCTGGTGCCTGGAACTGTAAGGTGAGGTCTGGGCCAGAGGAGAGAAGGCGGCGACGAGGCTGGGGCCCTCGAAGTTGGGCTAGGACCCGGGCACTGGGACTATCTCCATCAAACAGCGTCAACATATCCCCTCCCCTAACATTCAGGCTGTAAGAATGGAGATGGGATACTAAGTTATGGCTCTCAACACACACCCCCAGTCTCTCAGTTTTAGGCTGACTCTATCCACATCATTGGCCTTTGCATCTCATCCTTGACCTCTTTACATCTTCCCATGGCCCCCTTGCCCTTTTCCTGTTGCTACCCTTGTCCCACTTCTGCCCTCATTCTTCCACCAAGTCCAATCCCATGTTTGAGATGGAATGTACCCCATGGAAAGTGCACAAGACATCGTGGAATTTGTGAATTAGTCATAGTGAATGAATTCCCCACCTTATCTTACAAGGCTGGTCTTGGGGATTCCACAGCCCAAGACAAGGTTGTACTACCTCCAGCCACATCATCCTAGGCTAAGTTTAAGAAACAACTCCCACCCTTAGCATCCCTTGAAGCCAGTAATACCGAATCCATTTCCCTCCTCCAAGGGATGTGCATCCTCAGCAGAGTGTTACGGTCCCAGACCACATCCCCTTGTTCCTGCCCCCATATGCAGTCCTCCCTCCCTCTCCTACCACCAATGCGTACATTTCAACTTGGAGCAAGATCCGTTTTTCCTCTTGGACATGAAGGCCCCATACACAGTCCTGCCCAGGGCTGTAGCTCTGGGGCCAGTCGGGAGAGAGGACCACACCAGCAGACTCAGACAGCTCCCCCCCACACATAGCTGGTGCAAGGGGAAGGGGTGAGGCAGAAGAAAGGATAGTAGGAAGATAACATTTAGCGCCTGAAATGACCTTAGATATTATCTAGTCCAACTCTCATTTTATTGATGAGGAAACTGAGGTTCAGAATTAGGAAGTGACTTGCCTAAGGGCCCAGAGGTATTAATGAGTTAAGGCTGTCAAGGGGTCAGAGCTCTGGGGGGACTGAACCAGACTTAGTCCTCAGTCTTTATGCAAGGATTGGTTTAGGGTTTAGTTCCAATATTGAGAGAGTCATTCTTATCAGTAACCATCCTATAATAACGATATGATTATTAAGGACTCCATATTTACCTTTATAGGAATATGAAGCTGGGTTGGGCCAGGGGTCTTCATTTGGAAGGGGGATTGTTTCTACTTCATATCATTGTGTGAGTGGGGGTCAAGGACACAGCATCAGTACGTGCTGTCCCCATTTATGAAGGGGACTTACCTTTGCAGGCTGGCTCAGTGTCATTCCAGTGGGGATCAGAGGAGTCAATACACTCGATGGCACTGGGGGGACCAGGGGGTTCCAGGGCATATCCTGGGAGGCAGGAGAATGTGGCCAGTGCTCCAGGACGGAATTGGGGGTCCGTGGAAGTGACATTACCATGAGCCAAGAATGGAGCAAAGCACCGATCTTCCTCGAACGCTGGGGAAGAAACAGTAGCTGGGGACCCAGCAAAGGCCCTCCATACTCTCCTTTCCCTTTCCCTTTCCCCACCCTTCTGCATGTTCTTTGTCCCTCTTCATCTCCTCCTGGCAAAAACCTCATCCTGAGAGACTGCAAAATTGGTCAAGGGGCCTTTGACACATACAAGTGGTTTAACCATGGACAAGTGACTTAATTCCTCAGTGTCCCCAAACAACTCTCTTAAAATTATAGACAAATTGTCCATCCTCACTGATACAGTGAATGAAATCACTGGTCTGGACCAAAACAAAACCCAACAATAATCTCTTGCTTATTCCTGTTGATGGAAGTTCATGATATTATCAATAATCTAAAACAAACAATCCAAAAGTTATTAATGATCATATTCGAAAGGCAATGCATGATTCTTCCCCATCCCCTCTGCCCACTGAGATTCTTTCAGATGCCATCTAATTTACTAATCCTTCCTTTCAAGGATGAAGAGATAACCCGCTAATTAATGGTGGCTTCATCTCTCTAATAGGACTTTGCATTCTTGGTTTGAGTTTGGTTTAAGAACTCACATTAGTTTGCCTTCCTTAATCCTACACCTACTACCTGAGTGGAGACATGACTTAACACAATGCTGCTCTCTTTTTTCCCCACACGTTCCCCCCAATTTCAGACCTTCACCAATTTTACTGTGGGTAGTAAATGACTTTGTAAAGCCAGAGGAAAGCATTGTGGAGGGGTTCTTAAGTTTGAAGGGGGAGAAAGAAGGCAAAGAATGTTTATAAGGTATGGGGAATAGGCCCTAGGCTGGAGTGGGCCTAGAAAAGTTAACGTTAGGCAGATTCTCATGATGTTCTTGTCAGTTTCCAAGGGCAGGGTCCCTTCCTTCATTCCCTCCTCCACAAATGCCTTACTAGTCTAGGTTGAGGAAAGAGAACAGGAGTTTGGTATAGAGAGAATAGTGGAAACTCAGAGGATTCAGGACCACATAAGAAGAAGAAAGTGGATTTGTGGGGAACTATTGCTTGGGTGGCTCACTAGATTTAAAGAGAGCCTTCTGGATTAGTCTTGGGAATAGAGGTATTATGTGGGGCTTATAAGGTTTGGTATGTTAGAGTATGATAAATTTAACAGGATGTGAGAGGCTCAAGGAGGGTGGAATTGGAGGACCTCTCTAGAAGATAAGGTGTAGGGCTGAGTTTTGAGATCTATAGGGTTTTCAAGGTTCTTACATTGAGTCCCAAATCATTCAAAGAATGACAAAACAGAAAGGGAGCTAGAGTCCAAAAAGGGATGGTCTATCTTTTGAAGGATTAGGAGTATGGTATGCTTTGGGCTTGTGGTTCCCCTTGGGGGGCTTGTTACCCTCATATCGGAGGCTTAGTAGCAAGGGGTTGGCTGGTGTCTCAGAAAGCAGTTCCACATAGAGGGATTGGGCATCGCTGATCAGTCCTCTCTCTGGGACATCATCCATGTCTGAGTCGTAGATCAGTGGGGAGAGGGGACCACCCCCAGATCGGACCACCAGTCTGGGGATGGGAAGAGGTGATCAGGGCCACCAGGAAGAAAAAGAAGCTTCTTAGCCTCCTGAGTAACATCCCTGTTGGGCACTTAGTTTTTCTCCCTTATAATTCCCTCCCTAGGGTGAGAATCTCTTCCCCTATTTTCTTCGCAGAGAAGAAAATATCCCTCCTTCTCCCCCGTGCCCCTCCCACCATGAGACAAGAGCCTTCTCCTCTACAACCCTCCCCACTTCCAGGATGAGAGCCTTCTCCCCTGTGTCTCTCCTTCCCCCTATGGGATATGAACTATGTCCCCTAGAGCTCCCCTTGCAGGTGAGAACCTTCTCCCCAAGAACCCTCCTTCCTGCATCTGGAGTGAGATACGATTCCATATAGTCACGTACTCCACCTCTAGGTGAGAACTTTCTCTCCTGTGGCCCGCCTTTCTACTGTAAGGGAAGAGCTTTCTCTTCCACAGTCCCCTCACCTATCATTGTCCTCATCCAGTGAGACCCTTTCAAAGTGCAGGTGCAGTCTCCGTCCTTCAGCTGCCTCAATGACCCATCGGCAGGTAAGGTTGGGTCCTACAGCCCCTCCAGGTTCAGGGGAGACAATCCGGCCAAGGGTAGCATTGTGGATGGAGCCTCCACAGGCAGCTGAAGGGAAGTAGGAATCAGAGGGTTAAGAAACCCTCATCTTCTTTTTCCTTGTTTGTCCCCAAACCCTCAAGGTGGTGTTTGTTCTTTAGGTAAAAGACTCTTCACCTGCATCACATTTCCCAAAGCCCTGTCTCTCTGGGCTTCTCACCTAGTCTCACTTCCAGGGATTGAATGTTTTTGCCCAGGCAGCAATCCTCTGAGGCCTAAGAATCTTCTTCTATCCATGTCCCCTTCCCTTCTCCCTGATGCCCGAGAGCTCACCAAGGCAGGCAGGAGGTTCCCCACTCCAGGCTGGTCGAGTGGCATTCAGGCAGACAACGGTGTCTTCTCCTTGCAGCTGGTAGCCTGAGTCACAGTGGAAGGTGGCAGTGCCTCCAGGGTGCAGGTCTGTCACGCTGACATCTCCGTGGGGTGGCCGGGGGGGAAAGCCACAGCTCAGAAGGTAGGCTAAGAGAATAAAGAAACTCAGGCTGGCTGTTCCTGTCAGTCTCATCCTTTGCTCTTCCCTTTCTTGTCCTCTGGCTTCTCTTTCATTCCTCCTGCCTACCCATTCCAGTCTTACCTTGGGGGTCCCTGAGTTACACATAAAATGCCAGCCCTGCACTGTTACCAAATCCAGGGACAATGGCTAAAAACTTGAGAATATAAAGTCATCAAACTCTATAATTCAACAGAATAACATCAACTGAATAGAGTGTATAAAAAGGATCATGGAAAGATTACTGAGCTGAGTGACCTGGTGCTGAGGCAAGAGAACTGCATTCAACTCTGGCCTCTCTGGCATGTTGGGCAAGCCTCAGATCTGTCTTCTGTAAAATGAGGCTTTGGGTCAGCTCATCTCTGAGGATCTCTCCAGCTCCAACATTCTATGCTCGCAGAGAGCTAGGACCACAAGGACCACAATGGATAGAGCATTGAGCCTGGAGGCAGAAAGATCCAAGTTCAAATAGGACCTCAGACAGTAGCTGTGTGATCCTGAGCAAGTCATTTAACCTTTGTGCCTCAGTTTCCCCAAGTGTAACATGGGGACCTACTTGTACGGATCAAATGAGATGATCTTTGTGAAAGGCATTGCAAGCTTTAAAGTGATATATAAATAGAACCTAAAATGATAATTATACTGATGACGATTAGAGAGGTGGAAAAGGTAAATCGAACTAGATCTGAAATAAATGATGGGAGTTCACAGTCAAGTCTGACTCCCTTGTGATCATTTGCAAGGCAATGATGCCTCATTTTCTCCTCTGTAATACCTCAGAGAGGAGCAAATGAGATGATGGATGGTACCAGTGAGTCCCAGTGTGATTTGGTGTCCAACACAAGGCTCCCTGCACATCAGGTGTTTAGCCAATGTCTGTTGTATTGAATTGAACCCCACACTTCACCACCGGTGCTGCAGCCCACACATGGCCATGTATAGTCTTGTATTGTTCTCGGATTGCTTCATGCTATTCCTGTCATCACTCTTCTAAGGCTCTGGGAGTAGGAATCATGTCTCCAAAAGGCATCATGGTTCAAGAGAATGAGCATTGACTCCCAAGTCAGAAAAGATTGTCTGATTTCCAGGGATGGCTCCAACACTAAGGTTATTTCTTGAGTCTTGGTAAAAATGTCCTCTCAAAATCTCAAAATCCATTCCTCAGTTCCACTCCAAACTACAGTCCTTCACGAAGTCACGAAGTCTGGGATGGCTTCAGATCACCCTCTGATGTTCCCACACATATTGTTGTTATTCGGTTGTATCTGACTCTTGGGGGTTTGCCATTTACATTTCCATCTCATTTTACAGATGAGGAAAGTGAGGCAAACACGGTTATGTGACTTGCCCAGAGTCACACAGCCAATAAGTATCTGAGGCTGGATTTGAACTCAGGTCTTCCTGACTGCAAGCTCAATGCTCTAACCACTGCACCACCCAGCTGCCCCGCTCCCACCTCTTCCTTCCCTCAAAGGGCCTGGCATTGATACTTCATTGTGAGATCATGGGAAGAATTACAGTGGCAGGGACTCCAGGGGTCTTATAAAGACTCATAACCTTGATCCACAAGGTTTTTGAGGAATCAATATAGTTTACATTTTAGGGGGCACATCAACATATCAAACCAATCTTGAAGGCACCATTGACCCAAGGGACCTCATTCTTTTGTTTGGAGAGAGTAGGAAAGAATCATGATGATGAGAATCAAGTATGGTGGTTTCTCTGCTATATATGAATATGTATGCAAGTTTAAATATATATGAGATATGCATGAACATATATGTGCACCTGCATATATGGGTCTTGTATGTGTGCACTGTATACCTAAAATCCATGTATTTATATGTAAATATGGGTATGATGAGTTTGTTTACCTATGCATTTACAATATGTATATAAATATCCTTTTTGAACCTATCCAGGCCTGGCTGATCTTTGGTAGAAGACCATGGGAGGATTTGAGGTAGCCTAGTTAATGTGAAAAAGGCCCCCATATCATCTACCCTATACCATGCTATAGTGTCCTAAGTGCCCTCATCTAGGAGCACTGAAGATTGTCTACTCAGCCCAGGGTGACCACAGCCATCCCTCTACATCATCCATGTTCCTCCATCCTGTTGCCTAGTCACTATCAGTCATCTTGGAGATGTGCCTGTAGGCATTCCAAGTGGTCCTTGCATGGCTACACCATTGTCCACCTGATCACAGTCCCCCTTCTTCTCACCCTGATAGTGGATCCTGAAGCCACCACCTCGAGGAGTCCGGGGGCTCCGGAAGTGCAGAAGCAGCCTATTAGTTGGGCTCCGAAGGACTTGGCCTTCCCCTAGTAAGGAGGCATTGGCCAGGAGCTGGGGTGCTGGGGTTGGTGCACCACCCACAGCCAACACAAGCAGTCCCTCTTCTCGGGACAGGTTGAGAGACTGCACCTGGAAGATTAAGCAACAGACCAGGCTAGAAGGAGGATAAGGGATAGACAGAAGTACTTGATCCTGCCTAGCCCTATCCCCTCCTATCCATTTCCCCCTTCTGTAGTGGTCTGTGCTTTTTCAAACATTAATAGAATTATGTAATATTAAAACTGGAAGGAACCTTGGGAACATAGTATTAAGAGAACTGGACTTAAATGCAGAAGACCCATGTTGGAGTCTTAGATTCCCCACTCAGTTATCTTAATCAGTGTGAGAAGGGCTCTCATATCTATCATTTACCCAACATCCTGTCATGGTGCCCCAAGTACCCTCATCTGAGAGGTCTGTGATAGCAAGCAAGACACTGAACCTCTCTGTTTATTAATTTGTACAATTTTGGGTTGTTGTGAGAAAAGCATTTTGTAAACTGTAAAGTGCCATATATACATGAATTACTATCATTATCAAGTCCAGACCTCACATTTTAGAGATGAGAACATTAACAACTGGAGAAGTCAAGTGATTTTCCTAAGGTCGCACAGCTAGATAATAGCAGAACCAAGACAAAAACTCAGGTTAGCATGATGTAGTAGAAAGTACTCTGAAGTGAGAGTAAGACCTGGGTTCTGGTCTCAGTTCTACTATTTATCAATAACATGACTCTGGACAAGTCACTTTCTTTTTCTGGACGTCAGGGTCTTCATTTGAATAGTGAAAAAGTTGGAGTAGATGGTATCTAGGGTTTACTTGCTCTGATATCTCCCAATGTACACTCCTAGGACAGTGCTCTTTCAACCCCTTCTCTACCACTACCACCCTTCCAGGAAAAGGGAAGAAGAAGGAACTCTGAAATTCCCAGAGGTCAGAATAAGGTCCTAAGTACCTGAATTTCAATGCCATATCCAGGATAGACAGAGATGCTGTAAGTGCAGTCAAGGGGTCCTAGAGTGGGAGCAGCTGAACGCCCAAACTCTGGTGATTCCACATAACCTTCACCCTCTGAGACGTTGTTGTTACATAAAACTAAGAAAAAACATGGGGTCATGGACTTCCCATGACATTTCAGGAGTCTTCATTTCCAATCCTTCCATACTCATGCCTTCTAATCAATTTTACGGTTCTATCCTTAAATACCATACATTCTCATCTCTCAGAATCTCATTCCCATGTCTATATACAGCACTACTCATCCATTTGTATCCAGCATCCTCCTCTCCCCATTGGTGTATTACCTGGACTTGTCACTGTGGTGACTGTGGTTGTGGTAATGAGGGTGGTTGTGGTCTCTTCCTCTCCTCCCTCAGACCCAAGCGGTGGGCCTGGAGAGGCAGGACCTGGTGGGGGTGGGGCTGTGGTTCCAGGAGGTGGGGTCAGTAGCTCAGGTGCAGTAGGCCCAGCCTCTCTTGCTCCCTTGGGAGTCACAGCTGTTGTCAGGGGTCCTGTCCCTGGTTCTGTGACCCAAGGTGGGGAGGGTGGGGCAAGAGTCTGGTCTTCTGTATCAGCAGCTGGTGTGGGGACCAGAAGGGATCCTGAGACAGCAGGTGGAGAGAAGGAAAATCTGAAGTAAGAATTCTGAGGCCAAGTAGCCTTTTGGACAGAAAGGGTTGTTGCAGGTGATGGGCTACAGAACAAAAGGAGTTGGCCCTCCATCCTTACCCAAAGCCCTCCTGCACTGAGCCTAGGTTCTCCCAAAGGATCCCCACAGAAGGATCCAGGTCAAGGCTCAAGCTCACCACGATGACACGACCCACAAACAAGTCCTATTTCTAGCCCCTCCCTCCACAATAGACCCTGAAATAAAGCCTAGATTGTACTTACATTTCAAATTCTTCTATCCCATGACCCTATCGATCTTCCACATTATGCCTTTAAGCCCCACCCCCACCCCATGCATCTCCAAATATTTATGTCTACCAACTTCCCCTTTGAGTATTTTCTCTCTTTGCCTTCCTCCCTATCTCTGAATTTTTTTGCCCTTATGCCTTGGCCTCTCTGAATCTTACCAGGGATGTCCCCCATCTCTGGCCCCCTCCTTAGTAGGGCTCCATGAAGCAGCTCAGCCAGTGCAGCTGGTGAAATAGTTGGAGACTCACTGCTTCCTCCAGTGAGGGTCTCCTCCTCCTTTAGGGGCACACCTAGGAGGAAATGTCCCATGAGTCTGAGAGGGTTGATTACCCCTTCTTTCTCTAACATTCGTGCTTCTCCTGTATCGTTTCTCTTAATATGCTCATAACCCTCTCGATTCTCATTCAATCACTACTAGCTCAAGTCATAACCACAATCTCTGGTTCTGGTTCTTTCTCCTCTGGATTAGGGAGTAGAACTTGGGGTAGAGGGCCAAGATACTTGGAAACAGGCAATTAATTAAATTAAATGACATTTCTTGTCATTCTGTTTCCTCAGCTATTTAGATATAGGCAAAAGAAATGAATGCCCTCCATGTACTTCAGACAGTACATGGACAGCTCCTGAATGGTAGCTTAAGATACTGATTCCATTCTCATCTCACTGGCTTTGACAGAATCAAACTCTCTCTCAGGTGCCTATGTTGGTGTCTGCTAGTGACTCTGGGCATCTGTGTCCCTTTTGCCCATAGCTCTGAGTATCTGTCTCTGTAGTGCCTGCTATTCTCTCTGTCTCTCTGTCTCTGTCTTTCTCTCTCTGTCTCTGTTTCTCTCTCTCTCTGTTATCTATTAGCTCTCTGTTGGTTTCTGCCTCTCTTTAGTACCTACCAACTCTCCAGGTCTCTCTGTACCATCTGCTGTTTTGTAAGGAGTTCCCCCCCAACTTTATCTCAATTTCCGTAGTCCCTCTATCCTCTAATTCTCTGTGGCATCCATAACCTCTTTTTGGGTCTCTGTCTCTATTTCTCTATGTAGTACCTACTATCTCTCTCCACAAATATACTGCTTACTAGTTATCCCCAGGTCTCTGTTTTTCTAGATCTCTGGGCCTCTCTTTTTAGGTAATCAGAAGCCATATGTGTCCATGTGCCTGTGTGTAGGTCTGTGTGGGTAACTGTTTTGCTATGGATCTGTCCTTCCTTAGATGTCCATCTGTCTTTAGCCATATGTCAAAGATTATGTATGTAGATATCCTGCTTATATACCCTTTTCTCTCCTCTTTAAGTATCTCACCTGCCTCTCTGCTTCAGATCCTTGTCTTTTAGCACGGTAGGAACCATCTCCCCCCCCCCCCACTTTCTATTTCCTGAATTTAAGCCCTACCCATCCCCCTTTCCTTTCATTCTTCCTCTCATCCAACAGCCCCAGAGACTGGACTTGGGGGAACTCTGCCAGTGGTAAAATTCTAGATCCCATCCCTCTCCCCTTTCCCCACTGCAGCGCCCCTCCCCCTTCCTCTACCAGCTCTGAGGAAACGGAAGGCCAGACGTGCAGAGAATGGGGGCTATAGGAGGAGGCAGCATCCCCAAGGCTTCTCTGTGCAGCACACACTGAGTGCCCTGCCCCCTTCACATTTGGGGTTACAATTCCCTCATCTCTTTCATGCAATCCCATATTTCCTTACCGCAAGTCCAGGGGCAGCTGAAGAGCAGCAGCAGTAGCGGTGGGGGCAGGAGGCCGGCTCCGGGGGTCCCCATGGTACCCTGATCCCCAAATCCCTCTCCCGCACCCCAATTCCTCTCCTTTCAGGGGCTGAGGAGCTGGTCTTCTTTACTCAGCTTCTTGCCTATTCTGCTCCCATCTACTACTGCTTCCTTTTAAGGAAGAAAATCCAGTGCTCGACAAGAGGCGAAAGGCTGAGGTGGGTGTGTGTGTGTGTGTGTGTGTGTGTGTGTGTGTGTGTGTGTGTGTGAAGAATATACGGGGAAAACTGAGACCCGAAGATTCCTGGCTTTCTTGTTTGCTTGAATGCCCGGGTCTTCTCTCTTTTCCGGACACCTCTGTCCTCTCTGTTCCTGTGGATGGGGGGTGGGGGCAGAGGAAAAGGGGGCGCGGCTGCGGCTGCAGGGGGTGGGGCGCAGTGGGGGAGTGCTAAGTCAGACCAGGCTCTCTGAGAGATCCGGGGACGCCTGGGTTCCACTCTTCCCCTGATGCTTGTTTTCTGCCTCGCTTTGATCCCAGGTTGTTGGTGTACAGGGTAGGGATCGGAATTGCAGCTTGGGGTGGGAAGAGGAAAGAATGAAGGGTCGAGAGGGGTATCTAAAGGGCTCTAGGAGGGTCTTACAGGAAAAGAGGAAAAGAGGGTCTTGGGGTCCTGGGGGAGGGAGATGCCGGGGGGCAGCTCCAGAGCTGAGGCTGCGGGAGGAAGAAGCTGAGAAAGGTGTCGGAGCCCACGTCAGATCCTGGGGCCGGGCGAGGGGAGGGGCCTGGTGCGTGGGTATATGGGGGGGGGGGGGCAAGCCGGCGTGGGACGGAGACCAGAGGAGGGAGGGGGCCCTGTATGAAGGCGAGCACCGAGTTGTGTTTTTCATTCCCCCACCCCACATCCCCACTCCCTGATACACTGGTGAGAGAAAAAGGAAAGCTTCAATCCGGTCAGATCTCTAATTAATACCCCCAGCCCTCCGAGTCACCCTCCCAGTACATCTGGAATTTTAATCGCCTTCTTCGCAGTTCTGGAAGCCGCAACGCAGCTGCATTTCCTTCTGCCTGTTCCCCAAGCCACCCCCGACTTTACACCCGGATTTACATCCCTCCTCCCTTTCCCCAACCATCTTCGGTGAATATACCTCCCACCACAGCCCTGCATCATCGTGAAATTGCTCTCTGCTCTACCCGCCCCCGCCCCCAAGAGTACTACACTGGCTTCCAAACAGGGTGTAGGAGGTGGGGGAGGGGTCTTCTCACCCTCTGTCTATAAAATACCTCGCTCCCGGCTCCTAAGGTCTAATGTCTAAAATGTCCCTTCTCGATTTTCTCAGAGAATTCTTTCCCCATGATCCTTTTCTAACTAGATTCAGTCTGAGGCGTGTCTTGTCCCACGCTCTTACAGCTCTGCCCTTGCCCACCCTCTTCTCTGCCTTCAAGGATTGGCCCCGCGGTTTCACTGCACACTTCCCGAGGTGGGTTTTTAACGCCTGATGGGGTGCGGGCCTCTTTCAGCACCACCGACCCAAGGACAGCGCTCTGCCTCAGCCCCGCCCCTCGGCTCCAGACCCAGGGGCTCCCCGGCTTTCCAAGCTGATTGGCTGTGGCAGCCTCCACCTTCGCCTCTCGCCCGCAATCACTGGTGCTCAGGTGACCGTCCTGCGGGAAGCGGGGAGGGAGAGGAGTCACCTAGAGACAGACAGGCAGAGGTGGCACGACCCCTCGGTGCTGACTTGATTACCTCCCGCTGCTTGGCACCGCCGCCCTCGCCCCACCAATCTGTGGGTCTCTCCACTACTCCCTGCCTACTGGCTCCATGCCCCGCCCCTCCCTCCCCCTTTTCGCATTGCGGGCGGACCGGACTCCGACGCAGTCACCCCAGAGCCCAACTGACACCTTGCCAAGGAGGGGAGTCCAGCTCTGCCAGAGTCTTGCTTTCCAAACCTTCAGGGGTCGCCCCTTCCCTGCCCCCAGTCTCGGATACCAAAAGCTCCCCCTCCCCTCCCTTGCCTTGCCCACTTCCCTCTGCTCTTTCTCTTCTTGATGCAAGAGTATCTCTGAGATGCGGCTGACTCTGGAGTGGGCCTGAAGTGATGGGTGCGGGGGTGGGAAGGGGGGGAGAAGGTGACGTCAGGGTGAATGGGAAAGGAGGGGGAGAGAGGAGAGGATAAGAGAGAGAAAGGATAGAGCGGAGAAAAGGGGAGGGGAAAAGGCTGGAGAGAAGACAAGGTGGGGAGGGACAGAAGAGAGGGAAGGAAGGAGAGGGTTGTGGAGGAAAGGCGGTAGCTGCTGCAGAGGATTAGGATCCATCTCAGGATCTGAGGGCTGCATGATGAGGTGGGACAGGAACTGCTGATGGAGGAAGACAAATTGAGAAGTGGAAGCAGAATTGTGGAGGCAGAAGCTCCAGATAAAGGGAGCCAAGAAGAAGTAATGGGGAATGAGGAAGACAGCATGGAGTAAGACCCGAGGAGGGTGAAACTGAGGTTGCCAGAGGAGAAAGCTGGTAGGGCAGGGTGAGGAGGGAAACAGATTTAGGGAATGCCTGGGGCCTTTGACTAGACTCCCCATCCCATTCCACCATGCCCCCTTGGCCCCTACCCCTGGCCTGTCCAGCCCTCACTCTGATCCTTGGGGCCCTTACTTCCCTTTTCCTCTGGTACTGTTATCGACTGGGCTCCCAGGACACCCCAATCCCCGGGGCAGGAGGTGTTATCAGAGGGGGTATTGCAGTTGGTAGAGGTTCTGAGGCTGGAGGTCAAGGCTCAGGAGTCACCAGGGAGCCTGGTCAAGGGCCTGGGGCAGAAGGCCTTGTGAGTCGGAGGCTTCGGGCCTATGCCCAGCGTTACTCTTGGGCTGGGATGGGGCGGGTGAGGCGGGCAGTTCAAGGCAACAGCAGCCTTGGTGGAGGGCCAGGGATCCAACGCCCAGCTCTGCTCTTTTTGCCGGACCTTCCCTCTGCTCCATTTGTGCCCCGGGATGCTCAGCGACACGATGTGGAGCTCCTAGAGAGTAGTTTTCCTGCCATTCTTCGGGACTTTGGAACTGTAAGCTGGGACTTCTCAGGGACATCTTCTCCACCTCGGGGATGGTCTCCTCCTTTGGCCCCTGGGTGCCATCAATTCCTACTCTACAGGGCTGGTCGGTGCCAGCCAAATAACTGCCGACGCTGCCCGGGGACATATCGGGCCCTTAGAGGGCTGAGAAGCTTTGTGAGTGCCAATTCTTTTGGCAATGCTGGCTTTTCTGTTCTTCTGCCTGGAGCCAGACTTGAGGGGCGCTGTGGACCCACCAATGCTCGTGTTCGTTGTCACTTAGGTAAATAGTGGATCAAGGATATTCAGGTTTAACCTGAGGTAAAATGAAAGATTATGGGTCTACTTGGGGAAACTGATGGGAATGTCTGAATGGTGTGGAAGGGGACTCCTCTGACCTTTACTTGGGCCTTCTCCAACAGGCCTGAAGATTCCCCCTGGCTGTGAGTTAGTCGTTGGGGGCGAGCCCCAGTGCTGGTCTGAGGGACACTGCCTACTTGTGGATGATTCTTTCCTGCACACTGCAGCTCACAATGGTAACCAGGACACCAGAGCTCTGCAAAGAAGGGATTTGGGAGTCTAGAGGAGTGATTGTTCAGTACTGGAACTTAAGAACAAAACTGGTTTCAATCCTCTGCTTCCTTTTTGTCTCCAGGTTCTGAAGAAGATGGCCCTCGTGTGGTCTTCATTGTTGACCTTTGGCATCCCAACGTAGCTGGGGCTGAGAGACAAGCTCTTGATTTTGTCTTTGCACCTGACTCATGAAGGAAAATTTCATGTCCCAATACCCTCACCAGAGAGGGCCCCAATCTCCTACTCATAAACCAGACACGTTGAATTAGGCAGCTTGGTGTGACATGGTTTCTCTTCCGGTGCTACTATGGGTGTCATGGATGGGACATACAGATGTGAGGAGTTGGCATATCCAAGAACTGAAATACAAATTTACAATACTCTTTAAATCCTGGCAGCATCCTTTCACAACACACCAGACACAAAACTGGTTGAGGTTGGGTAGTTTCAGATGCAGTATAATGTAATGCAAAGAACACTACACATGAAGGGTAGTTTCTAGGCTTGCTTCTTCTGCCACTAAACTTTGGCTGTTGGGCAAATCATTTTACCTCCTGGGATTCAGCTTATGTCTCTGAAATGACAGGGTTGAACTAGATGACCTAAGTTCCTTTCAGCTCTACAAATAAGTGAAGCTAACTTACCCTGCATAGAACTTGCCTCACCTTCTCTCACTCTCATCCATATCCAACAAAACAAACCACACTCTGTCAAAGGTAAAATCTCTCATCCAGGAACCAAGTCTACCCTTGCAATTCAACTTTATTTCAATAATTTAATAGAAAATTAAAATAAATAATAAGAAACAAGTAGCTGGGGAGGCCAGGCTGGGAAGGCCACAGGCCACTTCAGTACCAATTTAAGGGACAAGGGCTGGGGACAGGATTGTAGGTGAAATGGCTGTAAAATGTACATGGGAAAAGGAACAGGCTTGGAATGTAGCAGATGAGAAGCAGTAGAGAAAAACTTTGGCACATAATATATACTAAGACAAAGTGAAAACATGGGTAGAACCAAAAATCTGAAACATGCACCTTTGATGGATGCAAAGATAGGGGAATTTAAGAACTGGAGGTAGGGAAAAGGTAGAGTGAGACAACATCGCATCCAAGCAGTTTGAAGGAGGTGAAGATAACAAATGTGACATTCTGGGAAGCATTTAGTATGTACCTTGGAATGTACCATGTTGTTGATGGGCTTGGAGGAATAAGGAAGATAAAAGGGGCTAAATGTACTGTACCATAAATCTGAAATACTGAGTGGAGAGGAAACCCACGACTTGACCAGCAAAGCCGGGGCAGAAGTCATGGGAAGGGCGAGAATGGAAGTGTTAAGGTGGTGGTAACAATAAGAGGAGAGAACAAATTCAAGGGCAGGATGGGTGAAAGGTCAGTCCTTGAAGACAGCCTGCTGGCCGTGGGGTCGCTCATCATGAGTAATATGTCTCCTAACATGAATCCTTCGGACTCGATGCTCTCGTCCATCTTCATCTTCTCCCCGCCCAGCACCCCCTCCTCCAGCAGCACCCCCAGTGGCCTCGAGGAGAGCAGGATCAGGCCCCCGGGGTGTCTCATAGATCAGAATGTTCAATGTTTCTTCAAAGATCCTTGCCTCTGGGAATTCTACCTGTGAGGGGGTAGATGCCAAGGTTGGCAATATTTTGTCCATCTCTCAGCAGTTTTGGTCTCATCAAAAGCAGGGGAGGAAGGGGTGGGGAAAAGGAAAGGAGGAAGGAGAAAGATTGAGAGAAGAGGAAGGAAGAAGGGAAGAATAGAAAGAGGGAAAGATGGAGGGGCACAGGGAGGGAGGGGAGAGAGAGGAAGGGAGGAAGAGAGGAAGAAAAAGAGTGGGGGGGAGGGAGGGAGAAAAAGAGAGGGGGAGGAGGAAGGGGGAGGGAGGGAGAGACAGACAGACACACACACACAGACACAGATACACACACACACACACCCAGACACAGATACATACACACCCCTCCACCCCTAAAGCCGCCTTGTTTTCAATCAACAGTCTCCCCCTTCCCAAGCACACACGGACCTGTTACTTTGCTTCCTCTCCCACCCTCCAACCCCAGGCTCAGTCCTGACCTTCGTTTGCTTCTTCTCGGTGGCATACACAATGGAGGTACAGCACACTTCGGCAATCTTTCGGCCCTGGCCATAAAAAGACCAGCAGCAGATCTCATCACCCAGTACATCTTTGAGAAAGAGCAGCCGCCCATGGAAGCGCAATGCCAGCTTGTCGAACAGCTCAATGTTTTTTAGTAGGTTGTCGTCCGACGTGCTGGGGGATTGGAGAGGTGGGTAGCAAAAGGCAGTGAGATTTCAGCACCCAAACCAACTGACTTTAGCTCATCAAACCCAAATTAGACTTCTGGGTATTGGGAGTGGAGATAGAAAGGAGACAGGAATTTGGGGAATAAGGTAATGGCCTGTTAAGGAAGGGAACAGGGTTGCAAACTGAAGGGCTGGGTCAATCCAGGGCTCTTCCTCACCTGGTGTAGGAATATTTGTTGTTACTTCGATTGTGCAGCAGCTTCACCACTGGCTGAGGGGGAAAAACAAAAGGACAGAAGGAGAAAAGGGTGAGGCCGAGTTCAGAAATGCCAACCCTTCCCAAGTTGCTGGTATCTCACCTTAGAGGTGCTAGCCAGAAGCTGCTGCTCTTCCCGTGGAGATGTCACCATAGGGATAAGGCAGAGTGGGGAAAGGCTCTCACTCTTTTGCTGGAGAAAGAGAGAGATTAGTAATCACTTGACAGGGGAGAGGAGGTGGGAAAATGGTTAGAATAACTGGGGCTTGAGAATCAAGTATGAAACCCAGTCACCTCTACTTCTCTTTGACCTGTCACTCAGGGCTAGAATTCTTTTCAGAGCCTCACAACTATCAGGAAACACAACAGTGGAGAAGGGGAAGATAAATCAGAGCATGTGATGCAATAGAAAGGACACTGGGATATAATCCTGGATCTGCCACCTGCTGTTGTATGAACTAGTGCAAGTGACTTTCCCTACCTCTCGGTATACTTCCTTATCCATGAAAGAAGGAAAATTAGGAGTGTGACTACTGCGCAGTGTTATTTTGTATTTCACACAAACTATTGAACATGCTATAAAAATGCAGACTATCTCAAACTTAATGCATTTTAAGTGTTCTTAAAACAGCACTAAGACACCTTGTACATTATTACAGAATGAGCAATATGACATGCTGGAAAAGACAAGATACTGGGAGTTAGGAGACCAGAGCTTATGTTCTGGCTCTGACAGCAGATGTGTGATAAAGGGCACTTTTCTGAGCCTCAGTTTACTCAACTCTTACACCACTTATTTCACAAGTTTATTTGGGGGATGGGGAGGTGGAAATGCTCTGTAACCCTTCAAAGTATTATATAAAAGTAAATTATTCTAGCCAGAACTGGAAGGGACATTAGAACTAGTTTCATTTGTTCATTTTGCAAGAAATTGAGCTCCAGAGAGGTTAAAAAGCTAGCTAGTGTAGACATGGAGCCAGGATGGGAACAGAGTGTTCCCAAAAGAGGAACCCACAAGCCCCTGGCCTCCCTTGTTCACATATCACTCCCAGCAGCTAATTTTCTCATGTCAATTCTATCCATCCTATCTTGGTTACTACTTCAGATAACAGGAGATAGGAAGCAAATGAGGATGGAACACTGTGGGAAGGAACAGGCTAGAGACAAAAGAGTTTCCTTTTGGGTCCCTGAAGGGGTCAGCAAAGAGATATAGGGAAAAAGGTAGAAGGGCATGTGGTGTGGTCTCACCTGTAGAGCCAACTGGCAATCCTCAGCTAGCCCCTGAACCAAGTAGTATCGTGCTTCACCCAACAGCTCACCCAGCTCCCGAGAGCCCTCTGGAAGAGGCACTGACCCATCCCGAAGGTAGTTCAGGATTGTCCCAAAATGACGACCACTCCTGTCAATCAGCACCCAACCTAGGAAAGGGAAGAGGACGAGAGGATAAGGGAGAAATTTTTCCTGTGACTTTTAATCATTTCTATGCCTAACAAATATAAACCCTTTTCCCAAAATAACTGCTCTTTTTCTAGAGGACATTTATCATCGTCCTAAGTGTAGACCATTAATACCTGAAGAAAAAACTTGATGATTTTTTTGTTGACAATAACGATTCTTCCAAACTATCATCAGCTCCACAGATCTCACTTTTTGATGGAGGCTGGCATCTAACCCAAAAGGTTACGTTACTCAGGGGATACCCATTCCCTGTCCCTTACCAGAAGTAAAGCAATCACCAAGCTAAGAACAAATTCTTTCTACTTCGGCAAGACTTGGTGTCTACAAACTCCCCAGGTCTTAACGTTTCTTCAGTGTGTATCCTCCCCTTTCTCCTCTGGTGGGATCAGGTGCACAGCAAAGCCTACCACCCCCACCTCCATCTCCTGGGCTTCTACAGGACAAAGGCATAATCCTGTCCCCTGGCAGCATATGGAACAGCTGCTTGTATTCTTCATTCAATCCTAATTTTCTCCTCCCCCAGCAGCAGGGCTGTGGCGCTGCTATTACTCCCCCCTCCACCCCTAACACAGACATCTACTGGCAGCTGTCTTCCCTTCCACTCTTGCTGTGTAGGGTTCATCCCTGCCTCTTGAGACCCTGAGCAGGTTGGGACCTCCAGGTAGAGGACACTGTCCTAAGTGCATACCAGTAACACTGGAAGAAAAGCCCGGGTGATTTTTGGCTACGGATGATTCCTCCTTACTACAAGCAGCAGGTGCTGACAGAGGTCCCCGGCAAACACTGAGTACCCTTCCCGGGCTTCACTTCTGGCCGCGTGGAGCCCAGCCCGCCGCCATCCCCACCCATCTACCCAGTAGGTTTCTAGAGAAAGAACCCTTGGAGGTCATCTAGCCTAGCACCGTAGGGCTGAGGGCTGAGGCGGCGAGCGCCCGCCAGGGGCCGGGCTAGGAGGCGCAGTCCAAGCGGGCACCAGCTCGGGCTACCTTCGGAGTCCGTGAGCACCTCCATGCGGCCGCTGAACATGGCTTTGAGCATGGTGTCCTGCTTGGTCAGGGTCTGCAGCGTGGTGTAGTGCAGCGAGCCCCCCACGTTCAGCTTCACGTACTTGCTGCTCGGGCTCAGCGGCTTGAGGTCGTAGGCGGCGCCCCCGCCCGCGGCCCCGGGGGTGGGAGGCGGGGGCGGCGGCGGCCCCGGGGGCTCGGGACCCCCCGGGGAGGGGGCGGCCGGGGAGCCCGCGCCCGTGGCCTCGGCCGACATTCCGGCCGCTCCCGCCCGAGGCGGCGGCGGCGGCGGCGGCGGCGGCGGCGGGAGCAAAAGCACCCCCGCCCAGGCCACCCCCCGCCCCCGACCCCAGTCCCAGCCGCAGCCTCCGACCCCGGCCCTCGGTCCCCGCCCTCTCCGCGAGCCCTTCAGCTCCCCACCCCGCCTCCCCCCTCCCCCTCCCTCCCGCCCACCCCGCGGTCCCCCCGCCCCAACTCGGCACTACTCGGCCCCCGGGCCCCTCCGCCGCCCCATCTCGGCAGCGCCGCCCGGAAGTTAGGCGCTGACCCGATCCACGCAAACGCACTGCGACTGGCCTAGGAGGGGAGGAGGAGGAGGAGGAGGGAGAGAGACAGGCATGCGCACTGGCGGCCGGAGCGGGTCGGCTCTCGAGCGCCCCCTGCCGAGGGCCCTGGGAGGAGGAGGTCGCGCTAGGGCACGCGGGGAGCGTGGGGGAGGGGCTGCAGGCTGCAGGCTGCCTCCGCGTTCGCTGGCAAATTAAGGTCGCGAAGCCCTGCTGGAAACACAGCAAAGCAAAGAACTGCGAAAACCTCATTGGAGCCCCGGCTAAAAGAAATGCAAGCATATTTCTTAGCGTGTATTCAAATAAAAACGTATTACATTTTATAACAGCAAATTATCTCAAACATAAGGTAGTAAACGGAGATGCTTGTTTATTGATTAAAATATTTTTTAATTTTTTAAAATAATTGAATTTTTAAGTACTTAGGACTTTTTAAATAAGCATAATTATATTCCCCATGGGAGGGTAGGCTTGTTTTGGGTGCAATTTCCCAAAACTAGATTTTGAGATAATGCCTAGCTACTATGTATTAATCAAGTTGGCAACTTTGTTGTTAAAACAGACATATCAGAAAAGCCTCTCCTAAGAATAAGAGGTGATCTCCCTTTCACCTCCCTGAGATGGCAAAAGCTTGGATGTAGGTTATACCTGTGCAGTGCTTCACAACATATTTCCATGTTAGTCATATTGTAAAAGAAAACACAGACACCCCCCCAAAAAAAACCAAGAAAAATAAAGAATTTTTGAAAATATGTGAAGAACCAGCAATTTTAAAAAAAATGTGTCCTTTCGTCTGATACACAGAGTGGTCATATTCACTCAGAGCTTTCAGCTTCAAACATTTATGGAAGTTGTACTCCAAAGCGTACAATGACTTTAGCTGCTTCTTCCTGCCTCCCCTGAGAGAGTTGTTGCCCCATAATTTGGAAAACTGCAGTAAGGGAAGACTGTAGCTTTGTCCTTTATGAGTGAATCCCACTCACAACTTCCTTAGCCACAGTTAATAATTGTTTATAAATTATATGCATTTCTATACGGCAGTCCTTCAACTGAGATAAAGGTGATCCACAAAGATTTGGAGGGGGATAGAGGTAAGGCTTGGAGAGAATGAAAGGATTTGGGGGGGTGTTGGTGTAGAGGAGGGTGTTTTTTTTTAAACACACTAAATAATCTTCATACACTCAGAAGAACACAGAACACAAAAGGATTCTGTATGAAATGGTGAATTTATTTCATATCAACTACTTTTTTTAAAAGTATGTAGTATGTTTTACACAAAACTATTCTGCTTTTCTGGCCTTCCTTCTGAACTTCCTTCCATACTCCGCATTTTCTAAATAATATTTCAATTGCCTTTGAGGGGGACACTATTATTAATCTACCTTCTACTCTAAAGCCCATTCATAAAAAATAAAAGAAAGAATACAAATTAGCATAACTCAGCAAAATTAATTCACTCAAGTTATCATGTCCAAGTAATTTATGTCTCTTTCTGCACCTTGTATCCATCACTTCTCCATCAGAAAATGGGTTAACATATTTCTTCATAGGTCATCTGAAGCCATTGTGTTGATCAGAGTTCTTTCCACATTGTTGTTCTTTATCATGTTACTGTCTTCTTATAAACTGTTCTCATGGTTCTTCTCACTTCAGTCTGCATCAGTTTATTTTACCCAGAATTCTCTGAATCATCTCTTTCATAATTTCTTATGGTGCAATAACATTTTATTACATTTATATGCCACAATTTGTTTATTATCCAAGAGCCTAAGGCACTCCCTCAGATTTTCATTCTTTTCTTTTTCTTCTCCCTCCCTCTCTTTCAAGATTCAGAAATATGGTTTACTTGCCTCTGGTATTATACTTTCTCTTAACTCCCTTTCCCCATCCCTACGTGTTTCTCTATTAAGTTTGGTATTCCTACACCAAACTCTTGGTATGCATGTACACGTTCAATCCTTTGTCCAGTTGAGATAAAAGTTCACCAGATGCCCATCTCCCTACCCATTATTCTATGTTTGTATTGGAGTACTGTATATTCCATGTTCTTCTAATGCACCCCAAAGAAAAGAAATAGCAAATTCTACCTCATTTTTCCTCCTTCCTACACTGGTGTATTCCTCATTCCTCACTCTCTTTTCTTTCTCCTTCAAAACCTCAGGACAGAAACAATTCATCCCCAGGTCCTCTTTTTTCTTAACTCCCTTAATTTCCTTTGAAAAAATCTAAGGTTCTGAAAAGAAACTAATGTCTTTTCCAGTTAAAATATTAACACTATATCATCATACAGCCCCTTCTAATTGCACAAGTACATTTACCTTTCTAGGTTCTTCTTGAGGGGTGGGTTACCTAAAGCCTCGAGGCTACATGAGGCTTTCGAGGTTCTTGGGCACAGCCTTTTGACTGAGTCCAAGTTTTATAGAAAATATCCTTTTATTACAGGGATTTGTTGTGTGAAGTTTGGATTCAGTCAAAGGGCCACAGCTGAGGACCTAGAGGGTCACATGTGGAGTCAAGGCTGCAGATTCCTCACCCCTGAGTCTTGACCCATATTTGCAGTTTAAAATTCCTGCTCAGCTCTGATCTTTTCATCAGAAATGCTTCTGAGTCCTCAGATCCATGAGAAGTTCATTTTTCCCCCTGCTCAGCTTCACTAAGTAAGTTATTCTTGGTTGTAAGGATACATGTCAACTTTGCCTTTTATCGTTCTTACCCAAGGGGAAATTCTCCAAAGTTTCTTTTTTGGCAAACTAGAAATCAGGGATATGCTGGAGATACTGGCTCTCTGTATATGTCAACTCCTTCCCGAAGTCTTTTGCTCCCTCCAGGAGCCTCTTCCAGAAGAGACCACTGGATCAGTGTGTGTCCTCTCTCAGAGATGGAAGTCAAATGAACTCACTTCTCCTAAGCTCAGGTTTGAATCTCGTGTCTCATATGCAAAGCAATTCAGAGAAAAATTCTACCCAGCAATAGGGAAATTAAAATCCCAAGAGGTTAAGTGACCTATCCAAGATCAAGGTCACATAGTTCTCAAATTCCTAGTCCAGTACTCTTACATTCTGTATCAATTTATTCAATAAAACTCCCACTGAGCATTTGCTATATGCATAACTCTTGTCTAAAGCACTATGGGGAAACACTTCTATTAAGTTCCGTGAAGGCACACCTTAGTCAATCTTCATATCTCCCCAAGAGCTTAGCACTGTGCTATACAAACAGAAAGCACTTAAAGTAAGATGAACAATCTTGAGAAACAGTGTGGTATAATAGAGTGCTGGATGTTGGTCCAAATCCCCACTCCTAAATTTCCTGGTTGTGTGACCTTTGACAAGTAATTTAACTTCTCTGAACCTCAGTTTCCTCATCTATACATTAGTGCCTACATTTACAGTCTGCCATTTACTTAACAAGATGGGGATAACGTATGATGCATATACTTTAAAGTATTAGCTAGATGTCACCTATGATGAATGAATGTATGAAAAACTCAATCCCTCCTCTCATGAAGCTTGAAAGTCAGGTAGTAAGCTTTAAAACACATACCTGAATTATAGTAGAAGACACAATGTGTAAGTGCTAGAAAAAACGGTACAAGCAATTTTATATCTATAACTGGGGAGAAAGAGGGACCCAAAGAAGACAGCATGATGCTTAAGCCAGCACGCTCAATTTGGAGTTAGAGGATCTGAGTTCAAATTCTCACTCTGTTACTAAATACCTTTGTGGAATGTGAAAATTATTTAGCCACACTGAGCCTCAGTTTCCTTAACCATAAAATGAGGAAAATTGAGCTAGATGACCTTGAAGATCCCTTCCATTTCTAAATCCATATTCCTATAACAAAAAAAAAATTCATGGAAGTTTCCATATCTTTCCATAATTGTCGTTCCTTAAGCTGAGCTTCAGGGTAGAATGCATCATTAAAACCTATAGCTTTCTTCTAAGGCTTAGCTCAGGTACTACCTCACCAAAAAAGTCTTCTGTGATCACATCAGCTGTTGTGTTCACTCCTATCAAATAGAACTCTCTACTGAAGCAGCCTCCAGCTGCTCAGCATTGGTTGTCTTCCTTTCACTTTTCTGGATCTTAGGTACTGAAGGGAGCTGAAAGTATAGAGTTGGAATATCGAGGTGGGAAGCAGGAGTCTGTCTGAGAGCAGTGCATAAGTGGGGTAGTGGTCAGGGGCAGCAAGTTGGTCATATTCAGGCGTGATTTTTTTTAAAGAATCACAGATTTTGGCTCTCTTCTTTTGGTTTGTGGTGTGCACTGATTTCATGATGGGAAGAGATGTGGAGAAGTAAGGAGTCCATTCTCTTCTTACCCCTTTAAATGTGCACAGATATTTCCTGCTTCCTTTAGTTATATGTGACTAACATAGTGGACATAAAAAGGAGTAATATTTTCTGTCTCTCACTTTCCAGTACTAGACTTTCACAAGTACCATAAACTCCAAAATATGTATTTCCTTGGCTAGGGAAATGAGCAAGACTGTGATTCATATTACTCACAGTAATAGTCCAAGCCATTCTCCCTCTATGGAATCCCTTTCTGGACCATGGTGAGGTGTTACATTCCTCATTAAGGTTTGGATTTTGTAACATGGCACACTTGGCTGTCATTCTTTCATAGCAGAGAAGGACTTCCTTCTTTATTCCTCACTAACATAATATCTTAATGAAAGAACATTTGTGCACCCCCTAAGGGGGGAAAGAAGAGTGAGCTCATTACAAGGAGGTAGTACCAGATGAGTGCCTCTGGATAGTTTCCCTGAGCATGGAAGTCAAGAGTAAAGGGTGAGGAGAGTGGAAACTGAATGTTCTCTGGGTTTCAATTCATCATCCAGCTGGAGGATTCCTCAGTCACACAGTCAGAAGGAATCAGGCAAAAAGTATCTGTACCTGCTCAGGTTTCCATGCTGTACCTCAGGAGAAGCCAGAAATAACTGTGCATGTTCTAAGGGGGAGAAGGGAAAGAAAAGTCCATTACAAGGAGGTAGTATCAGAAGGCTACCTCAAGGGAATTTCCCTGAGGCTAAAGTGCTACACCTGGATTCAGCTGGTTGGTAACCAGTAGTTAAGTTGTAGCCCCCTGAGAACAACACCATGATTTCCAGTCCATGGTCATCACCAGAAAGGAAAGGAGATGGGT
The DNA here is from genome assembly GCA_028658325.1 of Potorous gilbertii. NCBI lineage: Eukaryota > Metazoa > Chordata > Mammalia > Diprotodontia > Potoroidae > Potorous > Potorous gilbertii. The sequence continues at coordinate 36,008,338 of CM053769.1, read as the reverse complement.
GAGCTACAGCATGGTAATGCTTTTCACCTCCACCATGATCTCTGAGGCCAAGAATGCTTGGTAGCACTTGATAGTAACAAAAGGCCTTTGTAAGAACCTATCCCTATGGTGAAAGATGGAGTAGGATGCAGACAACAGGGTGAGAGAACTAGAGATTCAGACTACACCAGAAGTGGCTCCTCAAGGCTTTTGGATCTTAGCAGGATAATATTGAGTGATATTCCTAAAACATAAATCTGGTAATTTCACTCGCCTATTCAATAAAATCCCGTGGTTCCCAGTCATTTCTGAAATCAAATATAAATTCCTCTGCTTAGCCTTGAAAACTCTTTGCAACCTGACTTCATCTTCCCTTTCCAAACTTCTTAACCATTATTCCTTTCCCTTTACTCTACAGTCCAATCATATACCGTTCTTCCCATTCCTCACATACCATACTTCATGTCACATCTCTATGTCTTTCTACTGGCAGTCCCCCATGCCTGGAATATTCTTTTTCCTCACCTCTACTTCTTGGAATTCTTGGTTTCCTTTAAGACAACTCAAGTGTCTATGCCTGAATCCTCCAGTTTTTAGTGCTTTCTCCTCCAAGATTACCTCAGTTTCCTCCTTTGTAAAATAAAGATAAATATACTTTCTCTAATCTATTTCAGTGTTCTTGTGATGATCAAATGACCATCAAGTGGTTTTGAAGCCTTGAATGAAATGTAAATAAATGTAAACCATTGTTTCTGTTTTGTATGAGTTTCATATATATATACATATATGTTTGTGTATATATGCATGTATAAAAACACAAGATAAATACCATCTTCTCCACAAAGCTATCCATGTCTATATATGCATATACATACATATACCTCTATAGGCATTTTGGGGGATGAGTAGGGTTTTGATGATGACATTGCAGGGGGCAGGACAAAGAACAATATAATTAAAGATGGGAGAAAGAAAATGGGTAAGAAGAAACATTCTGTGGTTTAATAGGCAAACATCCATGTCACTGAAAGCTAACTTCACAGTATGAAATGTTAGGAGTTTTTAAATGTCATAACTATCTCTGCTTGAATCAGTCACATCCTAGTATAGGAGATTAAAGCCTCATAGGAGGACATTTGTCAGGTTGCTTGCTACATTTTCTATTTTATGAATGAGGTCAGAATTCTACTTCATAGAAAAAGAGATACAGGAGTGGACCCATGGGTATCCCACTTTCCCTAGTGCTAGCTTGTAGCCATGGTGATGGTGACCAGACGCATACAGTGAAAACTTCATTAACCAGTGGTCTGGGAACCAAGTTCCTTTTGGATCCTCCTGATGGAGTAAACAAAACACTGCAGTTGGAGTGAGGAGAACTAGATTTCCACTGCTCAAAAATGTGATCTTAAATGTCACTTACCGTCCTCTTTGTTTCCTCCTTTGTAAAATAGAGATAAAGATGCTTGCACTAACCTATTTTACAGTGTTCTTATGAAAATCAAATAACACACGCACCATCAAATACATATACATATATACACATGTATAATACACCCATATAATTATAATATATATTATATATAATATAATAATATATACATATATATAATACACCTGTGTGTGTAAGCTGTTTTTATTCTAACCATTTCAACCTCAATGTGAAAAGAATTAGCGGGCCAATCTTCAGTGGTCTTAGGAATAGCTAAGCAGGGGATCAGCAGTGGTAGTTTCATTCACGCAATCCCCTTGGGGTGGGTCAGGGTTTGGATCTGAATGAGAAGTGGATTACACTGCTAGGGTCTCCTGTGGCTGGCTCCCTTGGGAGTATAGGGATATGCACATCCACATTGCAGCAATGTGCCTTTATATAATGGGAAGGGGTCCACAGCAAAGTAGGCTCAAACATTCAGAGAGAGGCCAAGAATTCCCCGGGCTGAATGTAAAGAAGGTCCAGAGCAACCAAAAGAGGGGTGAAATGTATGTTCTGGGAAACTTCCTCATGTCTTCTGAATTCATGACAATTCTGTTAGAACCAATATTTTTGACAACTACATCCTGATTATTAATTGATGTAGCAACTGGACTTAATAATGTCATAGATTTAGGGAATTCCTGGATCAGGAAACTCTTCAAATGCAGGTTGGCATTTTCTTTACAACCTAGAGTCTTAGAGAGTTGCCTATAACACTCAGAGGTTAAGTGCCAAGAGTGACACAAGCTAGAATATTGAGGGGTGGTGCAAGTATCTTGAATTCAGATCCTATTGAATTCAAGGACCCTATTCAATCTACCCTACCACATCAGACATTAGAATCATAGGACATATGTCATTTTCTACTAAACTGTATGCTTATGAAGACAGAGATACTGTTTTATCTACACTTTGTAGCTCTCTTCTTCCATAGCATATCATTTCAATTCAACAAATATTTACTAATGACCTATGTTGGGTGGGGAAGGGGATATAAAAATTAGGATATGACTTGGTCTTTTCTTTTATGAAGTTTACACTCAGAGATGAAACTATGTGTGAGGGGGGCGGAGCAGATAGTGATGAGTCTGGACCTAGAGTCTAGCTTAGGGATAGAGGTTTGTTGTTTGTTTTGTTTCTTTGAGAGTGGGTCTCCCTATTTCATTTAGACTAGAAGTATGGGGGCTCACATATAAATCCTAATGCTGATCAGTACCAAAGCTTTAACCTGCTCCCTTTTTCTCAAATGATCCCCTTCAGACAGTCTGGTAGCACTCCCCTCCTGGACATTTACCACATTGGTGCAAAACCATGCCTAGCCTAGGGCTGAAAATTTAGAAAATGCTGGAAGAGCTCTCCTAGAGATACTTTCCAACCTGCCTGGCGTTTATAGTTTCATCCTTAGTGGCATTTATAGATTCATCCACAAGGTGTTTCCTCTCCTCTTGGCATCTTTAGAGACCTTATGGTTTGCCAGGGCAAACTTCCTGTCCCTAGCAGCTAGACCCTAGGTGAGCCTCCCTCTGCCTCACAGTTACTACTTTTCCCGGATACAGAATTGCCAGCAACAGCTCTGCTTATAATCTGGTAGGTGCATAAGATGCCTACACAGACAACAATTATTACTATATACCATCTTATGTAAGGTAAAGCCAGACCTAGGATTTAAATCTTCTGAATCTGGTGCATTTTCCACAACACCGTCCTCATAGGATCATAGAATATAAAGATAGAGCTAAAAGGGACTTAAGATATATCTCACTGTAATAAAAGGTCTTCTTATTCCATATGCAAAGGCATTGAACTTTGAGGTAACAACATGTGCAAACAGGGGTAGGCACAGGTTAGCACAAGAGGAGATTTCTGAGCAATAAAAAGGATTCTTCCAGCCTACCCCTTTCCATGGGGCAGAAAAGAGATAGCTAACAGCCTATATAGAAGATATCACCCCCTATCAATGACAAACAATGTGTTCCTTTGTTTTCTACACTCAGCCTGGTTTCTACACTTACCCTACCGAATGTGGCCTCAGCCAAAGCCAGGGTCTTCCAAGCATTAGTTACTTTAAGTAACCTCCACCTTCCCTTGGCAAACACTTTATCTATCACTTCTTCAATACCCAGCTCATACATCGTACAGCTTCTCTAAGAATCAAATCTTCCTCTGATTAGCAGAAGAAACCATGGAGTCAACCCAGAATATGATTGTACTTTGAATAGTTTCTTCTGTTCTACCTGGCACATATGGGCAGTTGCTCATAATAAAATACCCTGAATTAGAATGTCCAGTGTATTGGGGAGGGGGGAGGGCACAAATGGGGAGAAAATTTTGGAACCCAAAATCTTGTGAAAATGCATGTAAAAAGTTAAATAAATTTATTTAAAATTAAAAAAATAATAATAATAATAAATAAATAAATAAAATACCCTGAACCATATCTCCTTTGTTCTACTTAAATTTGGTTTTGTGTCCCTCCTTGTGGAACATTCTCCATTATCACCAATGAACCTTCTCCTGCTGTTACCCTGCTACCCTGGTCTGTGAGGAAGTATTCAGGTTTTGTAGGGTAAATTCCCAAGGAGAGAGAGGTCATTGGGTTCTCCTGCTGCTTCCTCAGCACTGAGCAGACGGTGCTCTCTAAATAAATCTGTAGTAAAAATATACCCATCATCATTAAAAGGTGAAAGTAAAACCTAACTCACCCATATTTCAATAAGATTTATATTTCAGAGATGAAAGACAGTTGACCAGATCTTGAATGAATAATGTTGGGATGCTAGAATGTAGTATAAATGCTACCCATAGAGCCTCATATATTTGCAGATGATATTCCTCCAGTCCTAGAGTTTTTCCTGGTTCTATGTCAGCCTTCTCCACACTGATAAATACAAGTATAAGTACATATGAGGGGATCTGAGCATCTGGTTGATCTTGAGTTTTCAGCACTCTGCAATCTGAGGATGGGTTGCTCCTGCTTATATAGGGAAAAGGCTCCATTTTGGTGTCAGTGCTCATTAATAAGATCCCACTTTCTTCAAGTATTATTGAAGATGATATTATCAAGTCAAGGCAACAAATTATTTATAAAGCACTTACTTTGTACCAGACACTGTGCCTGGGAATACAAATAAAGGAAAAAAAAGTCCAATGTTCAAGGATCTTACAGTCTAATGGAAAAAGTTTATTCTAAATATTTATGAGCTCTAATTGGTCAGAGCACACAAGTCTAATTTGTGGACAATCCTTGCATACTCATGATTGGTCTCTGACACTGAATGTCTCAAATGTAGACTTGTTGTCCAACAAGTGAGGCAGGGGTGAGAACCCATAATGTATTGGTTCCCATAATCAACCTAAGCATAGCATATGATTGGTGGCATAGAGAGGGGCCAGTTTTCTTAGGAAGGGCTGTATGCTCTGCTCGGATACAAATAAATATCCTAAGAATTATTTTAACTACAATTACTATCTTCTGAGAGTAGGGAAGCCTTTCGTAAAAGTTAGAAGAAAAGAAATAAACAGCTATTTCATTTTTGATGAACAAACTTATGAGGCTACAAGTGACTGCATTTAAAAAAAAACTCCTTTTAACATATAAGAAAAAAAGGATTACAATAAACCATACTTAATACAAAAGTTTTATTTTACTTAAGACAAGAGTCTCCCAAAATGGGGCTTACCCTTGCAAGTGAGAGTAGATAGAATACTATACTTAGAGTCAGGAAGACCTGAGTTCAAATTTGACCTCAGAAATGTAACTAGTTATGCGATCCTTGGTATGTCACTTAACCATCTACCTAATTCAGTTACCTCTCTGGAAAATAATAGCACCTACTTCTCAGGGTTGCTGTGAGAATAAAATGAGATAATATTTGTAAAATATTTGTAAAGTGCTTTGCAAAACTTAAAGCAGTCTATAAATGCTTTAGTAATTATTAAAATGCTATAGTAATTCTATAAATGTTCTTATTATAGTAACACAATAATGATAGCAACAACGACAGTTATAATAGAGGCTTGATCCATCCCTTTGCTTCACTTCTAGAGAGTCATACATGAGTAGCACCTCGAACCCTGAGGTTGGTCACAAGAATGTCCTGGCTGATCAAAAGAAAGGTCACCCAGGGACGGGAGAGGAGGGTCTGGGGATCCCACTAAGCAAAAGAATGATGTCACTTTTGTCGTTGGTATATTTTTTGCCTCCATTTCTGTGTCTCTGATTATCTCGCTACCTCCTGGCTCCACTGGAGTCCAGTGCCTATAATACTGTCCATCAACACATCAACAAAATCAATACATTCAATCAACTCATCCACCTGAGGAAGCATGGCATAGAAAGAGGAAAAAGCCCCCATAATGTCCTTATGTCCCTAGACTAGCGATTCTAGGTTCGAGACACAGTCTCTGAAAACCTTCGTTTAAAATCACAGTTCATGGGCCCCCAGCAACGTTTTTTCTTTGATATCAAGCAGGTAAGTTCAAATAAAAAACATTTAATTAAACACCAAAATATATTATTAGAAAAATTTTCTGACTCTCCAATAATACATTATCCCACAGATGTCTACATCAGTGGTCAGAAAGAATGTACTCAGGTAGCTAGAGGGCAAAGTACACTTGGAGTCAGGAAGACCTGAGTTCGAAGCCTGCCTCTGACACTTTATAGCTCAGTGACTCCGGGCAAATTACGTAACATCTCAGTCTCCGTTTCCTTGTCTTTAAAATGAAGATAATCATAGAACCTACCTTGCAGGGTTTTATTCAGGATCAGATGAGATGACATACACAAAGTGCTCAGTAGACCTTACAGCAATATACAAATACTAACTGTATGTAGCCAGGACAAACTCAGGTTCCTCTGGCTGTTCCAAGGTATTGCCTATCTCGCTGTCAGTTTCACTCATCTGCTGGTGGAATGATGTCATTAAGATTGCTTTGCTCTTTGGTTCTGCTGTCCACTGGTCCTCAGCTAGCCATGCCTGACATTTAGTCTGATAAATTATGATTGTCTTGTTTTTTATTATACCTTTAAGGTGTGTGTGGTGGGGGGATAGAGGGAGGGCTGACAGCTCTTTTAGCACATGGCTAAAATAAATTATTTTGTAATTTTGATATTTAGACCTCAAAGCCACCACAAACTATCAGAAAACCTTAGGCTCAGATTAAATCTATCTTTTGAATACCTTTGCCCAGGGGTGTGAAAGTTAATGTTTAACATAACATACAGCTGGGGGTTGGGAGAGGAAAATGTACCCAGGACTCTTTTAAATTTAATCTATATCATTAACATTTTCTCCAACACTTTCTTCAGTCTAAACTATTAACCAAACTTTGAGATATAAAAACTAATACCCAAGATTTAACAATTGGCTCTCAGGAGTGGTCTCGCTCTTGCCTATGGCTCTGTCTAAAAGGTCTTTACCTAAAGTGCCACTCCCTCAGATCAACTCATTATTTGACTTAGGGTGTGAAACAACTCCTTTCTGCTAAGTCCCGCCAGCCATCTCCAAAAATCACCCTAGGGAGCAACATTGAGGGCTGAGTAGAGCTAGGAACCTTTGTCCTATTTCCTACCCAATAACAAAGTGGCTTCTTTGCCCTTCTTACATATAGGTAAGTGAAAACTACTATTATAGCTCCACTTAAAGCCAATACCTCAGCATGGAGGTGAAGGTGACCTTTTCACATTAGGGACTATTCGGGGCCAGGGTAAATGTTTGCTGGACCATTTCTTAGGTGAAAGACATGCTGATATATGAAATCCTGAACAAAAGGCCCTGAGCTAATGTTAAGCTTTTCACTGTGCCTATTGCATACTTCAGAGTCTGGAGACCAAATTAGGAGAATTAAGAATTGAATCTGAAATTCAGGTCATCAACAAAATTTGGCTCCTTTGTTTTTCCTATGAACTCATGATTAGTACAGGGGAAGTTCCTAAGAAGTCTGACCAAAGCCATAAAAAAAAGGCTTCATATTCTATAAGAATGGACCCCAAGTCTGATTCATGATGATTCAGATTCTTTTCTTACTTCCTTCTCCTTTTGCCTCCTCCATCAATACTCAAAGATCCCAAAGTGTAGAGTCCCAGAGGTGGGGAATCCTTGGCCTTGAGGCCACAGGTAGCCTTCTAGGTCCTTGGGTGTGGCCTTTTGACCGAGTCCAAGTTTTACAGAACAAATTTTTTTTTTAGTAAGGGGGTTTGCTCTGTGAAGTTTGGATTCAGTCAGAGCTGCACTTGAGGACTTAGAGGGTCCCATGTAACCTAAAAGCCACAGGTTCCCCACCCCTGAGTCTTGATCCATATTTGCAGTTTAAAATTCCTGCTCAGCTCTTGTCTTTTCATCAGAAATGCTTCAGAAAATCCAGAAAAATGCTTCAGAGACCACAGGTTCCCAATCCCTGGTAGACACAGAAGTGGAAGTGATGGATAAACAGATCAGAGATGGAAGGTTACTTGTACAAAAGGGGAAAGCTGGGAAACTATCTTATTCTGCATCTAGAGTCGGGGGACCAAAGAACCCCTCTTATCGCCAGTCTTCTAAGGCCTTGATCACCTGTACAGAATATCTTTTAGTAAATCCTATGTAGACACTTAAGACTAGTTGGTGCGTTTTCTCCTTTTGCTCTCCCTAGTATGACTGTAGATAAACTAGAAAATCACTCATTTCCATAGACCATATGTGACTGCCAAATGTAGGGCTTGAATTGTTTAGGAGAAACTAATTTCATTTTAAAATTCCTAAGACTCCCAGAAATAGTTTTCATTCAAATTGCTGCAGTGAGTGGCCCTGATTGAATTGTATCATGGAGGAGAATTCCTTTAGCAAGACTAATTCGCTTGGAATCTTGTTAGCTATACCAGTAGTGTGCAAATTCTGGCTGGTCTAGCCAAGCTGGAAAGCTTTCAGGAATGAGCTCCGTGATTGATAGACTATGTGTCTATTGTCTATGATGCAACCTAGCTAATTTCAGAGAGGCTTATCAACAGATGGATGTAATTTTTTTTTTTTTGGTCACAGCAACTCTACTTAGGGATTGTGATCTGCCTCATTAGGGAATATCCACACATGTAAAACAATTACGTAAATCTTTGAAGAATTATCATAATAATATAAAACCATTTATTTAGATCAAAGTAAAATGATGAGTGGCCAAGCATGGCTTTCTTTTCAAAGATATAACAAGAATATACAATATATAACTATACAACCCCTTCAACACCCCGCTTCCAAACAGCTGGGGAGTATAATTCCCCCTACACTCCTTCAATCTCTGGAAAGGAGAGGGAGATTAGGTTAACAGTTTACCTCAGTTCTTATATAGCATAATCCCAACAAACTTCAAATCCGAAATTGCCACGGTCTTGCTTCTCAGTGCTGCTTTCTATATTGGGCAGGCAGCAATATCTAACCCGAGATCCTGGCTCCAAGGCTGCAATGGCTTGAATACCTCTGTTCATGGTTACCACATCTGGACTTAAAACTGAAAAGGACAAATACATCAAACCAAAACTTCAAACTTGATTCTTAGGGCTACAAGGTCTAAACTGGGACAATGATGGGTGGTTCCTCCCACACACACACCTAGCTTAGCGCATGGTGCCCATGTTGTGGGTGAGCAAGGTCTTTACCCACTGGATGCCAGTGAAAAGAGAGGGCAAGATTATCCCAGTCTGTTAGTCTTGTTTTAAATAAGTTTTTATTGACATTTTCTGTTTCTTTTATCACCATAGTTATGCCAACTATACCTCTGTCACCCCCTCCCAGGGAGCAATCTCTTATGACAATATCAGATATATTATATACACATATATACATATGTACCTATACACATATATTTGACATAGGGAGGAAAAATTAGCATAACTGATTGATACATTGAAAAATCTGAAAACATGTGCAATGTGTAACAGCTGTGGACCTCCTATCTCCATGAATGAGCAGGTTGGGGACGTCCTCTCATCTCTCTTCATTTGATTCCTGTTTTTTCTTTATAATTTTGTTATATTCACTTTTTATTTTTTTGGTATGTAGTTCTCACCATTTACGTTGTTGTAGTCACTGTGTATATTGTTTTCTTGACTCTGCTTACTTCACTCTGCATCAGTTTATGCAGATTTTTCCACACTTCTCTATATTCACTAAACACATTTCTTGAAGCACAGTAACATTCCGTTACATTCAGATACCACTGTTGGTTTAGCCATTCTCCAACTGATGGGCATCTATTTTGTCTGTTCTTCTGTTAATTTAAAGATGTCACCTTCCCATGCAATGGAAAGAAACTGCTTTCCCCTGTGTGGTAGAAAATTCAAGATGTCTTCTCCCATGCGGGTGCCTCTATCTTGGTGATAGGTGGGCATGTGCAAAGTACTAGAAACTAAGGGGGTGCTCACCCATTAGAGAATAAATTATAGTTTATAAATGAAATGCCATAGGAAATGGATAGTTTCAAGGAAAAGTGGAAAAACTTCTATGAAATGATACAGTGAAGTGAAAACTAGGAGAAAAATTTATACAACGATCACATTATTGTGTATATGTATATCACATATACAGTGATCTCATCAAAAACAACTTTGAAAGAATTTAGAATTCTTATTAATGTAGCTAAACTAGGAATCCAGATAACTGAAGATGAATCTTGCCACCCACTTCCTACTAGAGAGGTGATGGTTTCTCAAAATCTTGAATAAGACATACTATTTTTTTATGTCATTGTCAAATGGTGGACTGTGCCTATTTATTTTGAGGGTTTCGTTATGGGACTTTTTGGAGGGATGGGGGGGTTATTGTTCCATTAAGGGAGCAGTGGGAGGTATAAATAAATACAAAAAGAAAAAGCTGCTCATTCAATAGGTTTAAAATTCATTCTATTTTTCCTCTCTTTCAAAAGTATAGCTTGAGATTCTGAGAGCTTTCCCTCGGACTTCAATCTTGAGAATCCACACACCCCATCCCCACCCCTGCAGCAGAAACGTTTTCTAGATGAGCCTTAGATTGGATTTCAAATCCTTAGCTTCTATTCTGTATTTCTTTCCTTGTCTGTAGGTACATGATTCCTGAGATTCCTGGCTTTGGTGGCTATCACTGAGAGGTCTGGGTATTGGATTTGCAATTCTGCTTCGCTTCTCAGGGGAGGTAAGTATCACAGAAGGTTACATACAGTGTTGCAGGATAGCTTGGCTGGAAAACAGGAACCTTGAGTTGTGTTTTGGATTGTGCAGATTGAAGTGAAAGTCAAGTCTCTTCAGTAGTCCTATTAATCTCACAGGAATCTTCACCAGAGGAATAAGAAAAAGGAATAGAAACAGGTATTTCTGCATTTCAATGGGTTTCTTTGTTTATGATTGAGAACCTTGTGTGTTTATGTATCATTATGGACTCCGAGTCCTCTGTTACTGTTTCATGTCTTAGCAAGTATTTGTCAATGTGTGCGTATGTCTTTGGCATGTTAACTTTTATTCTATGGTAGAGGAAATAGATGGATACTCTGTACCTGCCGTTTACTACTTTTCTAAAAATTACTGTTAAATTCCTTTAGGGGTCATCCCAGACATAGACCAAACCTAAGTTCTATTTAAGGGATTTCCCAGATACTTCAGAGAATGATCCAAAAAGCCTGATAATGTCTCTCTGGGGTCAGGATCCCCTAAGACTAAATTCAATGGGAATGACAGTTGTGATAAAGCCCCAAGGGCCCAACATCTCTCTCTTACACGTAAAATTTCCAAGAATTCTCTTTAAAAATTCTCTTCAAATATTTATTTTACTGTTCAAAGCTATGTTTGAACGCAAAGAGTCCTTAGTGTTGTTTCCTAATCTTGGTATTTACCCTCCCCGCCCCCGCCCCATCTCAATTTTGCGCTTTTGCACCAGCTGGGCACAAGGTCTGGAATGCATTTACTTCATATCTCCGCCCCTTAAAATTCCTGGCTTCCCTCAAGATATGGTCCTTCTTAATGGAAGTCTTTCTTGATCTTCCAGTTATCAGTGTTCTTTCCCTTCTCAAATAATCGCGTATATAAGCTTGTTTATATGCTGTCTCTTCACACAGGAGGCCCTGAACGTTTATTTAATGATTGATTGATATCCTGTCTCCTCTCAGGAGCAAGCTCTTTGAAGGCAAAGCCAGACTTGCATTGTTTTTGTACCCTCAGCACCTAGTTAAATACTTTGCCCGAGGACTTGCTTAAAGTTAAGCGAACAGGTTTGGTTTGGATACAAAAAATTTATAAACTACATACAAGCCCTTGACCTGGAAACAGGGTCCCTTTCTATTAATTACTATTAAATAATAATTTGTTTTTGTATTGCAATTTGTATTGCACATTGTGGGAGGCCACTAATTATTTGTTACAGTTGTCTGGACCGTAAGTTGATGCCAGGGACTATCGGAGAAAAAAATTAGATGCAACACCCCAGAAAGTAGCACAAAAATGAAGACTCCGCCTACTTAGTTCACGTGGGAATCCTTAACCACGGGGAGGAGCCAAGTTGTGAAAATGGTATGGGCTAGGGGAGGGGGTTTCTAATCCAATGTCTGCGACAAATGTAAAATTAAAGCTCCTCTATCTTAATATACGGAGGAAATCTACAATTTTAAAGATATTTCAGATCAAAACTGATAGATCCGTCCCCATGACATCAGACTTTTTTTGGAGGGAAAGGGGAGAAAAGATTAGTACCTTGTTCTCTACCCCTGAATTACATGTCAAAATGGTTTGATCCGGTCATAATTTCCGGAACTGAGGAAATCGGCCGTTTAGGACATAGAGGGCTAGGAGACAGGGAATGCGCATGTGTGGTCCGCCTCTTCCTCGTGCGTGACGTCAAGTGGGCACCTGGACTTCATCTGGGCATTTAAAGGGTGAGAGCCAGGGGCTCCGTAGTTGCCCTGGAGGGTGCTTGCTAGCTAGCTGGGGGATGGGAGGAGGGGCAGGAGGTCGGGGGACTAGGAGCGCTCTGGCCCTTAGCAGCGATCCCCGAGAGGGACCGTGGTTTAGAGGAAAGCAGCCGCAGATGCTGAATCCCATCCTGGCCAAGGTGGTCCGCCTGTCCCTACCTGCTTACTGTTGGAAGTCAAAAGGGCGAGGGAAGGTGTTGGGAGCAATCCTCCTTCCCACTCTTTCCCCACCCGTCGCCCCTCCTGATGCTTAATCCTGGCACCGTCCTACCCCTCCCCGACGCTCCCCTTCGCTGCCGGCACGGGCATCCAGAGCCCTGGATCTGGAAGTAGAAAGCCTGGGTTCTCTAATCCTCCCTTTGCCACTTAGTGCTGACCTCGGGCGAGGCATGTCTTCCCCCTGAGCTCCACTTTCCTCACCTGTAAAGGAGGGATAACAGTTACTTGCACCCACAGGATTGTCAGCTCGATAGTGTTATGAAACTTACCCAGAATGAGAACTGTTACTTTTCCATTTTTTGCTTTTCTCTCCCACCCCCACCTTTTCATTCTTTGAAATGTCATCCTACAGACGGTTCCCTTCAGCCAGCTCCTTCGAGTCTTCTAGGCCTATAACCCTTTCGGGAACTACTTACCGATGGCCGTGGAGCAAGCATCGGTAATTCCCTCATTTTCATGATGTCTGGTCTCCCTAAGAACAAAATTGATTTTCCTATCTCCGCCCCATTTTTATATACCTTTTTCCTTGGTTGGTTTGAGGGAAAAGATATAACGTATTGGCTTTGCCTTATACCCTCCTCAGCATCTCAGACTAGCTGCTTCCTGTTTTTTAATTGAGGTGTTACCTTCTAAGGGATGTTTTTACTGATCCTGTTGTTAACCGTTCTCTCCCTCCTGAAATTATCTTGTACTTACTTATCTATGAAAATGTCGTACTATGACCTTTCAATATCATGTAAGACTGAAGGGAGAGTTGTTTCCAGTCCTCGTACAACGCCTTGCTCATAAGATAGGAAACAGTATTGGGTAACTGAATTTTTCTTCCTCTGGCAGGTTCCCAGCAGAGAGTGAGGATTAATCCCTCACTTCCCTATGGGCAGCTGGCAGGCAGGAGAGAACCTGCAGCTCTGTCTGGCACACCGTCCACCTTTGGTTTGTGCTGCGCTTGCATTATTGCTACTTGGTGCTTCAGGCCTAGGCCTTGGTGGTTTTATCCTTAACCATGGTGAAGGGCTTCGAAATCCTGATATCCCTCAGGTGAGATTACTCCTTATGATTTCTGCAGGTCTGTCTTTCCTGTCAGTTTGGTCTTACTACTCTGTTACCACCTTTCTGCTCATAGGACTGGGTCTCCTTCATGAGATCTCTGGGTCAACTGACTCTGTGCCCTTGGAATAAGACATCTGCAGAGAAACTGCCTGGACCTGAGTCTCATACTGTGAAACTGCTGACCAGTTTAAATTTAGGAGATGGTATCAAGAAAAACAGGACTCAACAGCTACGGGCCACTGTCCATGGTCATCAACTGGGACAAAGTGGTGAGAGAAGAAAAGGATGAGAGGAGTTAGGCATGACCTGAAATTCTTTCTTTTCCATAGTTTCTTAGAAAGATTTTCCTGTCTCTCCCAAAAATGTGAAATAATAATCCCATCCATACATTTGAACACAACTTTCAAAGTACCTTTATTATCTTACCTGTCATAAGGAACCCTGTGAAGGAAGCCCCCAGGCAGACAAGGGTATTATCTTCATTTTACAGATGAGGAAATCAAGAAAGCCTTTTCTTCCCAGTAACACATGTTCCTTTCCTTTTCTTTGGCATCATATAATCATAGAATGTTAGAAGTAAAAGGACCCTTAGACACCATGTAGTCCAACTTTCTCATTTTACATGAGTGGAAATGGAGGTTCAGAGAAATGATATGACTTACTCAGAACTAAAAATCTAGATTTCCTGTCAGTCAGAAGTGCTTTCCATGATATTCACATATGCTGGGTGCTTCAGTGGATTTAAAAATATTTTTCCAAGTTATAGTTTGAGGAACTTATTAATAAGGTTGGAAGAGGAAACTTGGGAATCATCCCTGCTCTGCCCCTGGCTCACTGTGTGATATTCAGCTGATCACAACCTCTCTGAGGCTTATTTCTTCAAATCTAAGTTTTTCATTTCTCTGTGCCTCCTTACTCATGCAGATGAGAGGGTTAGACTAGATGATGTCTAAGATTCTTTCTTTATGATTATGATCCCAAGAAGAAAAGGAGTTAATAGGGATTGGGTTGTATGGTCCTTCAGATTCTTTTCAGCTTTAAATAAGTATTGTTTTTTCAAGTGAATTGGATATATTTAGTTGAATATGTATAATGTAGACTATTTGCATTGGCATGTATAGAAAAGAATACTCCACCATTTCCTTAAATGTGTTCTCCATCTCTCTTTCTTCCCTCCAGGCTCTTCTACAGAGGAGCTAGTATTGATAACAGCCCTGGTGCCCGCAGAGAAAACCTCTGGGACTTGCCTGGTTTTCAGGGCAGCCTCTGGAATCCTGCCCTCCAGCCAGCCACCCACATCCTGCTTAGATGAAGAGGAGGGAGATGCTGTGAACACATATGTTGTTGAGAGTTCCAAGCCAGAAGAAGACTGTTATAATGTCTGGAGTCATGAAAGCCTTATTCTCACCAAGCTACTTACTATGGTGAGAGCTCCAGATTATGAGGCCCTTAACTCTCTTTGTCATCTTGCCACCCCTATCATATGTGAATCTTCCTTGTTTGTGTTCCCCGAATTATTTCTTTTTAGTCTGTTACTGAGGCTTAGCTGTCCCAACTACTCTGCCTTCTCTTCCCTTCTTTCCCCCCAACCCATGTTAACCTCTCATTGCTGTTTAGGAGGGCTTTGGCAAAGGAAATAATCTCATCATTTTCTTTCTTCCTCTTTTCTGCCAATCCACAGGAGGAACGTGTTTTGTGTGGTTCCAGGCTTCTCTACGTCAGCTGCTTTCTTCTCTTCTTCTGTGGCTTCCTATGTTGCTTTGCAGCAGTTTGTAGCCATCCACGTTGGGATGCATCTTGGCAGAGAAACCATATCTAAACTCAACAGCTTCAGATTGTACTTTGCTTAAAGGTAAGAGCCTCTGCCCCCTTTTCTCTAGGCTCTTCATACTGTTCAACTCAGCAGAGAAGAATGATGGTTATGGTACCTGAAATTCCACCACCAGAAGTTTATTCATTCAGCAAACATTTACTGAATGCTTACTGGGTGCCCCGTTGCAAGATGGTAAGCACAAAGACAGGGTTTTGTGAGTAGAAGAGACCCAGGAATAGGATAGAATGCTGAAGACAAATTCACTCCATGATTTTCATTCTTCATGTTTCAGTTCCCTGAATAGAAACAGGAACTGATAAATGCTTGAACATGTAGATATGTAGTCCTAAATTAATAGGAAAACAGCAGCAGATCCCTAATGACCAGTACTGTTACAAGTGCACAATGTATGTAATAGAGTATTGTCCTACCCTTTTCCAGCCCTTCATTAGTGATCATTTGCCTTATCTGTTTCCTTAAATCCCCCCAACCAATATTGTTGTTTTTTTACTCTGGGAGTCAACTTGCCTTAAACAGCTTGATGACCCTGTGAGCCTGGAGCCCAGGGTATTAAAGCAAAACAAAACACAGTTCTTGCTCTCAAGCGGTTTATAATCTAATTTCTTTTTCTTTCCCTAGGTCTGTGATTCATGTTCAGTGGGCTCATCCGGGCCCCTTGAGTTGGATCAGATGGGAGGGGGGATCTAAAAGCGGGGCTGAGGACCATTAAACATATTTCTTACCCCTCCTGGGAGTCTCAGATGTTTTTGTGCGTTTCATAAGTAGGGGGCCAGCCTGGACAGCGCAGGCACACATTTCTGCACCTGGCTTCGTAGGTGGGGGCCCAGCCTGGACAGCACAGGCACGCATTTCTGCACCTGGCTTCGTAGGTGCGGGGCCAGCCTGGACAGCGCAGGCACCCATTTCTGCACCTGGCTTCGTAGGTGGGGGGCCAGCCTGGTCAGCACAGGCACGTATTTCTGCACCTGGCTTCGTAGGTGCGGGCCAGCCTGGACAGCACAGGCACACATTTCTGCACCTGGTCTCATAGGTGGGGGGCCAGCCTGGACAGCGCAGGCAAGCATTTCTGCACCTGGTCTCATAGGTGGGGGGCCAGCCTGGACAGCACAGGCACACATTTCTGCACCTGGCTTCGTAGGTGCGGGGCCAGCCTGGACAGCGCAGGCACGCATTTCTGCACCTGGTCTCATAGGTGGGGGGCCAGCCTGGACAGCGTAGGCATGCATTTCTGCACCTGGTCTCGTAGGTGGGGGGCCAGCCTGGACAGCGCAGGCACGCATTTCTGCACCTGGCTTCGTAGGCGCAGGGCCAGCCTGGACAGCGCAGGCACACATTTC